>OX457086.1:64644077-65244077 GCA_949752835.1 Empis stercorea
AAAAACGAAATTTAATGTATAATTTAATTACATTTGCATACATAGTATGTGTAAATGAAAATTGAAACAAAATGGAATATAAAATTATGTATAAATTTTTTTTATGATAAACATAAACCAACCAAATAGATATTGTAAATTTTTTGTATGCAATATTAGTAAAATATAAAAATTTTAAGAAATATAAATAAATCTGCCAAATTATAAAGATAATAGAATATAATATATACTATCATCATTGAAATTATTATTATGTGTTTCTATGTTTTTATTATTATTATAAAATTTTCGTTGATTTTGATGAGCTGTTATAAAGTAAAACCGGTTTTGGAGAAAGATCAATTAAGGTCAAATATATAGTAATTATAATTAATTTACTTAATTAATTTACCTGATCGACATTACTTTGATCCAAACTTGATGTTAGTGTTATTGTATTACGCTATATGTCTTTATAAATTTTATTATATGAAAAAAAATACATATTATTTAATCAGAAAATAATAATTTTGTTACCACCAGCCACAAAAAATTAATTAAAAAAAAAATTTACTTAAAAAATAATGTTAATTGTGATAAAAAGTAAATTTTAAAATTTAATTAAACAAATAATGTTAAATTAAAATTAAACCTTTGTTATATAAATTTAATTTTGAGTCTTATGATTTTTGTTGTTCTGTTTTATTTATGAAATATAATATTAAAAAATAAATCATATTTGAACAATGAACAGCATAATTTTGAAATTTTGACAACATACTGTAAATAAATAAATAACTTAGTCCTTAATTATTATATAATAACAACTTCATTTGAATATTTTAAATGAAATAAAAAAAAATTGGCCAAAAAGACAAAAAAAAATTAATTTTGTCTAACTAACTAGGTATAAGTGTATGAAATTTTTAAATAAAAATACATAAAACAAACCCCAGGTTTGTCAAAAGCACATTTCCTCAAAATCGCATCATCTAAAATTACGATGTGTTAAACCAAAGGGAATTCATAAAAAGTATAATTTTTGAAAAATTATGAAATGGTATTATAAGTAAAAATACGTTCCGGACATACAGAGCAGAGCGAACATTTTTAACAAATTTGGTTGGAAATGTGCTAAAAACTATAATTTAAAAAATAATCAATTTTAAATTATGAAATTATTTAATTAACAAAAAAAAATTACTTGAAAAATAAAAACAAAATTTCAAAAATTAATCATTAAGAAATTATAGAATTCCAAGGAAAAGAAACAAACAGGGTTGAAAAATTTCCAACACAAATGGTACAATAAATTAATTCACAAATTAAAATCCATTTTTTACAATATTTGTAAAAGAAACGTAATTATTAATTATATTATAATCAAAATATTGCATATTTTTAAATATTAAATTCAATACGAAATTTAAACAAATGAAAAAAGAAAAATTCACAAAAAACAATCGTTGTGTAAAATTTATGTAGAATAAAAATTGATTGGTATACTAAAAACAAACAAACAAAATGTTTAATAAAAATTTGAAATTAATATTACATACATAGATAAATATAAAAAATAAATTTTAAAAATTAAACGGAAATTTTATGCTCTTTGTATAAAATATATTTGTACATAAATCAAATTAATCTAATATAAAAAATTAATAAATAAAGAAAAAATATATGGTAAATATAATTATATTAAATAAGAAATAAAATAAAATAATGAAAATGAACAAAATAAAATAACGAAAATTCAGATAAAAATAAAATAGTTTTTTTTTTTTTAATTTTACTCTATTGAATCCCAATTATTAGTATCTATAGACAAATATTTTACGTGGTAAGTTTTAATTTATTGGTTACATAATATTTTTTTTAAATATATGTATGAAATTACTAAAAATTAGTATTTTTTAATAAACCAAATTGTCTGCCAAAAAATTTAGAGATCAGTAAATTTAAACTAAAATATTAAAATTTGTAGCATGCTAAATTGTAGTAGAAATTGTCTTTGTATATAATATAATATAAATGCATATCGTAATCGAATCGAATAATTCTTTATAGATTTTGAACTAACAGCATATTCTATTATGGTAAATAGTTATAATTTACATGGAAATTATGATCCTCCATAGACCGCATAGTCTTACAATTAAAATGAAATGGATACTAATTGCATAGCAATATTAATGTAAATACATTTTTATTATTTACTCAGCTTTATTATTTCAATTTACATGTAATGTAATAATATTAAATTTTTTACCGGTTTTAATTTAAATAAAATTTAAAACTGTCGCATTAATTTAGAAAATTAATTAAATAGTTTATAATTACACAAAAATATTATGGAAAAAAATAGTCAAATAAATTAACAGATTACGAAAATATAAGAAAGAAACATTTGTAATTAATTAATCATTGAAACTTGGAAAGTTCTTGCTTTTTTCTTTGAAAGATTGACGTTATTTAACCCATATACATATACCTACATATATGTATATATATTGATGTTCAAAATGTAATTAATTATAAATGAAAAAGATTTATATATACAATTATTTAATTAAATTCATAATTTATGCCTGTTTATTATGACTCAGATATTATTTTATCTATATAGTAAAAATTGAATTCCTTTAGCAAACACATATTAATGTAATTCGTTAATAATTATAATAAAAATGTAAAAAGATAAGCAGAAATTGAAGTCCTTTAACAATTTGGTTAAAGTATACCAATTACTTTCGGTATATACTTTAACTAAATTGTATAATTTACCATTAAATTAAGATTGTAAATATTATATAATTTTTTATTTTGTTATTTCTTATCCCGTTTTCGGTTTTTATATAAATATAATTTATGTATATGTATAAATAATTTTTATATAAATTTTTTCTTGGGCCTTACAAATAAACAAAAAAAATTAAGATTAATTCTATTCTAAGAGACTTGATTGATGAAAGTTATTTAAATTGTCGTGTTAAATCAAAATAAAAATAAGATTGATTTTTTTTATATGGAAAGGGAAACTAAACCCAAGTTAAATATAAAGGGAAAAATTAGGCAACAAATAAATGACAGTTATCAAGTTAGGATTACTTTCACCTGATGATTTTCCTTAAAAAAGGACATTAATCTTTGGTTTTTTTTGCGTTTGCTTTTTTGTTAAGGTTTCGGCATTTCAATAATAAAGTATAAAACTTTAGGGCATTTCGGTCCGTGTTTTTATTTGTATTTTAAATATATTATTATATTTATTTGATGCGTTATTTTTTCGGAACTAATCCAGAAAAATTAATTTTAGAATAATAAATTATTTCTATAATATTTGAATAATGTAATAACTAATATGTGAGAAAGACACTATAGGAACCTATCTGTTTGTGATATATTATTGATATATGTATGTATATAATTGAGGCAAGGCACGGAAATGCCGTTAAAACATTATAATTTTCTAACGATGAAGCATCAAAAGTAAAAGTAAAATATCCAAAAAAAAATTTAATAATTATACTTTTATTTCCAATTTAAACCTTTACTTAATATCCTTATACATCTTGTCATATGACACTATGTTTTTAATAGTTTTCTGTTATTTTGTGATAAACATTTCAATATTTCTATAAATAAAATGCCAAAGACAAAATATTAGTAGACCTTAAAAATACATATCATTAATTCTGCTAAGATCTACAAGATCTACTTTCCGTTTACTATATGTGACCGTTACTGAAGCTCCAGAGAGTATCTATTTTTTGCTTGTAATATTACTAAGAGGGAAAGTATGTTTAAAAAATTTTGTCTTACATAATATCATTGTATCAGTGTATAAATTTCATAAGATAAAATTTTATTGTAATTAGTTAATTCGAATTTTAGTTTGATTTAAATTTAAGGTCCTCCAGAATGTCAGGATCTTTTGATTGCTAGTTTAATTCTTTTTTGTTCTTGTAGTACAAACTTTTCATTAAGATTTATAGTTTACTTTTATAAATCTAAGTATATCATATTTGGGACAGGATTTACCTACTTTGAATTATCCGAAATTATAATCCTAAATTAAATTTTCCTTATCGCAATTTTTTACATATATAACCATATTAAGTTCACATTACATGACCCATTGGGGAATTCCATTCTATAAGATATAAGTAAATATAAACAAAGCAAAAAAGTTACTCGACAACAGAAAAAAGTGTAAATCATTTATGAAATGTAACAACTTTTCTTTTAAAAAATTATGCCACGTGAAATTATATATAGGTATATCGTATATAATATATAAATATATATCATGGGCTCTTATATATATTATAATGAACAAGTATTCCATATTACTTCATCTTTTGTTGCAAGGATTGTTTGAAAAAAGGAATAAAGATGTTCAGAATTATTATAATTTTATGGAAATAATGTATGTACAATATATTTTTACATTATATTATATACCCACCTCAATATTATATATATAAATATACTTAATACATACATACATAAATATTTTCGCTTTTTTCCGTCTGTCTGTCTATCAGTCCATCCGTGATCCGTACACAAAAAGGAACATTTATTCAGCATACTAAACGTGTAAACTAAAATTTGCAAATATTATATTGGCGGATTGACCCAAAAATATAACAAAAGCGTTCGAATGGTAGTATAGTGTCAGGGGCTCTATGATGCAATGTAAATTATCATGTATCATGTTCAATTTTCACCGAAATTGATGATAAAACATAGATTACAAACATAATTTGTATAGTAGTAATAATGAACAAAACAGCCCATGATAATATACCTAGTACACGGTAGTTAAGCTGCACGGCATTTTTCAATTTATTTTCCAATTTATTTTTTTCCTTAGCAAGTTTTATTTATGATAAAATTTATATCATATTATAAATACATTTACTTATTCAATATACAAAAATCATATATAATAGAATTTTGAATGTATAGTGGTTGTTGTTGTCTTTTTAGGTGGTGCTGTACTTATTTTGAGTAGAATGTATAGTGGTTGAGTATGATCATTCTTACCATTACCAACCTGTATACTATTTTATATTATATTTTATATTATTGTATACTATTTTATATTATTATATTTTATATCGTTCCAAAAAATTATTTAGTACCACAAGAAAGTCATCTAGGTACCTTGCCTAAATTATGCTGACTACATCAAAATTTATAAAAAATTCGGTTGTTCTAATGATTCAACTTTTTTCAAGATGATTTAAATCGGTTTTCTAGATGGATACATATTTAAATAATTTTCTCCATCTTAATGTTGGTGCTATAATGACATTTCTCCAACTTAACATTGGTGCCACAATGAGCTTCAACACTCCACATATGTTTGATAAATTCATCTTTTATATGTGTCATCATAACATGTTAAATCGTTACAATTCAAGATAATCGAGGAAAAGTTTGACATCAAAAGTATAATACGGTTGTTTCCCAAATATCATATGAGATTTCTATTCAATCTTAAATCTTATAATAAATCGTTAGTTCATATTATATGAAAACATTTTGTATCTATGTATGTAAATACATATGTTTCAAATATAAAAGAAACAGCAGTTAACTTTAACTGAGCACACAATATAAAATTTAATAATATGTATAAGATATCGTTTTATTTTGGGTATCTTAACATTTACATTATTTATTTTCATAAAATTACCGAGTTTTTCAACAAAGAAAATATATTTATTAACTATATAAATTAAATATGACATACATATATGTATTTATAAATAAAAGTATATGTATATTTATGTATAATATGGAGATAAAATGTTCAAAGTGCTATGATTGCATCAAATATGAATTAGTTTAAATATTTTCCAATAAAATAATAATTATATTTATATATACGTACATATATGTATATACATAATATTAAAATTATGAAAATATTCCAAAACGATGCAACTTAATAACATTGGATTCTGAGCTGCTCATGTAAGAGAATTAATCGCATAACTTACCAATTTTTTCCAAATATATCTACTTTCCAAATATATCTATAAAAACGAGATCGCAAAAGTATTTTTATATCTACTTTCCAAATATATCTATAAAAACGAGATCGCAAAAGTATTTTTGTCTATAGGCAGAAGGCAGAACATATATATACACATATATATATATATATTAGATATTATTTCATAAGATTTCTTTAAAAAAAATTTAGATTAAAATTCTTTGATCAAGATATAAATTAACAAAAAAAGTTCAATAAATTTTTAACTTCCTTACAAGTAAAGTTCCGCAATAAATTAACTATAAATTTTCTTAGTTGAACATTGAACGTATTTTATAACCTTTCGTAGACTCCTTTCATTTAATATTTTTAACCTAACACCAGAATGTTTACCATGCCAATTGATATTCGTAGTGATAAAGTTTTCTTATATAATATTACATTATTATATTCCTTTAAAAACATATCTTTATTTTAATTTATATTTATTTATTAAAATAAAAATTGTAGGTGTAAAACAATCCCCGGAACAAGGCGAAGATTTTGTGGATTAAATTTGAAATTTTTCCTATAGTGCATTAAAAAAATAATATATAAAAGTATTAAAAGGGCCTTCCACACCAAACAAAATATAAACGTTTTTTTATTATTTCAGATAAGTTTTGCAAAACTATTTTTGTGTGTACTTATCGATGCACCACCATTGCCAAGGCGTATTGTACTGCTGCTCATAAAATAATTATATAAATTATTTTGCTTTCTTTTTACGTAATAAATTATTTATATATGTAGGTACATACATACATACATACAATGTATGTATAAATAGTAATATAGAAAATATGGGAAAACTTTGAAGAATTTTACAATTAAGAATCCCTAAAAGATAAGACAATATTTTTAATGAGTTTATAAATTTAATTGCATGAAAAAGTGTAAGTTTTTATAGTATTGAATTGGAAATATATGTATATAAACATTGATTTTACAAGGATATTATTAGGCTTAAAAGGTCTATGATCAATTTGGAATTTTTAAACAAATCGCGTCTTTTTGATCTCGTATCAAGTAAACGAAGTAAAATTTTTTACTTACCCTAAACCTAAATCCAAAAAAATTAAAATAACCTAACCCAATTCCTCCAGTTTCCCTTGTTCACATTCACCATAATTTACTTCAGCCATTTTCTCTGTAATAATTCTTTAACGTCTAACGTCTAACCAACCAATTAACAATTTGGCTACAAATCAAATTAAAAAAAATTTTCAAAATATAAATTTTTGCATACTTTTTGGAGTTTTATAAAATAATACCAATTTGTAATTTTGGTACAAAATTTTTTACCAGCAAATTAAATAGTACAAACAGAATCAGAATCATATTGAAAATTAAGAAGAATGTAATTTGGAATTCCATTTGATTATATAGTGAGAGCCAAACTTTGAAATGTTCTGTCAATGATAAAGAGATGACATTGAATGGAATATGTTTTTAAATGTACATATGTTTTATTTTATTATGCTATATGCAGAGAACTAATAAACAGAAGTTTTAAATTAATTTTAATTAGAATTTAATTAACTCATAAGAGCTGATTAGTTTATTTAATAAAAAGGTAAATTTATTCAATTTTAATTTCGTCATTTAAATTTTATATGATATAGATATTGCTTATGTGTTTTAAAGTTAATCTTCTTTTCTGTCTTATCTGATTCTAATGGAATTTTTTTTACTAATTTATTAATTTCGACAATATTTTATTATTTAGTTCTTATCTTTTCTCTATTCAGTGATTATTGTATTTATATTATTCAAAAATCAAAAATATGGCAAAATTAGATGAACGTATTGGATTTGTTGGTGGGGGTAATATGGCATTTGCAATTGGAGCTGGTCTAATAAATCGCGGTATAGTTAAGCCAGGCCAAGTTATGGCATCTGGACCTAATTTAGAAAATCTTCAGAGATGGAGAGGAATAGGTGCTAGTGCAACAGACGAAAATTCTGAAGTAACTTTATATAATACATAAATTTAATTTTTCTTTTGAAAATAATCAATTTTTTATTAGATTATCGAAAAATCTGATATTATTTTTATATGTGTTAAGCCTCATATTCTTGAGCCTTGTGCACTTCAACTACGTAATTCTCATGTACCCAGTCCCAGAGATAAAGATAAATTATTTGTATCGGTTTTAGCTGGTGTTAGCTTGTCAAATTTAGAAAAAGTAAAAAAAAACTTTCATTATTCTTTAATTGGATTTTTTTCTAGAAACAATTATGTATATTTGCATGCAGAATTTCAGCTTTATTCGTGATTTAAAAATGATTCGTACTATGCCAAATACATCAATGCAAGTGGGAGAAGGTTGTACAGTTTACACACCAGGCTCATATGTAACTCAACAGGATTTAGAAAAAGTCCATATAATGTTAAATGCTTTGGGTATTGCTCAGCAAGTTCCCGAAACTATGATTAATCCAATTACAGGTTTTAATATAATTTTATATAGAAGTCGTTTTAAACTAATTTTGTCACTTGTTTAGGTGTTGCTGGGTGTGGTCCAGCATATGTATATACAATTATTGAAGCTTTAGCTGATGGTGCCGTAAAACAAGGTGTTCCGAGACAAATGGCATTGCAATTTTCTGCCCAAACTTTATTAGGTGCAGCAAAAACTGTTTTATTGACTGGAAAACATCCAGCTGTTCTTAGAGATGAAGTATTCTAATTAATTTTCTTTTTTGGATATAATATAATAATTAAAATTATCTTTTTCTTAGGTATGTTCTCCTGGAGGTTCAACTATTTGTGGCGTCCATGAATTAGAAAAGGGAAACCTGAGGTAAAGGCATTATGTGTAATAAAGCTCATTTTTCAATATTAATTTTTTTTGTAGAGGAACTCTGATAAATGCTGTAGAAAAAGCAACGCAACGTAGCGCAGAGTTAGGCAAAAGAGACAAATAAAATTTAATTATAAGACAAAATAAATAAAGTGATATAAGATTACTGAAAATTTATTTGCAGTTATTATTTTCATTCTTAGCTATTTAACAATTTTGTACTTCATCTTTCTTACTTACATATTCAACACATCTTGATGGATCTGTTGGAAAATATTCCTGACATTTTGTCATTAAACGTTTCAATCCTTGAATATATTTTCGTTGAGTTTCATCATTCATTACATGTGCTACATTTTTAGCAAAGATTTTCTCACGTCCTGTACGCGCATGAATACCAACCATAGTAACACCGATTGGCCACGGTGCATTACCAATTGCCATTTCCAAATATGCATCGCTAGCTGATATATAATTACGGTTAAGTAAATGTTTTATAATATCTCGTAAACTATCCAAAATATCTTCTGGTAATGTTTTATGTTTTAATTTTCTAAATAACGGTTTCATATATTCTTTTGTTTGTGTGTATATTACACGAGCCATTTTTACTTTAGTTGTTGATTTTTGTTGTGCTGAATATGAATTTATTTGATCACTCCATAATTTTAATAGAAACTGTAAAAGTGTTTCAATTACAGCTTGATCTTTCTCTTTATTTCCACGACCCATTCCTTTTGCCATATGTTTTATAGAATCCCAATTAATTGAATCATCCAACTGAGATTCTTCCTTATTTTTTTCTTGTTTGTTTGGTGAAACAGTTGCCAAAATTTCATTTAAATAGTCCTGATCAACAGCATCCATTGCTTCTTGAAAATCATTACGGAAACCACGATTAGATTCTGGTTGTGAAATTTCACATTTACGTAGACGTTTAAAAGACTCTACTCCTGTTTCACCAAACAGCGTTATGGGTTCACCTCTTTCGCGTAATCGACGTATTACTTCTGGTCTTGGGAGTACCGTTTGTCCGTCACTATGTACATCTGATAAAGTTCCTAAAAGCACAAAAATGTCAAAAAAACTGTTTTCCAGATATTTGTCTCTGCAGAGAAGTTGAAAGTATAAAAAAATGAAACTATCTGGTTTCATTTTAAAGTCATTTTAAAAATAGAAGATAGAACAAAAATAGTTTATTAATTTCTAAAGCTGTTGATGGAGCCGAATTAAAATTGTTTGTGTTAAAGTTAATGTTTAAAAGAAAATATTTTTAAATGTATGAAAAGAAATAATCTTAAAATTGTTAATTAAATAGTAAGACAGTTTACTAAATAAATAAATAAAAAATAAACATTCTTTTTGGAAAAAAATAATTAATTAAATACCTTGAATTTCATTAATAGACTCTGGATTAATTTGTTTTTCTTCTATTGTATGACCATATTTTTTAAGAATTTCTGCTTCTTCCTGAGATGTCAAATCTCCTCTTCTAAAATACTTCTTATTATTATCCTGCAATATAAGTAATTAGTAATTGTAAGCCTACGAACGCTAGTATAATTTACGATTAATTTCTTTTCCTCCAGAAGTTTTCTTTTTCTTGCAATTTCAGCTTTCAAAATGTCCATTGAATTGTATAGTGTAAATAACTTAAAGTATATAATATATTGTCATCACTATTCACTACACTAGTCACAGGTAAATATTTATTATTTATTTTAACTGTAGGTTAACTTTTATGTTCTTTTTATCAAGTACTCAAAATCAAAAATTACTTTTGGTGGATCAGCTGGTAATTGTCAAAAATTCAACAATTTGGCGCAAGTTCATAAACTTTTGTTGTAACTACAAGTGGCGCCTGCTTATTGCCCTATAAACAGTTCATTCAAATTTCAATTTTCTATTTTTGATTTCGACTTTCTTGGCAACACTTAAGTTAATATATGCTGACAGCTGTCATTACAAAACAAACACAGTCCACAGTGAAGGTGAATTGTGAATAACAACAAATTTAATTATTCTAGAAAAGGAATTTTTGAAGGAAGGGTTCGAGTAGTGACCTACTAGCTTGCCGTGAACTAATAAAGCAGCAAAATGCCAAAGAAAATGGGCACTAATTCGAAAGCTGTTGAGGCTAGGGAGAGAAAACAAGCTGTAAAGAATTCATCTAAAGAAAAAGCTGCAAAAGAAGCGGAAGATCGTCTTTGGCAAGATGATGATAAAAATTTGGCTAAGAAGAAGGCGAAAAAAGAGGAAGAGGATCGCAAAAAACAAGAAGCTGCACGTAAAAAAGCTGAAGCAAAACAACTTCTTGAAGAAGAAATGGCATCAATTAAAGTACAAGGTAAGCAATCTGTTCAGAAAATTACTAGACAACAAATCCAAGATGAAGTTGATAAACGTAATAGAACAATTGAACAAATGAACGCTGCAAAAAATCCACCAAAAGTTATTCCTGAACAAGAAATTCCTTTAGAAGAGAATTTTAATAGAGTAATGGCAAATACAGATATTGCAACAAATGTTGATGAGGCTATTGCAGTTTTAAGGTTAGCAATATATAAATATTAAAATATATTACAAAAAAATAGATTTCATAATTCTATATTTTAATTTTAGTGTAAATGATACTGATGACAAACATCCGGAGAAACGTATGCGTGCTGCTTTTAAAGCTTTCGAAAATGCTAACTTGCCTCGTATAAAAAGTGAAAATCCATCTTTGCGTATGTCCCAGTGGAAACAAATTCTTACTAAGGAATGGAATAAATCATCCGAAAATCCTTTTAATCAGCGAATCTAATGGGTTAATGAAATCAAACTCCTGTGATAATATCTATGTAGTATATACATATTTATAAAACTTATATATGAAAAATTGACTCAAACTATGGAATTTTACATTTTAAAGACAACAAATTCCTTTAAAATACAGGTGTTTAAAAAATTTTTATTCCCTATTTATATATGAGCAAAATGTTTAAGTAATTTAATTATTTATCAGACAAATAAAAATTTTGTTCTGTGAAAAGAAGTTTTTGCATTACAATTTCATTCAAATTAATTTTATATAAAAATTCTTATTTTATTTAAACATTTTATATATGTATTTTTACTTTCTCGAAAAGAATATAAAAAAATTATTAATGCTAGTAAAAATAAGCGATTCAAGAGTCTAATATGAAAAATACAAAATTAAAAAAATATTTTTTTATACTTTTCGACTCTGAAATTTTGTAAGAAATCTAATGAGAAATTTCTAATATTTTCTAGAATTATTTTTGTAAACTTAGTTTTCAAATTAGACTCCCAAAAGCTTCGTATTTGATAATGTAGAGGATTTACTTAAAATTACGAACACACACGATTAAATAAAATAAATATATATATATATTTTTTAAAGATAATACGAATGTAATTATGTACTAAAAGAAAATATGTAAAAAAATTCACTTAATTAGCTGCTCTTGCCAATTGCATTTTCTGGTTTTTCTTCGTAATCATAATCATCATAATCACCAAAAAGTAATGCAGCTAAACTAGTGGGTTTTTTCTGTTTTGATTTTTGTGTAGTCGTCGTAATTTCGTTTGTAGCGGCAGGAAGAGAACCTGTAGTGCTTTCGATTGTGACAGATAGTGGTGAACTTTCTGTTGAGGTACTATTATTATTTATTAAAATTGTCTCCGTAATTGTTTTTTCAATTGGATTATTATTTTCATTCTTTAATATGGATGGTTTCATATTCAATATTGTACTATCTAAATTTTCTATATTTTTAACATCTTCAGATGATTCATCTTTAATTTTATATCCTGGTGGATAAATTGGTTTAAACCCACCTTGTAACTCTGGCTGAAAACTATCTTGATCCATTTTATTTTTGGTAGAAGTTTCAATTTCACTTTGTTTCATAGGTTGAATTTGTGATAATGCTAATGGTTCTTCATTAATATTATCATCAGATTTTTCTCTTATATCAGAACGATTTATTGTCTGTTTGTCAAGAGCATTATTATATTTGTTGGGTTCTAATGTGGAAGCTTGAAATACAGACCATCCATTTGGAGAATCTGTTACAGGATCCAAGCTCATACTTGGATAAAATGGTGCCATAAAGTCTTTCTCATTATTTTGACCACGGGTATCATATTCATTCATCATCATTGCTGCTTCAGTTTGAGTATCACGAATTTCCGGTATTACTGGACTAGCAAAATTTGGATAAGAAAATTTACCATTATCGGTATTATGATGATAATTTGAAGTATAATATCGATTTGGTTCGGTTGGAGTATATGCTATTGCAATTGGAATTTCTGTACTCTGTTGATAGTAATTATTTTCGATATCATTACGACGATTTACCACTCTTGGTATAGTGTCAAGTGTAGTTTCACGATTGTATCTATCATAATTTTGTTTCTTACTAAATTCAGCAAATGCTATATCGGGTTTCTCCATCGCATATGGGAATTTATCTTTATTTTGAGATTGCGGCTTACTCTTTACCATTAAAATTGGTTCTTGTGGTTGATCTCTTATTACAGAAAATGGCGTATTTTGATAATCTACTGCAACAGATCCCAAGGACGAGTTAACTAATTCTGATAATCCAATAGATTCATCTTTAATTACGTCTACTTGACTTTCAGCACCCATCGTTAATTCAGGGTATACAACATAGACTCCCTGGGAAGGTCCTGGAATTAAAAATATTTATTTATTTTATACCAACTTTACCGGTAATATTGAAATAACCTGTTTTTGGAAATGAATCTAGTTTATCATCAGATATACTATCTTCTGGATCGGTTGGTGAAGCTTTTTTATGAGAATGAATCATTTGTAAGGTAACAACAGGTTCTAGTTTTGGTTGCTTTTCAATTAAATCTTCCACTGTATCTTCTTGATGTTCATTTCGATTGTTTAAAATAGGCTGGGGTGGCGGGGAATCATTAACAATATAATCATCTTCTTCAAAAGATGGTAATCTTTCAGGAATCGCTTCACTATCTGGATAACCATTGTAAGGTTTTCTGTTTGTATTTAAGCTTGCATGCCGTTCATCGATATAGCTATCAACGAGGCGTGTTGGTGGTGGTGTGGGTTGACGTTGTAAATATTGCCTATTGAAAAAATACGGATGCGGTGCTGGAACCTTATACACTCGACGGTTGGATTCTTGCAATCGTTCAACAATTAATTTCATCGGATACCTATTAGTATCCAAATTATTAACTGGCGTTCGTCTATGTGCAAATGGTGGGGGTGGAATGCCACGTTTTGAAGGTGGATATTTAGAATGAGTTACACGAATATTTCCTGGTTCTTTATTATAGGTTGGATGTCCTTGGGATATTTTCGCGTTTGGTCGAAATTGTGGTAAAATATTTGGCAACGGACGATCGGAATTTGGCCGATGACCTCCTCCAATTGGATTACGTGTAAATTCATTATATAAGAAACTGCCTGGTGATGGTAAATGTGGTCTTATTTGCCCTGGTCGTTGTGATTGTTCTAAATGATGTCTATGTGGTGGTTCAACTGGATGTCTGTCTCTGTGCTTATCGGGATGTGGAAGTCTAAGTGTATGATCTGGAGCAACGGGCGGAGTTAAATCTTCAGGAAGTTGTGGGAAATTCTAATAAAAAAGAATATTAATATAAATGTTTCATTACGATATTTAAGAAACTTACTACTTTGTTATGCAAATTATGCTGATTCAAAGTTAATATTTCCTGTTTTTGTTGAAATAATGGTCGTTCCGTTTGGGTGGAATCTTGTTGAAAAGCTATGTTATTATTATTATTAATTGCTTTATTTTTATTATTTATATTTTCCAATTCTTGTTCCAGATTTGGAAAAACCAAAGGATTTGCTCCTGCATTCGGGGACATACTAACTGGTTGAGCATGACCATTCACAGTATTCGAATTTCCGTAATATTGTTCTTGATCGTGATCTGAAAACGCGATATCATTAGGAAATCTTATATTTGTTGAAACTAACAATTCTTGTGTTTGTTGTTGATCAATATCACTGTTTATTTGTTCTGCTTTTATCTTATGTGATTGAAATGGTTGATTACTATAAATTTGTTTCTGACCTTGCTGTATATTTTGATTCAAGGGTAAATTTATTGGCCTTGATTCACCAATTTGATTAATATCCTCATTTATTACTGTTCCAAATTGAATTGGTCTTTTTTTACTTTCAAAAAGTGGTTCTTTTTCAACACTACCTACATAAATATTCGAACCAACAGCTTGTTGACTACCTAACACAAATGAGGCGGAATTTTGATCTGGCGAAATGACAATATTATTCATACTCGGAATAGGATGGTATTGTATTCTATTTGATTGCTGAATTTCATAATGTTGTTCTTGTTGACCTACATCTGATGAAATTTGTAGTGGTTTTTCAGTTTGTAATGGACGCGTTATAATAGGTATTGTTGGTACATACGGTTGTCTAGTTGTAGTTGGAAAAGAAACTTTTGTTACTTGATGCAGTGTAAACGGTGATGGTACTAATGTTGAAATTGGTTGAATTAAATTTCCTTGTTTATCCAAACCTTGATTTAAGGTTGATTGATGAGAATATTCCGATTGGTCATTCTTATCATCTTCAGCTAATGCATTAAAAATATCAGCCAATGACATTTTATTTGGTTCATTTTTTTCATTGACCTTATTATAAACATCTGATGAATCCAAATCTAATGGAAATGGTCTATCACTAGTGGGCATTGGAATAAATGATGGTGCAAATGATGTAGAAGTTCTTGTTGGTTTTGTAGGAAGTTTAGATTTTTTAAATAATGTTGTAGCAATCGTTGATATCGGTTTCCTGGTTGAAATTGTTGTAAGTAAAGTAGTTGCTTTTACTATAGTTGGTTTTGTTGGAATTGTTTTTGGAGTCGGACGTGGAGTGGTTGAAGTAGGGGTGTTCGTTGTTGATATAGTTGTATGTTCAGTGGTATCAGAAGTTGTTAATGTTGTTGGTGATGTTGATTTCATTGGTTTCGTGAAATGTCTGGTATATTTATGTTGCTTTTCAGTTAATGGCTTTGGCGTTGTACTTGTTGCTACTGTTGTATATTTTTTATTTGGATTGTATTTATGTTTTGTCGCTAATTTATCAAATAAAGGCCGATGAGTTGTTATTGGTACAGGTGTAGTAGACGTGGTTGTAGTAGTAGTTGTAGTTTTTCTACTTGTTTTTCTTGTAGTTGATGTTACTGGTCGTCCAACCGTTGTTGCAATTATCGGTGGATATAATTTACTCGTATCCTTTTTTGTATCATCTTTTGTATAATATTTTGGTGATTGTGTTGTTGTACTTATAATTGGTAGTACAGCATTTTGATGATTACCAACATGATGATTTTGATAATGTTTATTACTACCCTGATATTTTAAATTCGCATATGAACTTGATACCAAGGGATATACAAATTTCGATGATGAATATTTGACTGGTAAATTTAAATAATCATGTATATTTGGTTGTGTTGCACTTAAAACAATTTTCTCTTTTGGATTAATTACTTCATTATATTCTGGTTCTATGCCAGCTGGTTTTTTTGAATTAAAATCAAATTGACCAGATATTGGATCTTTTTCAACATAAAAAGGTTTACCATCATTAAAAATTTGTTTTGGTAAAACATAATTTGGTGATAGAAATTCATCTTCCTCTGATATTTCTTCATTAGAAAATGTTGTTTTCGAAATTGTTAAATTATTATTATCTGGTTTTTCTTCAACGGCTAAAATAAGACCAGATCGATTTAATATGGTAAATAATATTATCCAAATGTGTAAATTTTCCATTTTTAGATTTCGTTTTATCTATTTAAAATTATAAAAAAAATGGGAGAAAGTTAAATTTGTTTTTTAGGTGTGTTTAAATTTAAATAATTTTATTGTCGCAAAATCTTATATTCTAAAATATTTAATTTCCTAACAAAACACAACTATATTTGTTTTGTAATTGGTAAGATTTTATTTTTTATTTTTTGGGTCATTATAATTGTAATCAAATTATTTGAGCCACATTTTTTATCGTCTATGTAATTTTTTTTAACAATTTTAATAAATCAATTTTTATTAATTTTAAAGAAATGTTAATATCGTGCTCAGAATAAAATTATTAATTTATGGAATAGATTTTTTACAAATATTCTATATAATAGTATTTATACAATCTTTAGATATCTAAAAGATTTAGTCAGCACATAAACTCTTTTTTTAGAAATCTTTTAACAATATACTTTTGTGATATTCATAAAATAATTCCTTAAAAATATAACATAAAATAAGAATGATAACTAGAGTTATGATTGTCCATGTGCCATGCAGACTATAAAAAATAATCAGAGTCTATTTTTGGTTAAATTTTCTGCAAATTTATGTTTTCACATTATCTAAGATCATAGTTCATAGTTATCTGATTGGGATCATGTAAATATATTTAAGCTTGACTAACTAGTAATTATTTTAACTTAAGTAATTGTCGGTTGCTGCTGCCTATAACATTTAATTTCTAGTTTTTGTTATTATTTTAATATCATCTAGGTAAGTGGAGGGGACTGTAGTGATCTGACCATCGAAGGCCATGGTGTTTAGAATAGTATATTTTCATCTAGATACCAGATATTTTTGGTCAATGACCTTTATAAGGAAATAGAGATTAAAAATGTATCAGGAAATACAATTTATTACTATACCATATTTTTTTCATATATACATATACATATATTATAATATGAATTAAGTTTTAGTAAATATTAAATATTCGGATGTTAAAAAGTAAAAGTAAAAAACAAATATGAAAATAATGCTCCAGTAGTAATAAATACTATGTTTCAAATAAATTATAATTTTTTACATGCAATTTCAGTGTGTAAATATTATACAAATTTATAAATAATAACTTTAAGAAAAAACCATAATATGTATAAGTATACATAATTTCACTTTCGTATAAAGAAAACCAAAAGTTATTTTCATTTACATAAATATAATTTAAAGAGTTGCGTCAACTGAAAAGTTCCAAAAATTACAATGGTCATAATATTTTTTTATTAAACCCATTAAAAAAGTTCACGAAAATTCTTTGAAACAATCTAATATAGCTATATAATATAGAAAATTTCACTTTTATAATATATTTTAAATGTTAAGAAAATTCACAGAAAAAAAAAATTAGAGTTTTTAAAATTCGTTATTTTTTTATTAGATACATATTATAATTTTGACTTTTTAGTTGATCTTATGCCACGATTATTTAATAATAATGCCCAAAAAAATCATGTTGATAGTTTCCCATAGTACAATAATGGTTGAAAATTTGATTTATTCAAATAAGAAAAAGAAAATCATTTCGTCAACATTCTTAATGATGTTTCCAACTTCTGTTTATCATTTTACAAATTATACCGAAATTTACTATAATTTATATTTCAATAAAAAACTTAATTTTGTGAATTTTTATTGTTTTTTATATATGAGGTTATAATTTACCGGAAATAGCAATTATAAATTTATATTTAAAAACTATTTTTCTTATATTATATTTTATATTTTAATCACTTCAGGTTTTTTATTTTAATATTTAAACTTTCATTTATTATTTTTTATTGCTATAATGAAAATGTTTCTCTATACAAAAAAAAGAAGAAGAAGAAGAAGATAGTTTTTCCATCTTTTGAATGATGGACTTGTCCGGTAGTATGTATAATTGACTGACTGATTGAAATTCTGCCATGAATTAATTGATATAATAATATTTATAAATACATATACTGGTATATAAATAAAGGAAACAAGTTAGATAAATGTTTATAAACACGCGATATTATTAAATATTTTGGTGTTTTAATACTTAGAAAGTTTCTTTTTTTTCACTAATTTTTCAATTGATAAGTTAAAATTTTTAAAAGTTTTTAAAATATATTATTTGAATGAATTGTTGTACTTTAAAAAGTTAGTATATCAAAAAGTAATAATTAGTAAAAACTTTCGGTTATAGTCTAGTAAGAAAAAAGCGATTTCAATGTCGATTCAACTGCATTTTTTTAATTCATTGTCTAAAAAGAATTTCTATGATTTCGATTTAAAACATAATAATAAAAAAAGAAAGTTGTCCTCCCACATTCCTTAACAGGTTTCATCATAAAAAAGATCTATACATTATTTTGTTTCCAATTTTTATATATTATTTATTTCATTTTCTTTTAAACGGAATCCAAAAACTATATAGTATTTATACCGTGTCAGATTTCTTGGGCATTAAGTGCATTAACACCTTTATTAAAAAAAAAAATATTTTCTAGAAAATAAAAATTCTCTTCTTATTAAATAAGTAAAAACATTAATAATGTTAAAACATTAACTATTTCATTATTGCTGATGCTTGACTATAGTATTATTGAAGATGTACAAATTCTTTAGTATCCGGTATGCATTTTATTTAGAATTTAATAAATAAAATTTCTCTTTCTTTTTAATATTACTAAATTTAACGGAAAATAAAAATGATTTAATAAGAAAATAAAATAAAATAAAATATAAACATTATTTTTGTTGTCAATAAAATTTGTAATCACAATCACTATAATCAAATCAGAATTAAGAGATTCCTATATGTGAAATTTATGAGTACATAATGAAATTTCAAAATGATCAAAAAATATTATTTTTGTTAATTTTCAGTAAATTTTCATCGTGAGTCATTTCTAACTCTCTACGTAAGAACTATCAAATTTTTCATGAAAATATAGAAATAATGGTAAAGAAATAATGAAATAATGGTCAATCTTTCAATGGTCAAGTTCCAGAAATGAAATTTTTTATAATTGATGATTTCAGATTATTTTTCATACAATACATTTTTTCTCTTTTAAGAAAAAGTGACCATTTTTTGAATCTATAAAAATTATGAAAATCCGTTGAATTTCTGAATTAACAATAGAAAAAAAATTACTTTAAAGTTTCGTGATTCCTGGAAAGATTATGTCAATTGAAATAATTTTAGAAAAAGTAAATTATTGTAATTTTGAAATGAACCTACAAAAAACAATATTTTCAAATTAAATACTTGTCGATTCATAGAATCAACAAAAATGTAAAGAAATTTTGTACATAAAAAACAATTTTGAGGTCAGTTAACACTTTGATTTCCTTTTTTAATCAGAAAGAAATATTAAGTATGTCAGTACTATCATAATTATCAAATAGAAATAATTTTTATTCCAATTTTTTTCTATACTAATTATATTTAAAATTTATTTATGAAATTCTTTCTCGACTTCCGTTTTTTTATTATTAATTTTCAGCATGTATACAATGTAATATAAAATTTAGAAACACGCGACATTAATATGCTGGTGAGGTGTATAACATGATAATTAATTGAAATTTTATATTAGTTGTCAGTCAATTCAGTTCACCAAAAATATAAATGTAAACAAAATAAAAATATCATTGTAAAAGTAGTGCTAATAACCCGATTAAAATTGCTTTTTGACAAAGAAATTTATTGAATATTAATTTTTTACAATAGTTAAAAGTAAAGGAATGTAAAGTAAAATGCATAAATATAACTAAGCGCACATTTCACCTTTAATCCTATTTTGTACATTCGCTATCATTAATTCCCTTATAGATCAACCACCCACACCACCCCAAAAAAGAGACTGTTTCATATTAAATTAAATTTATAGTATTTCTTTTGAAAGATTACAATATTTTTACTATACAATTTTATTGATTTAACTATCTTACGTATATATATTATCATATTATCAGTTTTCTGAATAAAAATATTTAAAATTATTTCCTCTATAAACAAAAATCTAATTTCTAATTTCTAAATAATATAATTTATCATTAAATTTAATGATATTTTATGAAATATTTCTTAATAATATTATTGTTAATACGTACGCAGATATCTTTCTTTATCAAATTATGGAATGAATCTTTAAAAACATGTTTTTTTAAATGATTTTTTTTAAAGTCAATTTTACTATTTATATTAAAAACTATTTTTCTCGGCAATAAATTAAAAAAAAAAAACACATAATTTTTTTAATGATAATTTGATGTGATGCTGTGCAACCTTTTAATTTTATCATAAATCTTTTTAAATATACCAATACCAAATTAATTACTTAGAGAAAAAATTGTAATGGAAAAGAAAATTATTGATGGTTATAAAAACACGTACATTAATAATTCATTTAGCTTTCCTTATTGCAATCATGTGACATTTAATTTTACTTTCATCATTTCAGATGCAAAAAAAAAGAGATTTGTATTTTAAGATTTATTATTATTATTTCGTTTTTAAAATATTTAAACTTTTCATTTAACTTTTAAAGATACCAAATATTAAAAACAAATTGATATAAACATAATTTTTATGATATAATTTAATTATTTATAATATTTCCTCAATTTTTAACTGTCAATTTTCTTTTTTATATTTTACTGTTTGCAATTTTTCGGTAATTAGTTTAAATTTTTGGTTTTCTATATTTATAATTTTATCATCTTTTCGAATATTTAAAATAGTTCCAACAATATTAACCGCATAATTTCAAAATCCACAATGTAACATTAATGAACTCTTAATTCCATAAAATTTGATTTTGGTATTTAAAAAAAAAAAAAGATTTCCTTATTATTAAAATATTAAGTCATTTTGATTTTGCTTGTCACAGATTTTTTCTCCATTATTTCTTATTAATAAATTTAATGATATTATCTCTCATCTTGTTAGTTTCGTGAACACAGAGAAAATAAAATGCTATAATATGCTTCCTTTATTTTATTATAAAATTATCATGTCTGTAAAAACAAGCAAACCAGTTTCCAAAATTTTGACCCAATTCCCTAGATGCCCAGATCAGAAAATATAAAATCTTAAAAAAAAAAATCAGTCAGCTACATACAAAATACAACTTTAAAGTCTATGACGACACTTTGTAGCTGTTTTGTATATTTGTGTTCCAGAGAAGAGATAAAGCACTTGTTTGTTTGTTTATGATAAAAAAATATTTCATTTTGTTTATTAAACTTGAAGATCTTGTATATTAGTGAGAAAACTAATTAAAAACATTAAACCAAATATTTTTTATATTTATTTCTTCCTGTAGTCAAATTTGAGGAATTTGAAAATATTTTACCATGTGATTTTTTTCAGTTATTTTATTTATTAGAGTAGAGTATGAAATTGAACCTGTTTCTTTTTAAAGTTTTTTTTCTGTGAAAATTTCATTCAGTTACATCATAATTTTTACTGCGAAAAATTGTATCAAATTTAATTACTATCTATATACATACATATATTATTTCAAATTTAGAAATGTAATAATTATATTGTAAGTATTATGCAACATAAAATGTAAGATTAAATTAATTTTGACAAGTTTGTTACATATATATACCAATAATAATAAAATTATGTAATTTTATAAATACATTTTTTTTTAATTATAAATCTGTAGAATTTAATATATTTCAATTCTACCAAATATATTATTTTTATAACACTATAAAACTTTCACTAAATGCTAAAATTAAATAAATATATGTATGTCTATGGCTTAGAAATGAACTTTCGGTCAATAAACTACAAACTGTGAAACTTTGCTCACAAGATTTTTTTTGACTTTTTTATTCAAAATGTAAGAAATCATAATTTTATAGGACCAGGATTTCTTGCGGTCATATGTTTTAAAATACAGTAATTATAAAAATTATAATCAATCTAATCTAGTGTACAAAAGTAGAGAAACAATAATGAATATATTGTTAACAATATTTATCTTAAATTAAACTTAAAATCAATTGAATCGATCTTGTTATCAAAAATTTCAATTTAAAATTAATAAAATTTTAAAAGTTTACAAATAGTAGAATTCAAATTGTTTAAAATCATCATCATCATATCAACATACAAATTTATCTTTCAAATTTTTTTTCTTCAATATCAATTGGTTTAAAAAAATATCTTAATTGCTAACGTTTTCAAGTTACCAATGTATTTTCTATAAAAAAAATTCCCTCAACATATAAATTTATGTAGCTACCTATATACAACATATTTTCGTATTTATCAGATTCTTTGTACAAATAAATACTGAATACATGAATGGTTGTTGAATTTTTTGTATGCGTATTAAAACAGTATATAACATTGAGAGAATATTATTTTTATGTTAAAATGAAAGAAAAGAAAAAAAATTATTTATGTTTTTTTTTATAACGGTTAAAATATAATTATGCATATATGCATATTTTCTTCAAACCCATTTATTCTTGAACATTTCTTATTGTAAATTTGTGCAAACAATTTGGTTCAAGGTTGGAACAAATAAAATTTTCATTTATATGTAAAATTAAAATTTATTATTATTAAATTTCTGTTTTACACCCAAAAGTTAAAAAATAAATAGTCCAGAAATTCAAATTACATAAATCCACAAAATTGGTTATATCTATGTAAATATATTAAAAAATTCGTGTTCTTATTTAATGTATTAATTATTATATTTAATTTAAAGTTTATAAAATTAACTTCTTCATCACCATTTCTATTCAATTTTTTAACAAATTTACAGGTGAATTATGAAAAGAAATTGCATTTTTAAAGGAATTATGAATATTCTCAAAGAAATTTCACTTTTTCTCATTCCAAATTTATGAATCATTTCTAGGCCAACATCACATTTTTTACTGCATTGAATGTTAGCAGCCTGAAATTTCTATATAAATGAAATGTAAAGAAAAATATATATACTTCTTCATCGTTAAAATCATGTAAATTTTTGTAGGTTTTTTGAATACTATAAGATTTTCTGTATGATTGTACAAATTACCACATCATTATTTCCCAAAAGTTACCCATTGATATCTCAATAATTATATAAAGTTTTTCATTTACTAGCTTATCAATTACATTAATTATATAAATGCTACTTTTACACATGTAATTTTAATTAATATTTTTATTTATTTTTTACAAAAATATTACAAATTTATATTCTCTGGTATACAATTACATTAAATTTAACAATATTTCTTTTTCTGCCTTTTACAAATGATTTCCCTATAGACCGGTAAATGCTTTCATGTATCTTTTTTAAAGTTCTTTCACTTATATTTTACCACCTAAGAAACAAATTAGTGCTTTTTTCTGGCGAGACAATTTTATCAGATTTAATGGGCAAATATTCAAGTCATGTTTTTATATGAAAATTATAATTTTTTCCTTTTTCTATTCATATATCTACATATACATATGTATAATAAATTATTATTTGTAATAAGTATAGTATATTATAGATAATATATTTTGTCGTTTATGCATGATTGTATCACTAATAACATATATTTAACATACCTGTATATTGCTGTTCAGTAAATTCATTGTATATTATTTATTAAGTACAAAATATCTAAAAGATATTTAAATATAAAATACACCGTTATTGTAACGCTATCATTTACTTCTAAAAATAAAGAACAACACGAAAAAAAAAATTCTATTAAATATTTAATAGGTCAGTAGTATATAAAATCGACGGAATCATATTAAATATTTAATTATTTATTTTTTAATGTTAATGAAAAAAAAAATTTAATTATATTTTTTTTAATCACAAAAGAGGAAATGTTTAATTTAACTGTTTTAGAGAGATTTTTGTCAAGAAAATCATTCATTGAATTCTATAATTTTTAAGTAATATAAATATATTATATTATCACCGAAATATTACTAATTACAAAATAATTTCAATAAAAAATAAATAATTTTATTTAGTAAAATTAACCAGAAATTTTTTTTTAAATTTCATAATTTTTATATAACAAGACCAAACTACACGTGCATAACCAACTATTTAATGCACAATTAACATTAGTCTATTTTGTTTTATTAAAAATAATTTTTAAAACTATATTATCATTAATAGTATATTTAACATAATCTTTAACATAATTTTATTTAACATATTTAAGGTTTTATTTAACATAATCATACAAAATTTTTAATATACAAATATGATTATAACCCTTAAAATCATTTTAAGAACAGAATAAAATTATAGTAAGCTACTTTACGGTTTAAATACTAGAAACAAATCTCATAAATTACTTCATTTAGCATAAACATTAAAAATTGGATCAAACTGTGCTGTTAAAATAATATATATTTACTAATATTAAATTTATTTTTTACGCTTCTCTTCATATTTAGGTGAAAAAATTAAATTTATTAATCCAATTTAAAAAGAACAAACAATATTTTCTTAGTATATTAATTTTGTTTTTTTTTTAAAGATTCTATTCTTTACGAAGACTTTGTAAACTAATAATAATTTAAAAAAAACTGGTGAATTTGCGGTTCTATTATTAAAAATTCTTTTATAAAAATCCATCAAAATTCATATACATAAACATAAAACTACATAAATTACAAAAAGAAATTCAATTTATAAGATATAAAATTCAATTGAGATTATATTTTTATACGCTTTATTATTCGCGAATTCGTTAAGAATTTCTTTAGATTTTATAGAGTGTGCCCCCATTTAAATAAGACAATTTTGTTGAATTTCATTTTTGTTTTGTACGTATACGCGTATTATTTTATAAATTTTCATTATTGAATTTTTAAGACTTGTAAAATAATTTTTTTTTTACTTTGAATCTCTTTTAATATAGAAATATATGAACTTTTTTTTTGTATCAAGAAAACAAAAGTGTTAAGCGACAAACCTTATTTTAGAAAATATTTTTTGAACATTTTTTTTATTTGTTTTTGTTTTTGTAAATTCTCTTATGACCTTAATTACCTCATCGAGTAATTTCCTTTCGTATTTTATCTGAGGTATAAGCAGATTTCTGGTAAAATTTATATTCTGTTTTATTTCAGTAAGTAATCCACAAGGTAAGTTTTACACTAATAAAAATATAAATTTCACTTTGGTCAAGAAATTTTTTTTTAATATTAACAATGTATACTTTATTTATCAAATACAAGAATCTCACTTTCAACTTTAAAATCTTTTTCGGTTTTAAATAATTTCAAACACACAAAAAAATCGTTTTCAAAACTGAATTAATTTAACATAATTTACATATGTATGTTGTATTTTCTCTAATTAATTTAAATTATTATTGAAATATAAATAAATCAGAAACTTTAATATTTTTTTTTTCATATATTTTGAAAAGCCTTAAATTCTTTTAAATTAAAAATTTCAATTTTTCCCTAATAAAATATATAATTCAATTTAAATACATATGCGGAACACTTTATATTTTCATAAATTTAATATTACATGGTGTAAATAAACTTAGAAGCACTTAAGTTTTCAATATCCGTACAGTCGGAAGGTTTTTTACTGAATGGAATAAAATATCAAAAGAAAGCACCTCGAAAGAGTTCTTCGGTTTTCTTTTTTATTTTACCATTCCGAAATTGTTGTACAATCATAACAAATGTTTAGTTAACAATGCAATAATTGTTTGAAATTTTTTATTTTATTTATAAAAGTTCAAAGTAAAGATCATATTTTGTAATTTTACAATTTAACTTAAACTTTTTCTTTCACAATTAAATTAATTTTTACTGAAAATATTTCGTATACGAGTATATAGAATGATATTTCGATAAATTTCATATGATGCATAAATATGTGAAAACTGCTCTAATGATCACTTTATAGCCCAGATTTTTATTTCATTGGATCTAAAAAAAAATAATTCGAATATAAAATAAGCAAATTTTTGAATTATAGTAAAAACAAACAAGTTTTAAAAGCAGCTATTAAAATTTTGTTATGTTTTATCAGAAGTTGTTTCGGAAATGTATTGAAATAAATGCCGGGTTGTGGGATCTACATATAATCTTATTATCAATTTTAAATCAAAATAATGTTTTTTGGAAGAATTTAGATATTTTTTTGGGGATAAATTACAACCGTAACCGCTAAATAATAAATATACATTTTTATAAGAAGTGAAATTTATTAAAAAAAAATTATAGCATTATATGCATTTGCATCGAAAATATATTTTCTAATATTACAAAAATACTATTTGAAAAGATAAAAATAATACTTATGAGTAATTCTTTTGACTTTGATGACTTTTGACTACTTGCGTTTTATGTCGAAGCATATAAACTTTCTATTAAAATCCAGTTTTAAAATTTACTATTATTTTAGTTGTACTTACCATTTTCGAATTATCTCTTATAAGTGACAAATTTTATAATTCCTTATATATTGTCAGTCATTGGAAATTACGAGTATTAAGATATATCATTAACAAAAAAAAAATAGAAAATAAAAAAACTTAATGATTGAAAGCGAATATTTAACATAAAATCTATTGCTATGCACATATATATTTAATTATAAATATATAGTTATAAATTTTATATAAATATACAACAAATTTTTAATAAAATTATTCAATTAATTATTCAAAAATTATTCAACAATTTTATTCCTTCATTAAAAAATTATAATATAATATATCAGAATCTATCCATGTATGCCGTATAAATCCTGTATACCGTATCGTATGCGCATATAATCCAAAAATAAGATTATAACGAATGGAATTTCGGAATGTTAAAATAATTTGTTTTTACAACACTATAAAACATTTGGTAGACTATGAATCAAATAAAAAAATGTTATGTTATAATTTAATTTAGTATATAAAACGTGTTTGTCCTTTGATTTTAAATCATTAGAAAACAAAAATGTAGAACAATAATTATCAAAATATAAAGGAACGTAAAAACAAATATTTGACAAAAATATATACAGTCTCAAAAATAAATTGAGCGATATTATATTTATGGTTACCTGACTTATATAAAAACAAAATTATATTTGCCAAAAATATTTTAAAGTTTGCGCCTAAAAATATGCAGATAAAATTATCAAATATATTTATATAATTAATTATGCACCGAAATATTCGATCACAGAATGTTTACAAACATTGTTGAGATACATTGTTGAGAATCTCTAAGGAAATTTTTTTTGACAATAATTTAAAAAAATGATAAATATGATGAAATGAATTGCATACTATTTATTTTGTATCCTTTAAAATCATAAATACTATTATACATATTATTAAAACACCAATAATATATTTGTATAAATAATAAAATAATTTTATAAAATTTTCAGAAGAGTCTTCTTCTGGTGGACTTATGGCATTGTTATAAAATCCTTGTACATTTATTTCTAAGTGAGCCGAACCGTTATATATATCACGAATACTAGCTCTACACTCCAGTAATATTGTGGAACCATTTTTAGATAATTTCATTATTTCATCGTCAATTGTTATATTAATAGTACTAATAGTATAATGTTCACGAGTAAACTGATATTTATCCTTAACTAGAAATCTCGAATCCTAATAAAATAGAAACTTAATAGATTAAAGAATGATTTTTTATAATAAGATCTACTAAACATCAAATTATTTCAAAATTTACCTCATATTGTTTACCATTAGCAACCCATGTCACATTAACTGGATAATATTCTATCAAACAAACAGCTTCAAATGTATCACCAAATGTAAATTTGGTATCGTGTAACAAATTTAAGTTTTTATCAATTACCATAAGAGGGTTATAATTCTTATCAAGTACTAACATTGACCTATTTGCTGTAGCAACAGAAAATAAAGGTGGACCAGCTGATATCTCACAAGTATATTCACCTGAATTTCGATGAATTAATTGATTTAATGTTATATGAAATTGTGATGATTTCTTTCTCTATATATTTCATAAATTATTAATAAAAAAAATGAATATATTATTGAATGTTTAAAATATAAATAATTTCTTACATCGATAATCAAATGGGAAAATGGAAATATTACAATGCGTGGATTGTCATTTGGATCATATTTGTAAATTAGTAAACCATTCAAATACCAACGTGTAACAGTATTCTATCGAATAAAATCTATATATTAAAGTATATTAAGTTTATGAAAACAAATATAATAATTATTACATTATCAAATTCATCAGGTTTGCAATGTAATGTAACATGTTCACCCGACATAATTGTTTCGGGCACTGTAAACTGTACAATTTCCATACATAAAACTATTAAAATTAAATTATCAAAATTTTAATAAATTTACAAAAAAAGAACGAATTTACCTTGTGGAAAAAGTTTCAAAACAAAGCACAACCATAAAGCATTCCATTTAATTCGGCACATTATTGACAAGCAGTGTAAAAATTTAAATTTCTACTGATTGATGTTTAAGTTGCTAGTATTAAATTAATATTAAAAGCTTTTTAATATTCAAAAATTATTTATATTTACTATTTTTTTGTGAGACATAAATTTATAAACTAAGGTCGACAAAGTTATCTGCATTTTTTTTTAAATAAATTTTAATAATTAAAATTATTTTTTTGCACTAAAAAAGTTTCTTTAAGATTTTATCAATTAGTTAATACAATTGAACAGTTGGCTCTACTAAATCATCAATTAGTTAATACAATTGAACAGTTGGCTCTACAGTTGGCTCTACTAAATCAAAATTTGAATAAATTTATATTTAATTGTATTATCATATTTTATAATATCAAATTGTATGTTATTCACTTGTCACAAAACAAACACATTTTCGGAACTCTTATATGTATATAAAAAAGTTATAATAAACTCGATCTATTTATCATGACGCTCGTTTCCGTCTTAGCTCACCATCATATGATGATAAATTTAAACAAAGTGTATAGATGATCAATTTCTTTAGATATAATTTTAGGAGTTATGGCAATATAATAATAAGCAATCTATTATCTATATCAATTATTATTATAATAAAGCTATTAAATTGTTTAAAAAATCATTAGTAAAGAAGTATTATACATAACTGCAAGAAAATATTCATAATTCACATCTATTAATATAAAATTTATAGACATATGTATATGTCTATACCGCAATTCCTCGTTTCTTTTTAAAAGTAAAGAAGAAGTTCTCATTATATTACATTGAATTTTTCATAACTTTAGAAGATGATAAAAATTATTTAATTTCAATTATTTAAAGTACTATTACTGAAGTCAAGAAGTCAAATATTTAAAAAATATTCTTTTACATATATCGTAATAATCTTAAAATATATTGCATAAATTTTATATAATAATATATGATAACGCAAACATGTGTGGTAGACAGACAGTCGACTATTGATAATTTTTTTTGTGTCAGCAAAAACAAAATTGTTTTATTTTCTTATTATTATTTTTTTGGATGATATGCCAAATTACATAATTTCATATTATTAAATTGATATTGACATATCAAAATTATTCCTTTTTGTGAAATTTATGCGCCTAAATACAAAAGAATTTATATAAAACTTTTTTTTCCTTAAAAACGCTCAGTCACATAATTTTTGACACCATGAAATATTATATTATATTTTGGATTTTTATATAATAAATAATAAATCTATAGGAAAAAATACTTACTGTTTCTGTTGAATCTCCCATCATCCATCATTTTTATATAAATATTTATATGTAATATTATAAATAAAAATAAATTTCTTTCAGTTATATTATATTATATTGTCTCTTCAAAAAAAAAAGGATATTTGCTTTTAATTTCTTAAATTTAAAATCATATAATATTATAATGTAATTTAATTTAATTTATATTTTTTTGACTAATGTATAAAATGATCTTCTTTTCATTGATGGACTGTTAATGTTTATTTACAATGTAATAATGTTTTTTTAATTATAATTTTTAATTAAAATTGTATAATTGACGAAGAAATGAAAAACATATATGTATATTATTTTTAATTAAGCTAAAAAATAATAATGATATTAATATAGTTATGTAAAAAATTTACTAAAATAATAATTTATTTAATAATATTAATATGTGATAATAAATGATTGAAAATAATTCTAATTTAATAGTTGAATCAGTTAATGCAGAATTACCAGGATCACCTTGTAATCCACGTTGATCAATTGTTGGACTATCAATACTATCATATGGTGTCCAATATATTTCTTTCATTATATTTAATTCAGTTTCAGCTGAACCACGATATAAATTATATATATTTGTTTCACAACGTACAATTAATGTTAAATGAATTTGTGATGATTTCATAATTTGATTATCAACTTTTACAATAATATCAGACCAAGCTTCTTGATTATTTAAACCATCGATTAAACGAAAACCCGAATTTGCAGACTAAAAAAATTATTATATTTTAATATTTTAGAATTGAATTGAAACAGCTTTTTTTATTTAATAAATTAAAAATTTTGCTAATAAAATTAAGATTTTTTATTAAGAACATACCGGATATCGAAAACCATTAACAATCCATGTAAAATTAACAGCAGGATATGAATATCCTGATACACAGCTAGCTTTAAATGTTTCACCAAATGATATTGTATGTTTATTTTCTATACCAGGAATACCATAGATTGTTATTACTGGCTCTGATTCTGGTAATTGTGCTACCAACATTGAACTGCTTGCTGTACCCGTATGAAATGATGGTGCATCAGCTGATACCTCACATTGATAATTACCAGAATGTTCACGATTTACAAATTTTAATATTACATTGTTTTCTGTTGATCTTCTAACCTAAATTTAAAAATCATTTCACCTCGTAACAACACAATTTATCTATAATTGAAATTCCTTACATCAATACTTAAACCAGAAATTGGAAAAATTCGACTTGGGGGCATTTCTCTTGGTACATATCGATAAAATTCCTCTTGATCTAAATACCAACGAATTGAATAAAGTGTATCCTACAATTTAAATTCAATCATTTAATATTTATTAATTTATTTATTTATTTTAAATACATGTTCCAAGTCATATACACAAGATAGTGTAACAGTGTCACCAACTGCAACAGCTTCTGGTACTGAGATTTGCAGATCTTTTAGGCATAGAACTATATTATTTATTTTAAAAAAAATCAACATAATTTTGGTATACATAAGTAAATACATAAAAAATAATCTAATTTATACCTTGTGTAAATAGATTAAAAAGAAATATCAACCAATTTAATGTTCCGAATTGAATTCGAAACATATTTTTCAATTCTTACTATTAATATAAAATTTCAATATTATACAAGAACTTGAGTCAGCTTTATATGTAGTTTCCATTGGTAATATTTGCCTGTAAAGTAAAATTAACTTTAAACTGTAAAAATTTAATTAACATAACATTTTCTTATACTTATATTTTGTGTGTAACGTTTACACTAATATTAATCGCTAATCTATCAAAATAAATATTAATCCTGGACTAAATAAAAATGCAGCTTATAAAGCTAAAATATCAATTTAGAAAAATTTAAAATAAGCAAAAGTTATTCTTAATTTTTGATGTAAGTTACATATTTTAATACCACATAATTTGAAATTGATCCTGAATGTTTGGCATATATTTAAAAAAATGTTTATGACTAATAATACTATTGTACAAATGTTCTTCAGTTATGAATAAACAAATTAATTTTTTTTTTAATTAATCTATTTTATTATTTCATAAATAGTTAAAGTAGTATTTGTTCTTTCCGAATTGCCTTAACTCACAATTTGAAATTTAACATTCTATACTACAACCACATTGTCCATGGATTGTAAAATATACCATATATATACTTTATAGAATTATATGAATTCATTATAAACATTTTAAATTAGAAAGTTACTGAACAGAACATAGATTTAACACCTGTAAGATTTTCAAATAAATAATTGACTAAATGCTTATCAATTTATTGTACCAATTTTTAGGATAAATTTTGAATTACTATTTTACTATTTAAAATGTTTTTAGAAGACGATATAAAAGCAACTAACAAGTTGATATGAATTAGTATAAAAAACATTTTAAATTATTAATAAAAAATTTTTTGCTATTCTTTGTTTCTCTACTTAAAAATATTAAATTTGTTCAAATAAACAACCTGTAACATTAATCTAGAAAAAGGAAAATCTAATATATTTATATATGATATAAAAAACACAAAATTATTACTTTAAAATTCCAATTAAAGATTTCTTTATAAATATATAATATCCTTCTTTTTAAGATATATTTAATCACTTAAAAATACCAAGAAAATATATAAAATAAAAAATGTAAAAAAAAATCCTTCTATAACTTTTTATTTTTTGAAAATATTGTAAATTCTTTAAGTGAACCTCCATTAACATTCATTAAAAATTCATTAGGTTGGACTATCTTCATTAAAACTATAAACCAATTTTTTCTTTCAATATTAAAATAATTTTTTTTTGATTCTTCCTTAATTGAAAAAGTTTTTTTGAAAGCGTCCAGTTTCACTATAGAAATAAAAATCCTTTAGGGAAAAAATTAAATATTATTATGTTTTCCAAAAAAAATAAACCAGAATGTCCTTTAAATTGTTCCTTAGAAAAACTAAGAAAGGAAATATTGACTAGACTTAGTCCGGTACTTTTATAGTTGATACATGTATATATAAATGTCAAATGGATACAGGAAACCTTTTGGATAATAGAAAAGCATAATGATCATTGATAAATAGAGAGAAAAGGATGATCCTTTGATATGCAAAATGGATATTTAAAAGTTTATTTCCAAAATTGTAATTTATAGAAAATAAGAGTTGCTATATTGAATTTTATAATCGAAATATATATGAATATTTTGTAAATTAGTTTTAATCATAAACAGTCACCTTTTAATTTAAAATTATCCAAATGTTTGTCTAGAATGTTTTAAAAAACAATTTTATCCAAATTTATTGTGTATTTTTAAATAATTTATAATTTTCCACTAATTTGTACAATGTTCTTAAACTATATATTTTAATAAAAATTTGTACAATGTTTTTAAACTTTATATTTTAATAACGAAATTTATATTTTTTCAATAATTTTTCTTTTTAATTTTTTGTACTTATTAGAATTAGCATTTTATTACTTTCACATAGTTTACTAAAACTAAAGCACAACCTACTATAAAACTTTTATATCAAAGAATATTTTAGGAGGAAATTACAATTGCAACCGTTGAAGTTCAAAATTGTACTGAAAGACATCTCTCTGAAAACTAGAACTCGTGGTATTATTTCGTTTATTTTGTGATTCAAAGCTTTTTGCCCTTAAATCCTTTTTTATTATTATTCTATATTGCGCAAGCTATAGAAGTGATTTATAAATGTTTTGTTGGATAAAAGCTTATTTTAAATTTGTTGACTTTTCAGTTATCAGTTATAATTTGTTTGAATTTTTTTTAATGAACTAGTTTTTTTTTTAAACAAAAAAACTTCTTCTTTTCCCAAGGATTTAAATTATATTTTGTTAATTGTTAATTAGAGTGTAATTTAAATTTTCGTAAAAAAAGTTTATTTTACCAATAAGTTCATAGAATTTTTTTTAGATTGTTAGGAAACATTTATGTTTTTTCATTGGAATATCAAATTTATTGTTATAAGTTTTAAGAGTTTCGTATCGTTTGTAATACATAATTGGAATTAATATAATTCTGGTAAAATTTTTGGTATTTAATCATTGTGAAAATAGATTAAAATTTAGAATTTAGAATTACAGACGAATATATTTTTTTATAATTACATATACATACAAATAATTTCTTAATAAATAAAAGAAAAATATTTTAATTTTACTTTTAAAATACATATTAATAATGTAATATTATAAATATTTCAGACAATATAAAATAAAATTTAAAACCGTGCAGCTAAAAATTGCATCATTGATGAATTTGTTTATCTGCAATTCTTATTAATAACTATTTATTACTATATGTACTATTTTTATTAAAAATCAAAACAAATATACTAATTTTTTAGCATGGACCTCTAAATGGTCCTAATTAAAATAATTTGATTTTCTAAAGGATATTCAAAGATTTGTTTTTGATTTTTTTTCTTTTAATAAATAAAAATGAAAATCTATAGTACTGATTTGTCAGATATTATCATAAATTTCAATTATCTGTGACTAAAGAGTGATGATTTTTTAGATGCCTTATTAAATTAATTGATCAACAAATATTTTATTAAAATGGTATCCTATTGTTAGTTTAATCACTTCCTTCCATTAATTATTATTATATAATTATTTTAATTTTTTAGAAAATTTCCAAAATTTCATTAAATAAAATGTAATCAAAAAAGGACTAACAATAATATTAATGCACAAAACCGGAAATTAAATATAAATTCTACTTAATTCTATAAATAATTCCTTCACTGTACCACATAATATAGTTAAGGTCAAATCTGTATTTAAAAAAACCTTTAAATATTAACGAATAAAAATGTTCATTAAATAATCAGCATTTATATAATACGTATACAATTTTGTATAAATATATATTAAATTATTCACTGCAAAGTGTGAAAAAAATAAAAGAATTTAACAAAATTAAAATTTAAAACCGTGCAGCTAAAAATTGCATCATTGATGAATTTGTTTATCTGCAATTCTTATTAATAACTATTTATTACTATATGTACTATTTTTATTAAAAATCAAAACAAATATACTAATTTTTTAGCATGGACCTCTAAATGGTCCTAATTAAAATAATTTGATTTTCTAAAGGATATTCAAAGATTTGTTTTTGATTTTTTTTCTTTTAATAAATAAAAATGAAAATCTATAGTACTGATTTGTCAGATATTATCATAAATTTCAATTATCTGTGACTAAAGAGTGATGATTTTTTAGATGCCTTATTAAATTAATTGATCAACAAATATTTTATTAAAATGGTATCCTATTGTTAGTTTAATCACTTCCTTCCATTAATTATTATTATATAATTATTTTAATTTTTTAGAAAATTTCCAAAATTTCATTAAATAAAATGTAATCAAAAAAGGACTAACAATAATATTAATGCACAAAACCGGAAATTAAATATAAATTCTACTTAATTCTATAAATAATTCCTTCACTGTACCACATAATATAGTTAAGGTCAAATCTGTATTTAAAAAAACCTTTAAATATTAACGAATAAAAATGTTCATTAAATAATCAGCATTTATATAATACGTATACAATTTTGTATAAATATATATTAAATTATTCACTGCAAAGTGTGAAAAAAATAAAAGAATTTAACAAAATTAAAATTTAAAATCGCACCAAAATATATAATAATATTATTATTCACTCAGTTGGATTTTTGTTGTTTCGCTGGAATTCATTATTCCAGAACATAAATAATTTATACAACAGCGTAAAAAATTTAAGCAAAAGGACTAAAAATATTCCTTTTTTTTGCTTTGCTTTTAAATATATGATTTATATAAACTTATATCTTTTATATAAATAGTGTGTATGTTAAAGCATAGAAGATATTTTTTTCTTTTTGTTTATTCACTTCCCGGGTATTAAAACACATTCCAAAAATCTAAAAAAAAAACTTACAATATTTTCTTTTATTATTTTTTGGTCGTCGCGCGAACAAATGTCTACGACAAACCCAGCAGGACTTTTCTCCTGGGTTTTCAACTCAGATTACTTATGTATCAAATTGCACTCTGGTGTCAACTTGAGAATATTTTATAAAATTTCTTTCTTTTTCTTTTTTTTTGAAAATAATTTTTGTCATAATTTTGTTCATTTCATTTTTTTTTTAAATTTATTTCTTATGCTTTTTTGGCAACATTATCAGGAACATAACATTTCGTTTCAAATAATTTTATATACATAAATTTTATTGAGAAAATATAATGTTTAGTCAAGAAGGATAATGATTATAAAAAAATACAGAAAAAATACAGAAAAAATTTCGTAAATTTTATTAAATTGCATATACTTAGGAGGAATTTATCAAATTACATATTTATAATTATTAATTTCTAGAATTTTTTTTCTCATTCAATAATTATTATAGAATAATCTATATTAATCTAAATTTCTTAATAAATAACGAAATAACTATTTATAGTTTAAATTGGTTGAGAAAGGTGAAAATTCTTAGTGCATATCCATTATTATGATATTAGAAATGATTTTCAACTATACCAATATCAATAAAGTCACTTATAGACTAGTATATATCATTACAATAATAATATAACATTGTTTCTATTGGAATCATCATTTAAAAGAAATTACTTTATATCAGTTTGGAAAATTGTTGACTGCCCATTTTGTAGCTCAGTATCTTTACATACATATGTATATTAAACTCATTGCAATTCTGGGTCATTACACTATTCCTCAATTTCTTAAATTTAAAGAAAGATTATCCCTAAAATGATTGTCAAAAAGATTTGTTTATCCAATTTTTTTGTGAAATTTCATATCCTATTTTTGTTTAGTTATAGAGAACGTTAGAAGGATTAACGAGACTTATAGAAGCCAACTGGGTATGGACTACAAGTAACGCTTAGCCACGTATACTGTCTCGAATTACAGGTAATTAAAATACCTACATTTCGATGTAGTATACGTATAGATGGTTATGAGTATAGCCATACTCAACTCATACTTACTTTTATCATTAATAGAAAAATACTATATTTATATGGATATGGTTATGGATAGAACGAGATATAGAATTATAGAACGTTACAACGATTTTGTTTAGTTATTGAACGTTAGAAGGATAGTAAAAATATTAATCTATCAATTCTCATATACAATTCCTTACCATATATTTGTAAAAAGCATTAAATGTCATTTTAATATATTAAATACAAATCTATTAATATAAATTTTTTAGTAATACATATATATTTTATCCCAGAAAGAAAAATATAGAAAAACGAAACATACATTTTGATTTATTAAATTTTTCCAACAAACAAACCAGAAACAATTTTTATACACATTCTCCTTATTACTATTCTTTTTTTTTTATTATCTGATAACTTAAATCGTATAAATTGTTATACTTTTTTTATTATAGGTATTATACTATAAAAGGAAATGAAAGAAAAATCTATTGGAAAAATTTAGAAAAAAAGACGACATAGAAATTCAATTTTTATAGAAGGAAAAATTTATATTTAAAAAGTCTCAGCGGTGTGTGTTTATTTTTTCATTCTTTTAATTTCTATACGTAACAATAAAAATATTTTCTTTATTTTGGCACACTTCACTGAAATCAATTTTCTTCGCCGCCACCATTGTCCTTTTTTTTTCTCTCTTACTTTTTCAATAAATTGTCAAAAATAAAATAAAAATTTTATTTTAAATATCAAGAAATGAAAAACCAAAAAGAACAGAAAACAGAAGAAAAAACATAGAAATTATTTAAAATAAATTGTATTCTAGATAAACAGAAAAATGATGATTTTTTAGTTTCAATTTTGAATTATTTATCTATGAATTTGAAATTAAAATGGTTAGGGGTCGGTTCTCGTTGATTTTTATTGGATAAGAAGATTGTATATATTATGTATATTAAAAAGGGAAAATGATGGCGGAATGTGACGGAGGGCACAGAAAATTGAATATTGTTTTTCTATGATAACGAAAAAGTTTTTCACAACAAATATTTTTTTTTTTTTGTTTTCTTTTAAATATTATTTTTTTTTGAGTTCGTGTTTTTTTTTCTTATTCAAAAATTAAATACGGTATATTTATACGAAAATAAAGGGAAAAACAATAAATATTATCCAAGAATGTTACTTTAGGGAAATTATATTATTGTGTTGTTTTTTTTTTTAAGAATTGTATATAAATATTTTAAATTGTACAATATACATACATAATATTTAGAAATTTATTTCAAATTAAGAAAAAAGCTTCCTTACTTCTTTATTTATATAATATTATAAAAGTTTTGGTTTTTTTTTTTTTGTATTTTTAGTAAATATTTTTTTTACCAAAAAAAAAATATTTTGCAGAATTGTATAATTTAAAAAAAAGAAACTGGCATGCAAAAAAATTATCAGGAATTTTTTTATATACACTTAAAAGCGTTTTATATTTTGTGAATTTCTATTGAAACTAAATATTACACATAGTAAATTTACTTGTAAAAAAATAATTATTTAATTGAAAATAAACATTTAAAGTTAATTTATTTTTTCCTTTTGGATTGCAATATTCGTACAAGATAATGTAAACAACATAAGACAAAGTAAAAATTATATATTTTCAATATATATTAAAATCTAATTCCTAAATTTCACTTTATAATTTAATACAATTTTCTATTACAATTATACTTTTGGAAAACTATAATATTCTCCCCTGTCCTCGTAACAAAAAAGTTATGAAATATCCAACTTAATATAAATTTACTTTGTATTAGTTTTTAAAATGTCTAACAACAAATAATAATACATATACTAATAATATTTCGGTTTGGAATAACAATTTTTTTTCCTACCATTTCTATTTCTATACAAATATAATAATCTAAATATCCGCCCCACAATTTTTTAGAAAATGAAAATAACATTCTCATAAATAACCCTTAACGGCCATAATAACAAAATATCCTCTATATATTTAAATATTAGTCCTTGTTATTATATAAATAACATTGTGTACCAGTAAATTTTCTACAATTTTTAAAATAAAAATGAGGATATATAGAAAAATCACTTTATATTAAAAATATTTTTTAGAGCTTTAATGCAACTCAATAATACTTAATGCTTTGACCAAAATTAGTTTTTTTTTCTCATAAAATTAAATAAATTTTTCCATATATAATTTATATTTTCAAATAAATGTTTGAATTCAATTTATAACAATATTGATTTTCTTTTTTTTATAGGGACAAAAAAATGGAAATTTTCATCATATAAAACAGTATATGTAATATATTAAAAAATTCTTTCAACTTGTCCTTTTCTCTATCATTTTTTTAGGATGTTTTATTCTTATTCAAATCGTATCGTAAAATTTAAATACTGAAAGATGCTATGCAATTTATATGATGATGATTATGATTATAACATGAATATAGAAAATGATATTCTTTATATTCAAACTTATGTATGTATTCTAGGATATTTTACTTACCTAAAGTATATATCAAAAATTTATAGAATATAATAAAGTCAAAATTTTGTTAAAGAAACATTTCAAATGACATAACAGCAGGATGCTTCAAATTCTTATAATATTAAACTATTATTTTAATATTTTTGTGTTAGAAAAATGGAATAGTTTTATTTTAGTGTTATTTTGAAATAAATTTAGACATTCTTTTAAATGTGCAATTTTTCATTTAGACTTTAAATATCTAACAGAATCTATTCAATAGATTAAATATATACGAGGAGAAGTGAAATAATGGATTGAAAGTGAAAAAAGTAAGTATTTAAAAATTGTAAAAAAAAAAAAATATAGAAGAAAATATTTCACTATAAAATTTCAATTTATCAAAATAGAAAGAAAAAACTTAAAGCTGATAAATATTTTTGAATTAATTATCCAGAAAAAAATAGTAATATTAAATGGCAAATATTTGATAAAAAAACAACTAAAAAGTGATTCATATAATGGATTAATTTTAATTATTTTTTAATTATAGTAAATCGTATTCGTAAATGTCGTTAGTTACTTAATTTTTCTTATCCATTTTATATCAATTTGAAGTCAAAATTGTCTTTTTTTTTCGAAAAAAATTGTATTTTTTCCTTTAACCTTTCTACAAAGTAAATAATTTTTCGCTCTCCATATCGTCACCAATTAAAAACATTTATTTAACTATTATAAAAGAATTAAAAATATAGAAATAATAATAAAAAAAAAACTTTAAATAAACATTAAGATATCATTTTTTTGATAAAAACTAATTGAGCAATGATAAAACTTATAATTAAGGTACTTTTCTCTTATTATTTATGATTATTAAGACTTTTATACCATATAAAACTGAACACAGAACTTAATTTATTACCAACAACCACAAAACTTCAAAAGAATAACTATAAAATATAAAAAAATTAAATTTCTTTTTTGAAAATTTGAAAATTTATTGCAAAATGACAAAAGTTTTTCCAAAATAACAGAAAAATAAAACTTTGCAATTTCTGCTTTTCTTTTTAATTTCAGGCAATGATAAAGGAAAATATATATAAAAGCGTACATCGTTAATGAAAAATAAAACTAACAAATAAAATCATTAAAAATCATGATTATAAATTTCATTTTATTTTTTTGTTATTTGCCAGTAAAGAGAAATTAAGATATAAAATAATTTTGTTTTTTATTTAATATTATGAAAGATGTTTTTGTCTTTAAATAGTTTTTTTTTTAATAAATATTAGCTCGAGGGAATAATTATAATAGTGGAGTTAATATAAAAGTTTACATCTGTTTTACAAGTAATTTTCTACCAACTACAAATCTTATTTAATGAGAAATATTAATTTTTATTTTAGGAAAACAATTTTACGAAAACTTTTCAAAAAAAAAACAGTAAATTAATTTCTTTATGATTTGTATTACATAAACAGAAATTATTCAATCTTGTATAAAACCGAACTGAATATTTTTTAATTAGAAAGGAAAATTACTTATATATAAATTTTGCAAAGCATTAAATAAAACAAAAGTTTACTTTAATTGAAGACTAATGTGTATTCAAAAAATAATTTTGTGCATATTAAATTAATTTGAAGTGTACCACAATTTTGTTCTAATTAAATCCTATCAAATTACAATCAAATATTTTCAAAAATCAACTCAATTTTTAAAAAATACCCCAAATACTCAAATTGCATATATTTAGGAAACTACATATATAATAATTATTGAACTGGTATACTATGGCAATTTCTTTTGAGCTTTGACCTACACTTTCTTACACTCTTCTACACTCTCCATGTGTAGAAAAGTTTATGACTAAAGAAATTCATATTAAGTTCATTTAAAATTAAAAAAAAAACCTAAGAATTTCGATTATTTAGCAAAACATAGTGAAAAAAATTATTTATTTCTTGTCGAATTTCTTATAGCATAATTAAAACCAATGTTGATTCCAAAATACTAAGAAAAATTTAAGTATTTGCTAAATATAATTTTCCATTACCCAAACTACTAAAATAACTTTATTATAATAAAATTACCATCAGGATTTTATTTCAGTTTGTCATTGTCTTTTGAAATTAAAAAGGATTACTCGAAAATTTTCTATAACTTATGGACAAAAGAACAACATTTTTTTTGGACAAAAATTATCTATACTTCTGTTTTCAGAACAAACATTTTTTTAATCAAATTTTATTAGAAGCTTTAATAAAAGAATTTATCTGCCAAACAAAATAAATTCATTATGATTTCGTCTTATATTTTCGTTTTATATTTTTTTTAATTTTACAAAATTATTTCAGTAAATGAAATTTATTTTGTTTTTTTATAAATTATAATTGTTTTTGTAAATATTTTAAACCAATTTGTCCATAAATATGTTTTCATTAATTTTAAACAAATATAGCATAAATCGTCCGCAAAAAAAAGTGGTACAAATCATATCTTATACAACAACCACTAGAAAAAGGATATTATATGTATAGCAAACAATATAGCTGAAAATTTGTTAACGTACACAGTTGAATAACAAATCCCCGTAGATTATATTTTTTGTGTGTATGTTTATTTCATCTTTTTTTTTGTCCTAAACGTGTTAACCGAAAATCCAATTTAAAATAAAATCTTAAAATGATTTATGTTTTTCGTTATATAGTTTTTCTGTACAACACTAATATTTATGCAAATCTGTAATCACATTTTTTCATCTTCCGCTGTTTTTATAAAATTTAGTTTTATTTTTTTAAATAATACAACATTTAGGGAAATGGGGAGAAGGAAGGCAGTTTTTTCACAAAATATAAATTGTACATATACGACCAAAAGTAGACAGGTTTTAAAAATTTCCATAATTGTATATCCTACGGGATGTTATTTTGTGTATGGAAAACGGGGTTAAAAATTCTCTCAAAGTATTTAAAAAAAAATTTAGAATAGTTTTCCCAAAGGACATTTTCCAAAATAAAAAAAAAACATAAAATTGTATATCTTTATTAAGTATTCAATTGATGAATGAAGGTTATGCTAAAATGATTTTATATGGGATGTCTTGATTCATTTAAACATTTTTTACGAAATGAAGTAAAAAAGGGTTTCAAATTATTAATTCTCTAATTTAAATAATTCAAAACCCAAATTTATAATATAAATTCAGATTCTGGATAAATTAGTAATACAATTTATAATTTTTATATAGTCGTATTATTATTTTTATTCAAAATGAAGCATAAATAAAAACAACCATCAATTTAGAAATATTTTTATGAATGCCAAAATTATTTCTTACAATTTTAAGCTTCTATTAAATATTTTTTTTTATGAATTTGTATTAAAATTACCATTAAAAATATATTTTCACTGGGTGAAGTCGAATTTCGACTTCAAAAACATCCTGAAAATATAATAAAATGTCCTATGCAAATCTATTTACATATGTACAACAAAAAAAACGACTAGCTATATACATTATGTATATAGTACTTATTTTTCCTCCTGAGGTTAAAAACATATGGGAAAAAACAAAAAGGAACTAAACAAGATAATACAATATCCCATCTGGCGAAATGTTATGTATATATTTACATTATGGCTATATAAGAAGGCGGAAGAAACAAAAATTCCTTCTAAATCCTATTTTGAATGAATGTGACAGGATTTTTAGTACATTTTACAATCTTTACATATAAATATATAAAGGAAAACCTTAATATATATATTAATATAAAACATGTTAAACAGTTTTATTTATTTGTTAGTAATTTTTGAATAAAATATTATCAGGATTTAAGGCCCTTGCAAATATTACTTTTGGTTCTTGTTACTTTTTATATCTAATATTTTTTGTTCATTTTTTAAATTTTCCTACAAAAAAAAAGGGAAAATTTGCGCGACATTAAAATTGAAATTTTTTATATGAAATTGTGGTTTTGTTATCCAAAAAATTATATATTAATATTATGTTCAGAAGGTATAAAAACCCATAGAAATGAATTTATGTAGATTTTTGTTTTGATCATTATATTGCAAATTTATGAAGGAAAACATAAAATCTACAATTTTCTGAATTTAATATAAAAATATATAATCCTAAATTAATTATTATTATTATTTTTTGGTATTTTTATGTGGAAGTAACAAAATGTGTATATATGCTACGGTAGAAATAAAAATGAAATTTAGAAATGTAAACGATTTTAATATAAAATATTATTTGATTTATAAGTTTTCAAATTTATTTACTATAGAAAATTATTTAAATTTAGATATTTTTATATACTTGAAATAAGTATTTCATTAGGTATAACTTACTACAAAATAAATTTTATCTCTTCTATTTAATAATTATTTCAATTTAAATATCCTATAAAGGATATGTATGTAGAGAGAAATTTAGAAAAATTATAATTGATAATATGAAAATATTTCATAACATAACTATAACTATATAATATACTATTATAATATATTTACAATTTAAGTTACAAATGAACATAATTAGTTATTTTCTACATATATTAGTTATAAATAATATTTAGGGATTGTCTTAAATAGTTTTTCATTTTATTTTATTTTATAATTTTTTTTTCAGTTATATAATTTACAAAATTGCCTAAATGTAAAATTGTATTATAATACATATTTAATTTCATAATTTTAAATTAATTTTATTAATTATAAATTCCATGATTCGGAAAAAATTCATAGTTTCTAATTAAACATTATTTTGTAACGATCGTACAATTTTTTACCACATTGTCGATTATTTTTATTTATTTACTTTGTTCCAGAAAGAACACACAAATTCATATAAAATAATATAAATTGTCCTTAATTTGAAAATAGAAGTCATTTAAATAAATGTATAAATTTTCATTTCATCACAAAACTATAAAATACGAAAAAAATGGAAAAATATAAATGAAAAGAAAAAGTAGTTGGAAAAAACCATAATGTACCCACACAATAGTCCTGTTTTTTTTTACTATTTACTATGCATTTCTCATATCTCTTATAAATTTTTCCGTACTCGAGGAATATCCTGATAATATACCAGAAACTATGAAAAGGAGGACCAAGAGATGACATACAATACGAAAAGACTAACAAACACAAACCATCACTAAAAAAATTAACCCATAAATCTCTTGAACCACACATTCACATTCATTTATGTTTCGGGTTTAGGGTTTTTATTCATTATGTTTTAATGTATTGAATGGACATACATTACATACCTACATTACATAGTATATCATCCCATGGGAAAATCCTAATATAAGAAAAAAAAGAAAAATTCAGGATGAATCAGAGTGAAGAAAAATAAAATATAATACATTATATGTATATACAAACATACTAAGTCTGTGCAAATTGAAGTCAAATGTCATTCTGGATATACATAAATATATATGTTTATATATTTGTTGTGAATGTCCAGAATTGTATACATAACTTAATGCCGTATATAAAAATATACATATACCTATATAAGAACGTATGTAAATAAAAATGAAATATCTGCAAGGACTTGAGAAAATTCTACTTGTAAAATGCGAAGTTATGTTCAAGTTGTCCTTTTGTACAATTTTTTTTCCAAAACCTACAATTTTTCTATTGTTTACATTTTTTTTTATTGTAGTGTGTTTTGTCGTAATTAAAATGACAGTTACTTGTTGTTGTAAGTCAGTACAGAATTGTTATTATATGTATATGAGGTCACTTGAAAGTTCATTAATATTTAATAGAACAAAACTCAATTTTTTAAAGTAATCAATTATTTAGGTTAACAAACACAAAAAGAAAAACTATTTTAAAAATGAACCCAGTGTTAAGTAACATTGTTAAAATTTGTAATTAAACTTTGATTTTTTTTAATTATAAATATGTATTTGCTTTTTGTGTAATTATTTACATTAGCTAACGATCAGGAATTTTATACATCTACTATTGTTGAGAAATCCTTATTCTGTGATTCTGTCTCTGATAATTGATATAAAATTAGTAGAAAACTCTATGTACAGAAAACAAGCCTAAATCCCTTGTACTTCCTGGAAAGATATATTCAATATTATATTAATTTGGAAAATTAGTTTATCAAAAATGTCTTCACTTTCATCATAAATACTAAAATTTAAAAGAAAATGATAATTTCTGGCGTCTGTATCAGATGGTTCCTGTCATGTCAATGTCATGGTAAATTCAGTGTACTTAACTACAAATAACCGTCACGATAGTTACATTGATGTGAATCTGTGGTCCTAACATAATAAATTTTCTTATTTTGATTATTTAAGCAATTTTGTATTACAACTTCGTATTTTTTTATTATTTTTCTGCTGTTCTTAAAAGCTTACACAGTTTTGCATTTTGCTGTTTCTAAAAGTCCTTTATATTGATTTATTGAGAAATATATAAATTTTAAATTATTATGACTATAATAATTTATATATGTAATTTTTTATATTAACTTAATTTAATATCATTTATATAATTCCTTTCTAAAATAAATGACGGTTCAGAAACAAATTTAACTATAAATTTTGCAAAAAAAATTTACATTATCCCATAAAATCTTAAATAACAATTTAAGACCTTATTAGATTTAAATAAGAATACAATAAAAATTGGGTCTTCTTTTCATTCGACATATATTTCTGAAATTTACACAAGAAATACCACCTTTTTTTCTATATTGTATTATCGAAAGGATATACACACACCTTATTATTATTACTTTATCCATTTTAAGTGTGCAAAATAATCTTTGAACCTTTTCATATTATATATAAGTATAATTTCTACATACATATATCTAATCTTTAGTATATTCATTCTCTACCTCTTTTTTTGTGCTTGTACTTTTTATCTGCAAAACAAAATCTTCAAATAATTTTCAAAAAGAAATAGCATCACATGTAAAGTCCATTTTTGCCCTATGCTAAATTTTCCCTTTGAAGGACGATATCTCAAAAAAAAAATCTGAAAATAAAAAAGAATCAAATATAAAGTTTCCCTGCAGAACAAAAAAATACGAAAATGGAAAATTATGTGTAGATGCCCTTTTTCAATATCATTGCAATATCCATAAAAGCATATAATCCATTTTAAAAGGATTCGTTTAGGAGCAAACCATGCTATATATAACTAAAAAAAATTGCAGAAGGATCAAAATAAAGAAAAAAAGAAATTTAGTTGAATGAAACTAAATTTTATAGAAAAATTGGCTTTAGCTGCCTGCATCACTGATATCCATGAATATACTGTTCTTCATATGCGATATTGAAATAAGAATGATTCCTTTAATTCTCCCTCTGAATATTTCTTCGTTTCTAATGCCTATTCTTCTCGTAATGGAACTTTTTTCTGGTTCACATTTATATATATATATATATATATATATAACATATTTTTATTACCATATCGAAAAGATTTGTGTATAGTGTTAAGGATTGAATATTTTAAAGTAAGAGCGATAAAGTAAACCGTGCTGAAAACCTTTAATTTTGAGAATTTCTTATAGAAAATCTTTGGGAGAAATTATATAAATTAAAAATGGTTTATGATTTCAATATAAACTTTTAAGTTAGAATTATTTTATTATACTCGTATTCGTAAATTATCGATTAAGAGAATATTCATCTAATCGTTATACATTTTTTATGTGAATATTTTCAGTATAAATATGATTAAAACTTAAGTATATCCTTTTATAGGACTATAAGTATAATTTAATTATGATTTTTCGAGATTAAATAAATTACTTTAATATCCAAAAATTATTATGCCATATAACTAAAGTTGCAAAGAAATTAAAATATCCGTGAATCATTTCAGTAAAGTAACTAATTTGTTTACTTGAACAAAAAAAAACAATGTGAAAAATTAAATTTTTCCATATTATTGTAACACATTTACATATATTGAATAAAGTTTGGGACAATAATAAATTATACAAAAGTCCTACAATGCCTATATAAGTTAAGTATTATTATTTTTTGAGCATAAAAAGTTAATTTATTTTCTTTTTCAATTTTATTAAATGAATTTTCTTTGCCATTTTTTTAATATCCTGAAAAATTTCGAAGAAATAATAATAAAATGTGGAGAAAGAAGCAAATATATGTATATAAAAGTATAGAAATTGATTTGTTAGGCAAATATTAAAAACTACTGCAACGATTTGTTGATAGACAAAAAAACGTGACCAGCACAACTAAATTTATGTTATTAGGTAAATGGCAATTTTTCATATATAAATAAGTAAAGGAAAAAGAAAATACTAGAAATAAAAAAAAAATAAAGAAATATTTTTAAATTAATTTTATTTGTACAGATAAAAATGCACGTTTTATATTTTATTTGTTATTTTTACTTTTTAGACTTTTAAAAAAAAATTTTTTGGCCGTTTTTCCTTTTTTGAAATCGAATAATACAAAATAAATATAGAAATATATTTGACATCTGATCAATTTGGAAGAAATTCCAAAAAAATTATATTCAAAGTTTTAATTAAAAGCATATATATATCTTAGATTTATAATACTTTTATTGGTACACATACTTCAAAAAGTTTCTATAACAGGAAAATTGCAAGGGTTCTGGAAATCAAATCAAATTCATTTAAATTCTAATATTTTAATAATAATATTTCAATTAAAATGTTGAATTTTTATAAAGCAAATCATGTTATAGAATTGAATTGGCATAACAAAATTGTACAAATATATTTAGTTTAATATTCATAGATACATAATTCAAATAATAAATTTATTTGATAAATAAGTCAAAAGACAAAAATTAGATAACCCCAATAATGCTTTATAATATAAAATATATGAACTAATTTCAAATTCACAAAATAGTTAGACAAATTTAATAATAATTATTATCAACTGACCTTATATTGGTAATATTTGCATACAAAATTATATTGCATCCTAAATATAGCATCCTAAATTTCTATAATCATATTCCGCAAACCAAAATCAGTCTGATTGAAAAAAATATATTTAGAATGGTACACCATCGTTTATGTAAATTAAAAATTATGTAAAAATCATGTTTTCTAATCATAATTTTCATATGCATTCATACATTCATACATATATACACATATTTCTAATGTTGATGTCCATTATCCTTTCATTTATTACATTTATTCAATGTACACAACAACAAAAATAGATAAATGTTCAAACTATGTAAAGTAACTGCATATTAGTGCATAAAATATGTGAAAAAAAAAACAATTTTAAATTTAGAAAATGAAATGGTAGTAAAGATTTATGATATTCTTTTTGTGGCCAAGAAGGCGAAAAGCTTTTTATGTTATTATTTTGTGTGTGCTTACAAAAAAATCTTTTTTCGGGGGGGGGGGGGGGGGGGAATTCTTTTTTTTCCAGTTTTGTGTAAATCTTTAGAAATATATCCTTTTTTTCTCGATGGTATATTAAATGAAAGCACATATACAGAACGAGAAATTTATATGTAAGTTTAGTTGATGATTTATCAAAAACGAAAAGGAATTCTTATTTGGTAACATTGTGTCGCAGAAAAATTCATTTTTATATAAAGAGAAAAACTAGTTATATGTATGTATATTTTTGTGTAGATCTGTTAAATATATCATACATACATAGATGTATAAAGGGTAATAAAGGACTAAAGAAGGCGTCATTTAGTCGTACGTGACTACACAAGGTATATTGTACCATACATACACTCTAAATTTGTAAATTTTATGCTAGAAATAGTTTAGTTGAATGTCATATTTTCTTATATAAGAAAGAATAATTTTCCTGTTTTTTATTGTAATTTTCTTTCCTTGAATTTTTCTTTTATACTATAGTAAAATTAAGGTATGTATGGCATAGTGTTATTATTGTTATTATTATTACTATTATTATTTATACATGACATAATAATGTTTTTCTTCTTTTTGTTGTATTAAAATTACAATAAATTTGAGGTTAAAGAAAAATATATGTATAATAAATTGTATTTAAAACTCATGTCAGACAATTTGTTTATCCTCTCGTGTAAGGTAATTAACATGATTTTTCTTTTTGAAGAAAATTGATGAGAAATATAAATTGAAACTGAAAATTTAAAATGTTAATTTGAAAGGAAAGTTATTCATTTTCAATAACTTTGGTAACATAATTTAGTTCAATACCACCTAAACCTAAGATATTTTTATTGAATAAATAAATTATTCAGTTGGTTAAACAAATCATCCAAATTATAAAATTTAGAAAATTAAAAAAAAATTCATGCTACATTCGTTAATATTTATAAAAGAACAAGGAACAAGTCAAAATTAACCAATTTATTACAAGCTGATAAAGTTATTAGACAGACGAATAAATATAATTTGTTTATTCAATAATCTGTCAGGAAAACCTCTAAGAGGTAGACCTAGTCTTACATCCAAAAGCAGAAGAATAGTTTATTTTGATATTTATAAATATATTGTGAAAATTGAGAAAGTCTGTAATAAGATTTGTGACAATTTTTCGCAATTACATCAATTCTTATTTCATATAAGTAATAAAGTAATATTCCACAGAAAATATCTTTATATTTATAGGGACAAAATTTATGACACCCAAATCGCTATTGTTAATACTATACCGAAACTGTCGTCTGGATGACCTGTGCTCCGTAAGAAAAATGTATAGTAACATATAGGACATAAATTTATCCATAAATTTAACTGAAGAACAAACAAACAATCAATATCTTTTATTAGTATGATATGATATAATTTTATACCCCAATTCCTTTTTTGTATTTCATAAAATTTTATTTTATTTTACAAAATAATTTTTCTCAGTGTCGTTTTTCTTATTACATATAATTTTTGTTTTGTTTTTCTTTCATAATTTGGCGTGACATCATAAAATTTATGTAATAACAATTCATTTATAGATTTTTTTTTATTATTATATTATTACTACTCTGTTTATTTATTTATTTTCATCTTCTTCTAAATTATCTTTGCTGCTACTATAGAGTCTATAGCATAATTTTATTCAAAATCTGATAGAAAGAAGAATTTTTTTTATAATTTTGTTAGTGTCTTGAAAAAAAATGTAAAAACAAAACAAACAAAATAAAAAAATTATGAAAATTCTACTTTTTCTTATTTGCAGCCAATTCTCAACTAATAAAGAGCTGGAAAATTGGAAAATATAAATTTATAATATTATTTTTCTATATACTCTTTTTTATGTATTTTTATGATTTTCTTTTTGTCTTTTAGTTATTTTTATTGATAACATAAAAGTAAATTTGTCGCTGTTCCGAGGTTTCTTGCTTTCTTCATTTTTTTTGCAATTTATAGCTTTAGCAATAATTTGTCCAGTTTAATATCCCGTAAAATGAAACGAAAAAATAAAATAAAAATAAGAATAATATCGAAGATATTTTCACAAATCACTTGTATATGCCTCCACAGATTTTTGTTTCCTAAGTCGGAGTAAGTTTGGTAAGTTTTTCATTTTTTTTTTCATTTTGGCAAATATTTTTTCTGAATGGAAATTTTTTTGCGAATTTAGGAAAAACAAAAATTACTTCAAAAATACATCCTAAAATAATGGAAATAATAATAAAAATAATAAAACAACAAACAGTTTTAAGTAAAAGGACTCGCGAAAGAACCAAAAAAAAAAGGAAAACTTATAGAAACTATTTATATAAATTTTCTATATCAAAATAGGAAATAGAAAAGGATGTTCATAAATTTATATCTGCTTTTTGGATACATATTTTGTATAAAAAGTTGAGTTTGTTGGAAAAAAGTTTAAGAAAATTTCAGAGTATAAATTGTCCATCTTAACAATTGCAGAAAATTCTTCATCATTTTGCAAAAAGACAAGACGAAAACAAATATTTCTGTACAATTCTTTTTTTATTTTAATAACCACACTTAAAATAAAATTAATATTCACATTTTTAAGAAATTTTTGGAAAATGCTATTAAGGCATTTAGGAAAATATTATCAATAACAAAGTAATTTTGTTAGCCAAAAAAAAATAAATAAATTTTATATTACATTTAAGGAAACTAATTTGTCAGTTATTTGGAGAGTATATGTTTAAAAGTTTTTTCTTTATTCTTATAAGTTATTTTCGTTTTTTTTTCTGTATATTTTTTCGGATATTTGTTTTCCATTTGATTGAACCTAAAACAAAAAAATATATAAATAGGAACAATTTATAAAATATAAATTAATAATAAAAAGTTATGAAACCAAGAAAAAAAGAAAACAAAAGGAAAAATGAAAAAAATTAAATAACCTAAATTATCCTTAGACCAGCAAATTTTGTATAATTTGTAGTGAAATTTAATTGACCGTAGTTTTTTGCTTTTGTTCTTTCCTATTTTCATAGTTAAGGATTAATAAAATAAATCAAAAAATAAATTCTTATTATTGTATATATATATAGTTGATAATGGGGGTAAACTACACTAGAATTTATGCTTTATGATATTTTATGTAGCACATATTTCATAAATAAAGTAAAATTTATATTGTATATAATATAATAATTATATATAAACATTAATAATTTAATATGTTTTTGTTTGTTTGCTTTTTTTTAATAAAATGACTAAAAAGGGAAAAAATATTTTATGTACATTCAAAAACAAAAAACGGAAATTGTAGAAAATTGAATAATAATTTCCATTTCCGTTTTTAGTTATGTTTTTTTGAAAATGAATTTTGTTATTTCCAGTTTAAACAAACAACATTTAAATATGTTTAGAAACAAAACTAATTTCATTTAAATACTTACAAAGCATAAAGTTAATTATTGCATTAGTTATAAAAAAATAATTAATAACCTGTTTGAAGGATGTTGAATTGTAAAAAATACAGTTTTATATCAAGCAAACAAAATTTGTGTTTCAAAAAAAATTTACAAATTTAATCATTTATTGACTAGACCGTGTAAAATAAATTCTATAAAATTTTTAAAATTTCTGTAAATTTATCATTAAAGTTTTGTAAACATTTTTAATCCATTCGCATTTTGTAATTAAAACTAATTATTCATCAATTTCTTAAATAATTTCTAATCATAGATTGGCATAGAATATTAAATATCTCCACGTAAAATACTTAATAAATCCAACTAATTTGTCTTGGGCTATTTTGACATTATCATATAATATTATTTCGATATCATTCTTATTGTAAATTTCTACAGTTTAAAATGTAAATATGCTTTGTGTATTTGAAAGTAATGATGAAATTATTTTACATATAATTACATATAATTTTTATATTAATCTTATTTATCAAAGAAAGCAATTTCCAAAACAAATTTTAAATTATTTTCAAATTAAAAAATAATATAATTTAAAAATATCTTTTGTATTCAGAACTTTTCTTTATTATCTGAAAAGTACACAATTACCAAAATACTGGTATACATAGTATTTTCCATTTATAAATTTTTAATTATATTTTCAATGCTAACTTGTTATACAATTTTTTGTATTTTAAAAATATTCCCTGAAAAGTGAATTTATATTCATTCATTTATTTAGTAGAATGCACCAAAAAAGGATTAAAAAGGCAACCAAGGCCATTGAACTGGTTTGTGAAAATGTCCTATACCAAGAAATTTCATTCAAACACAAAAAAATTATTTTTGTCATCATCGCATATATCCTTTGACTTTTCATATACCAAAAACTTTATTGCCGAAGGTAAAATTGAGGTAGTATGTATATATAATATTCGATATTCTCTTCTGTTAATATCTTTTCAAAGTTTTTATTCATACTGAGTTCAACTCAAATAAAAAAAAATTCCGCTATATTATATTTTATTTTTCTATACGAAATCCTTAGAATAAAATTTTGGCCAAAGGCATGTATTTTAATTTAACTTTTAATAATGAAACGAAAAAAAATAAACCTTTAAAATGCATATAGAAAATAAAATGTGAACCACTTATGTTTGGGAAACATTAAAAGAGGAAATAATTTTTTTTTGGTATACCAAAATTTATAAGACGAAAATAATTTTAGAAAATTATAGTTATATACTTTATTTTATTAGAATAATTAGCTTTCTGTAAACTCAAAATAGAGAGATAAGAGATGAGTTATAAAAAGAAATATATAATTAATAAAATTTTTAATAAAATTTTTTGCGGAAATATGGAATATAAAATTTGTTGAGTTGAATATGTCTAAGGACACAAATAAAAAAAAATCTAATATAAAATAATTGTCATTAAAATTTTCACATCTTTTCATCATTCAAAATAAGTTGATTAGGTTTTTAACGAATCAATATTATATATATATATCATTAAAGCATTGATTAAATTTATTATTTTTCTTACTTTCAAATACACAGAAGAATTACACCAAACGAAATTTACACAATACCAGTAATGAATTCATTCAGCATCATCGTTTTCCTGGTTTATTTATTTTCTGCCCTTATTATTTTTCATTCATTCCACTTGCATTTTAACAAACTCCCAGGTAGAATCCTTTTTTATGTCTGATTTTCTTTTCACTATTATTAGCTTATCGCCAGTCTTCTACATATTTTTTTCATTCGTGAAAATCCTTGTTTTCTGCAACAAACGTATTGATTATAAATGTATAATACGTGCTTTTTTTTTAAAAGATAATATATATTTCCAAGTAATATAAGCTATGCTGAATTCTTGTAACTTTTCATAGCTATTATCTTTTAGTAGAGTCCGATCACTATTCCATTCTATTATTCTATATCATTTATATTATATAGTGAAAATATATATATTTATTATGTTTATTTTTTGTATAGTATTTTCTTTATTATATTTTTATTATTTTCCAGGTAAGTTTACACAATTTATTTTCACTTAAGAAATACATAAATTTAAAATAAATTTAATTTTATTTTATATGTGTGTTTCTTTATCAAAAAGGGAAGAAGTAAACTTAGTCGTATTGCTAGTGTCTTTCTAGTATATTTATATTTCTTCTTCTAAAAAATGAAAAAAATTATATAGAAAATTTTTTGCACAAAAGTTAAGAAAATATAATTATATAGGAGTTCTATGGTATGTTGATAATATAATTATATAATTACATTTTTAAATTCTATTAACTTCAGTTAATTGTACTTTATTGAAATATTTTTCGTCCTTTTGCATAAAATTCTTGATTATCTAAAAAACATTCTTTTTAACAAATTCTTTTGCTTTTTTTTAACCATACCACATTTTCAATTAAGTCTATTAAACCATACCAATTAAATATAAGATTTTTTCCAAAAAGTGAAAATTTAACATAAAAATTTCATATCCTTTAAAATATTTGAAATGTAAATATTATAAACAATTTTTGTAAATAACTTAAAAAAAATTATCGCATCCTACACATAAAAAAGATTAAAATATATAAAAAAAAAATACATCATTCAACCGAAAATTAATTATATTCAAAATATAACAACATCAACAAAAAAGAGTTGAAACAACAAAATTCCTTTTTCAAACAAATTTAAATATTTTTCATTGAAATTCCACAATTTTTTATATAATATACCATACGTACCAACACTGAAAAATATTTTTTTACGTACATAAAATTGATATTACCAATTTATGTAAACACTAAAATAATTTATAATCCTTTCTCTTTTCTTTTTTTTTTGTTATGTAAAATACATATTTTTAGCTAAAAGTCCTTTTTAAATTTTCTACTCTTTTCTATTACGGTTATATATATACAAAAATATTTATACATAGCATAATTTTTGACACTTTATTTTCGGTACCTTTCAGTCACAAATCATATAAAAACAAAGAAAAAATTCAATTTAAAAGATACTTAAAGTCAAAAATGCTTCGCCACTTAAATAAAAAAAATGCTGAAAAAAGGACTAATTTTGTTTATTTATATTTTTAACACAACGTGTAGTAGTTCACCATCCCAAATACTTCTATATACATAATAATATTTATTATAATAAACACCATTCAGGGACAATGAAATTTTTTTTTTATTATTTAAATAAGCATAAGGACTACAATGATGATGATGATGATGATGACAACAAGGACTAAACTCCTTATATATATTTATATGTATATTTAAGAAAATCTTTTATATTTTATTATGGTTTTGTAAAAGCAGTTTAAAACTTTATATCAAAGTAAAAATAAAAAAAATATTTTTTTTTTGTTGCAAAAACCAAAAATGAATAAAAAATGAAATGAAACTCTTCAGATTTTCTATGTCTTCTTCTGACAAACTCTTGTCACTTTTAATTAAAAAGAATCACTTTTAATAAATATTATTATGGTTTCTCTGGTCCTTAACTTAAATTTTATATATTTAAAAAATATATAAAATTTCTGTATATAAATAACATAAAATAAAATTTATAATTTATTTTTAGACATTATATTTTTATATATAACCAGTAATAAAAGTATTTTTTTTTACCTGACAGGTTTATTAAGCTTAATGAAAATTTAAAAATAAAACTGAAAAAAAAAACTTTATTTTTCTAAATTTCAAATCAAGGAAATGAAGTAAAAAAAATTACGTTTTACTACAAATGGTATAAAGGTAAAACCTTTATAATATAAAAAATATAATTTCCTTGACGAGAATAAAAGCAACCAAACAAATCTGAAACATCGTAATTTTTTATCATATCCAGATGAAAATTATTATTTTGTCTTTATTCTCTTCTTATTTAGATTAGACTAGCCTTTTCATATTTGCAACATACTTTTATGTTAAAGGATTTAAGAAAACGTGTTTTTATATTTCTCATTTATGAGTTTGCGCAATATTGAAAAGCTTATTTTTTTTTAAATTAATTTTTAATTGAGATAGAAAGTTTCTCATTACAAATAATACTGGATTCAAATAATTATCGTTAATTGTATAAATATTCAAAAATTTAAATTTATTAAAATCTATAAGAAAAATTAATAAATTCGTTTAATAAAAATAATTAATCATTAATAGAAATTTTAGTTTAATTTCTGCACATATAAAAATGATTTTGATCTATCATATCAAAAACTATTTGATATAAATTATTATAAACATTCATTTTCATTGCTCATTATTTAAATACATAATTGTAAATGTAAATGCTTTTTAATAAAAAATTCAAATTTATGTAAAAAAAATGAACTACGGTATAAACAAAAATGTTGCATTCTTTTTCTTCTCAATTTTTAGTTTTTTACTAGAAAGTATTCTTCAATATTAATTTTCTATTTCTGAATTTTTCCGCACACAAAAACAAAAGGGACTATAATTTTCTATTTTCTATAGCAAAATAAAATAAACATAGTTATATATCTTCATATATAAACACTGAGCAGTCAAGCATGAAATGAAAATTGAAAACTAACCAAAATTATCCACCCATCTGTCCTATTTCATTTATATAGAATATATATACATATAACATGTTTAATACGAATAGATAGAACATATCCTGTTCCCAGGACTAATATAAAAAATTTAAAATGAGAAAATTTTAAATTTTTGATTGACTCTAAATCCATTCTTTTTGCATAAAGGAAATTATTAGCTTAAAACAATTAAATAAATTTTCATATTTAATTTGTTTCAATTTTATATCACACTGAAAAGATTTAATATAGTTTAAAATTATTCATGTATTACATTCTAATTGTTATAATAGATAACAATTAGAATGTAATTAATTTAATAGATCAGGTATTTACCTAAATTTTAATTTCTCATTTATGTAATTCATTGAAAAATATTGAATTTTCTAATATTTGGAATATTTCTTTAAACAAATTAACATTCAAATAAACATAAATTATTTGATTCAATTGCATCATAAACCAAAGAAAAGCACTTTAAGTAAATATAATTTTAAATAAAAAAATAATAATTTTGTAACTTAACAAAACTGCGGAGTGATTTTTATCTATATGTAAGAAAATGTTTTTAAAATAATTATTTTAAATTTACAATTTATTTATTTCATTTTTATTATATTTTATTTATATACTTTATGGCTGCCAAAATAATCAGCAAATGGCATTAAGTCTGTCCGCACTAATGTAAATATAATAAAAAATGAAATATCAAAAAGTTAAACAAAAGATTTTCTCTTTTTAGTTATGGTTTTATGTGTTTAATATATGCTGGGAAAATGTCATACAAATAATTTTCCATTTAATACATTAAATTCTTTCAACTTGGCTGTGTGTACATATCAGCACTTTTTCCCAGTTAAGATTTTGTGGGTGATTGGAATTGTTGTCATTATACATATATATGAAAATTGGAATATCTTATCAGTTAATAGTATATTTGTACAAATTTCATCAGAAAAATAAATTTACGATTTTAAAAATGCATTTTTTAAGTATGTACATGAGCAACAACAAAAACGAATACATACATACATATAATATGTACAAAGAATTCTATCAGGATAACAAGATAGAAAACAAACATGAAAGATGTATAAAGAAAAAGTTATTTGTTGTTTTTGGACTTTGTATATCCTTTTTAGTCTAACGAAAATTCAATTTTTATTATGTTATGGATCTTGGGTATTTGGTAAAAATAAAATCTTTATCGGTATAATGCCAAAAGAATTTGTGCAATTGCTTCTTATTATTTGCGATTTTTTTTTTTTAAATAATTAATTACGGTAATAAAAATTTATTTTAATTGAATATAAATGAAATTTTGTAATTGATAAATCTTACAGTTACAGAGCGATTATTTGACATGAATCAATAATCTTAATTAATAATATTTTTATGATTTTCTATAACCAAATGAGACAGAAATATTTGTTTTGTGGAGAAACAAATTTTATTTGTAAAAATGTTTCTTTAAAAAAAATAAATAAATCCTTTTTATGTTAACATCAATTTGTTTTAGTTTGGAAACAAATAAAGTATACTAAACCATAAATTTTATCAGATTTATTCTCGGATATCTTGGATATAAAATTGATTTTATATTTATATACTTTCCTTATTTTTTATAATACTTTTTTTTTTATAAAATTTATTTAAGAGAGCTTTTATTTTTAATTTTATTTTGAACTTTTCATAAAACTTTTTTTTTGTATATAGCTATATGGTACAGAACTTTTTTTAAGCATTTGTAATTCAAAATGAAAACTTTTTTAGTTTGAAAAACTTTTCACAAAGAGAAAAAAAATTTGATAAATTTTATTGACACATTTCACAATTATAATATTCAGGAATTTAGAGATAAGAATAATTACATATACATAGGTATAGTATATGTATAATATTTAAAATTATGAGAATATATAAATTTTACACCTCACACAAATTGAAATAATCTTTAAATTTTGCAATAAATGAAATGATTTTATTTTAATAATATATTTTCAAATATATACATAATGGAAATATGTATTCAAATCATAACATAGTTTTCTAGTAAACAAATTTATGTTATACGAGTATACTTACAGAAATTAACGAGTTTTATGAATGTATGGTATTTTATGTTGTTTAACATAATTGAAAAATCTTCAAATTCAACATTTAAAGGTATTTATGATTTTTAGTAGGTATTACCCCATATAAATTCTACACAAATAATAAAATAAACTAAAATTCCCAATAAAATAAACACATTTATTAGCACATTAAAAATTCATATAAAAAATTTGAGTAAATATATTTTACACAATATCTAAATAGAAATATAATATAACTTTATAAGAAAATACACAAATTTTATATATCAGAGCATATGTTTTTATGGTTATCACACGAAAATTTTAACATACATTATGTATAACGCACAACAGCAAAAAACAAACAAGAACAGATAAATATCTGAGAGATATCAAAAAAAATATATACAGAGCAAATCTAAAAATAATTATAATTTAAATAATATTAAATAGAATAAAAAAATTATATTATACTATATAATATTTTATCAACCCATTATAAGTTTAGTTCTCTGTGGTGATGGAATGGCGATACGAAAAAAAATTCTATAAATATATTTACAACCAATTTTAATAAAAATTAAATTATGGAAAAATTATTTGCATAAAAGTTTTTAAATACTTTAACAAATAATTTACAAATCAAAAAGAAACAAAAATTATAATAAAAAATATAAGAAAAAAAATTGTGATTATATGTCAATAAAAAATTAAAGAAATAGAGAAGCAAAACATAACAAATTAATAATTGATAACAAAATGTAATTCTTAGCAAAAAAATAAAATTCGTATAAAATGCGTTTTAAAATTTTCAATTTCTTGTGATTATTACTTTGAAATTATAAATTATAATTTTGTGAAAAATTTGTAATTGCAATTAAATTTAAAATAATTAAAGGTGTCTTAAACATATCTTAAAGCATAATTATATCTTATTAAACAAAAATAATTCGCGAATTCAATCTTGCAAAACGGCCGTTCAACTTTTAAAGTCGTTTATTGTCTATATAAGTGGATCTTCTACGTAAAAAAAAAAATTAAATATATAACAAAAAAATATTTATCTGTTTTTTCAACCCAACAAAAAAATAATAATATAAAAGATATTATATTAATAATAAATATTTTTAATTAATATTTTTTTTTGCTGAACGACACCATTTTACGCAGAAATTTTGGAAAAATCAGGAAAATATACATAAGATATTTAATTTTGTTTGGTGTGATCTGTAATTAAATTTAATTAAACAATTTTTTTGGATGAAAATAATATTGGAAGTAAGTTTAAAAAAATCAAAAAAAAATCATATGTACATGTATACTAAAATTAATTATTAATTTTCTGACGATCACGCTTAATATAAGTGATGCCGGCTTGTTTATTTATTTTTATATACATATGTATGTAAATAATTTTATTTAATTTTCATACTGACATAATTTTCCATATACTTAAATATTTAGAGAGAAAACAATACCATTTCAAATATTTATCAGCATATTTTAATAGATTTTGACATTTGTAATAAAATTTTAAATTAATTTATACAAAAAATTTCAAATAAAATTTATTTAGGTGTTAAGTTGATTTGTAGATCAATTTGTTATATAATATTTTGTTATATAGAATTTATTCATCGAAAACAATAAATTGTAAATCGATCGGATTAATTTAGGAAATTTAATCCTTATAAAGGGAAATTTATATTATATAATTAATTTTTAAATTAAATATTAATAAGATGACAGATGAACAATTTCAAACTATTACAAATTATTATCGATTCGAAAATATTTTGTTAAACATTATAGAATTCTCTTTTTGACAACAAATTTAATATATTGATAGATAGCTTATTATTTATTGATCAGTAAAATTATAAAAGAAAATTAAGTTGTATACATTAATATTGAAATTTTAATCATTTATTTAAGTTATATAATTTTCATAATATAATCTTTAATTAATAAATTTTTAAATGCTAAAATATTTACATTATATGTAATACTTAATAATATCAGGTCATTAAATTTTAATCTAATTTAATTAAATTTAAATGATACGATCTGTTTGATTGACAAATATATTATAGTATATAATTTTAGTTAATTGAATTATTTTATACAAAGAATATCACTGATTTTGTTTCATATAATTATAAAATCTATAACAATATTTTGTATTTGCAATATTACAATATTTTTATGTAAATTATGTAAACCTTGAAAATTATGTCAAAATAATATTATTAAAGAAAGCTTTTGCCATTAATTATGTATGATCTATGCAAATTTAAGTAAGTTTTTTAAATTTATGCTATGTATATAGAATGTCTAAAAATAATTTTCATTTATTTAAGACTTTCTTAGTGGCAACAAACATAAATTATTTTTAACATATTTATTTCAAAACAAAATAAATATGCTTAAATTATAAAAAAACATTGTGTGCGATTATAACATTTTATATACCTATAATGTTTGTGAGAATTTTTTGAACAGAAATCGGTAGTTTTATATAATATTTCCATTGTTAAAAGCACATAATACCATAAATACACAAGACAACTAAAATTTTGATTTGTAAACTTAAAAGTTAAATATTTTAAGTATAATGGCCATCAGAAATTTTAATCATATATATATTCGGAAATAAAAGTTATCATATCATCAGAATAAAAATTTCTGCATTAGAAAATCGGCATCAATCGTATCGTAATTATTAGTCAATATACCAATTAATTATGACACATAATATTTTATAGAAAAAGGTTAAATTAATACAAATATGTATATAAAAAATTAGTATATAAAAAATTAGTATATGTATATTTTAAGTACGTACAAAATATTTCGTTTCAAAAATTTTCACTTATACTTAATTTTAACAAAAAAAATTTCTACTTTACACCTTGAAGTAATCTTTCTGAATTGCAAATATTGATTTAATTTCTTTTATTTTATTTTTCTTAAACAGAAAAAAATATTTATTATATTTTAATTTCTGTAACGTGACTGAATCAAATATACAATTATTTGTATATTAAAAATATAAATAAATTAACACTTAATTAAAGCAAAACAACACAAAAAAAAATCATAATAAGTTGACAAATAATTTATTGCGTATATAGAATAAAGGTAAAAAAATATTAGAATTAAATTCTTATTTAGTTTACTGATAAAAAAAAACTTCTTGAATTTATTTACTTAATTTAAACTGATTAAACTACAGCATTATTTAATGTTAAAATAAAAAAAAATGAAAGATAAGTAATTTCATTATAATATATTAAATTTTAGTCAGTACAGTAAAAAATATAATTTAAAAAATACTAAAAATGAAGATATTAAAATATTTGGCTAGACAAAAAGGATCAAAATTAATAATATTATAAATAAAATAAAACTTATACAAAATAAATAAACAATTTTGTCATATTTTTTTATCAAGAAAATAGAAATTGATTCAATGTGCAAATATAGTGTGAAAAAGATTATTTTAGATCAGAAACTAGAAAATTTCTAGATAACAAATTTATTTTTTAGAAGAAAACGTGATCATTTTATTATTAGAGCCTTGAAAAGTTTACAACAATCTTTTTTTGTAGTTTATTTAAAGAGAATATTCTAAAAAAAAAAAGCTTATTATAAAAATCTTTTAGTGTACCATATAATAAAACACAATTTTATGATAGTGTCACTGTTTTTTTAATTATTTATGATAACCCCTATTTTTATAACAAATAGATATTTATGTTTACTAGCTGTTAAAATGTTAAGTATATTTTAGTTATGATGACATTTAAAATTATTATTTAAAATCGTGCAAAAATTAATCTATTTTATTATAGTATATATTTTCATAAGTAAATATTTCTAAAAATATCAATAATAATATTTAATAAAGAATTTGAAAATTATGTTCTAATAACAGTCAGATTTTATTTCAGAATATCAAAACTTCTTTGATGAAACTCATATAATATAAGTTTATATGCCATCATACCGGTAAATCTTGTTAATTTTATATTTTTAGCTTCCTTCTTTAATTTTTTTTGCAAACAAGTTTATTTTATTATTTTTATTCCAATTTTGTAATTTTGCTAAACCTTTTACAAAATACCATATATTTTTCTTTGAAATATGAAAATAAACTAAGTACTTTTTTTTTGCTGTCATTCCCATGTTGGCTTGTTTGTAATACATATATTAATGGCCAGATGATTCACCCCTTATTGTAAAATAATGTTTATACATTATAGATATAATTTAAGTTGAATCTTTCATTTAAATCATTTAAATTAACAAATTTATATTCAATTTGAAATTTTTTATATATATTCCTTACGTATTTGCAGAATGGTTCTACAGCGCCAGCAACAGACACCAATAGTCGATCTATTGGTAGCCTTTATAGCTGTGCCAATATTAATATTATGTGCCTTACAACTTGAAAAAAATATGCAAGAAAGTTGGGCAGAAAGAACTGATACAAAATGGATTGTATTTGCATTGGGTATTAGTATGTTATTTGTTAGTGTATTAATATGCGGTTATGTAACACATAGAATGGGTGTTTGTATGTGGTCTGGACCATTAGATGATCCAACATCTCAATATCCATCATTTAGTCATGTAATTTTAATTTAATACTTACATAAATTTTTTTTATAAATATTTAATTTTTCTTATATTTTCTTTTTAGATTAATTCACAAAATGATATTTTAAGAATAGTCGAAGCATTACCACCTAGTTATGATAATGCTACTAAATTTGATATATTACCTCCACCATATGATTCCGTTATTATTGAAATTAAGGAAGCTGAGGCAAATGCCAAATTACATCCAACAATTCATATTTAAAATTTAAATTTCATACATTTTTTTTACATAAATTTATAGGTTTAATTTGTATATAATTTTTGGATAATTGTGAATATTTTTATAGGGTTTTCTAGTCATAGTTTATTATAATATTGAAGCATTATACTTAAAATAAATTTATATATTAGTTATTTACTATTAAAAAAAAATAATTATTAATGAAATTATTTACGAAAATCTGTTTTTTTATTAATAAAAATATTTTTGCCTTTTTAGAGACAAAAAAATCAAAATAAAACAGAAATTTATTAATTATTTCCAATTTATTATTTAAGAACTATTTATTTGGTATTTTCATTGAAGATTCTAACAAAAATGTAAATAATTTTATTTATTTATTTATTATTTTTTTTTTTAAAAAAAGAAGATTAATTGTGTATTAAATTTTGCTAAAATGCTTCCGTTTTCTTTTGTATATATTTTTTGAGAAAACCAGACACGCTTACTCAAAGTGTTATCGCAAAAGTTATTAATTAAAGTACTATTCATCTTTTTTTTTATAGAAATGTAAAATATTAACTATATAAACATAAAACCGGTTATGCTTGCTTTCGAAGCTTTTATATAAATTACTAAAGTTAAAAAAAAATAATAATAAGAGAATAAAATACTTAATATTATGAAGATTTAATAATTTTAAATAATATTAAACTGAGTTTTTTAAAAGCATAAAAACCGAATACGATGGTAGAAAAAAATTACTTAATATATTTGTTTATTAAAGGTTATTTACAATTGACAGGGCCATGGAGTTCACAATAGTTACAGATATTTTGTATGAGTCATAAAGAAATTAGTGATTTAAAATAATTAGCTAGTAGTAATTGGCCGTGACCTCTGGGTGTGACGTATTGGTTACTTAGTCAACTACCATGCTTTTTTCCTCAACTTATGTCTGAATCATTATTGTAACATGTAAGATTGTATATTATTGAAATATACACCCTATGCTCTTATATGTATATCATATTAAAACATCTAAATGCGTATTTTGCAATAGATTTATTGGCGCTAAATATAGAATATCATCCTAATAATTAAATAACCGATCAAATTTTTTACGGATTTAAGATCGATCATTTAATTTTTTTTTATTTTGTTTTGATTATATGGCATTAATATCAAGATGAGTTAACATATTTTATTTTTATTGTGATTAAGTAGAAAGATATAATAATAAATCTTTCCAGATATTTAAACATAATAATTGGGGAAAGAGTAATTAAAAAAATTCTTGTTACTGAGTAAATGTAATCATAATCTACGTCACGAATTTCTTTTTTATATCTGACTCATATAAAATAAATTTAATGACAAGCGGATTTGCCATTTACATATAATTGATTATTAAATTCATTAATTGGTATTTGAAACAAAAAAAAACATTTATGTATATTTTTCAGTTGGTTAATCATAGTTTTAAATTTATGAACTGATGTCGGCGACAATGAAAAGATGATAATTTAGTAAAAACTATTTTTTTAGCTATACATTCTAAAATTTCATATTATACATTCTATCTCAAGATGAAATTTCAGATGGATAAAAAAAAACAATAATTACTTATATTTCAAGTACAAATTTATGTACTTCACGACTTTTATATTATACAAGAAAATAATTCCAAAATCAATAAATTTACAATATCATCTTAAACAATTGTTATAAGTATAGTTCAAGTCCCACAAAAAATATTCGGACATGTTTTATTTTAAATGGTTATTTTATTTACAACCTTTTTTTTCATTAAATTATTCAATTATAATTTAAACACGCAAATTATTATTCTAATAAGAGATTTCATATCTTAATAAAATTTAACTGAATATATTAGACAGCAAAAACATAATTTATTATATCTTATAATTTTTATATACATAGCATATAAAAAAATCTAATAATAATTTAAACTATTATGTTGTTATTATAATTTTTTTTCCATTAATAATTTATCTTATTATTTGATGTTTTTTTCATTATTTATATAATTTTAAAAAATCGTATAAAATTTGCCAATAATTATAAAAATGGTCAGCAAAATATGTATATAAAATTCTATAAATTTTATATAATTACTACAACACTTCATTTTGATTTTAGTCAGTACTCAACAGTTGTTTAATCGATTACTATTAAAAATCAATAAATTATATATTAATTTTAATTAACTACTAAAAAATATATTTAATATTTATTTAATTATTATATTAAATATTGAATTTCATTTCCCATATAAGTTCAATAAAATGAAATCTTCAATAAATTTGGTGAGTAATTTTTAGATAATATCATAAATTGTTTAAATAATATCTTTAAAATTATCTGAAAGTTATTAATAATATTATTTTTGAATAGAAAAATAACAAGAATATTTATTTAGATAAATTTATTTAACTATTGTAGAAGCTTCTGGCCACTATAATTTTTTTTTAAATAAATACTTGATAGTCAATCTTTTAGATTAATCTAATAAATCAAAATTCTTTTATAATAAACAAAACATATTTTATCTTATTTATAATTTTTGGTAGTCAGGAATATTTTTTTTCCCTTAAAATTGTAGTAGTTATTTTTCGAGAACAAAAAAAATTTTGTTTAGACAGATGTAGTGCTAATTTGTAATTATAGTTTAATTTTAATGAATTCTAAAATAAATAAATATTTTGACAAAATAATTGGTAAACAAAATGTCAAAATAATTAAATACAATAATAAATCAAATTGAATGACAAAAGTTCTTTGGTCGAGAAGTTTTCTCCAGAATTTTATAAATTCCATATTGTAATTATGTGCTTAAAGTCTTTCATTTCAAATTCAAAATTCTTAAAATAATTGTAAGAGACAAAATAGTTATATAAAAAAAATTAAAATTAATTAATTTTGACTTTAGATTGACCTTATTAAATTTTTGAAATTAAACAAATAAAACTCTTCACTTTTAATTGCAATTTAAATTAAAATCATAATATACTTCAAATAAATCTTGTTAGAAATAATTAATTTATGATGATATAGCTTAAAAAATTTAATAAATATTTGTATAATTTAAATATTTTCAATATTTTTTATTGAATATTTTTTTACGGAAATATAAAATTAACACATTAAATATTGATTTATTATAATTGAAATTTCAAATTAACATGTATCCAAAAAAAAAAATACTTTACAGAAAATATAGGAAATATAATAATAATCCATTTTTGGTACATAAGAAGATTAATATTTTTTATTAATATTACTAAATATTTATTACTATTTTATAGGCAAAATGGTTACTTATATCATTCTTAATAACTATTTGTCTAATACAATGCGAAAGTGCAAACATTAAAATTGAAATCAATACTTCAACAACATCTTATACTCCTCCTACTAGTAACGATACATCATCAACTACATCAAAAACTTTTGAATCAAATCCTATTAATGAAAAATTATTGAATTTAAAAATTAATGAAATATTTCAAACAGATACAGATTTAAATGTTACTGGAACAATTCAACCATTAAAAATTGATTCAACTACTGTAACTAACGAAAATGGTAAAGATTTAAAAGTAATTATACAAAATGATCAAGATTTAAAAATTGATGCTAGTGCAATTAATCAACCTGTTTTCTATACTTCGGGAATATTTAATGGATTATTTAATGTTCAAAAGATTTATACAATACCATGATAATAAATGATCCTTTGAAATGAAAAATATTAATTATCGCTTTTATTAGTTGTTTTTTTTTTTTTTTAACTTTTATGTTACATATTATTTTTGTGAAAAATAATTATACAAAAAAATAAATGATTTTTCCAAACAAAATTTCTTGCTAACCTTGTGTTTATATTATTGGACAATTTATTATTTTTTATACATTAGATAATTTCCAAAGACTATTAAAATTTAATGATACATTACTTCATGATAAAATAAAGGTTTTTTTTTTATTGAATGGGATAAAAATTGAAATAAAATTTATAAAGAGATAATGTTTTTTATGATTAACATAAATCGTATATATACATATATATGTTATATGCAAATAATCTTCGTTACTAATCTATGATGAAGGTAAAATAATAAAGTAATTAATATTATATAATATTTTTGATACTACCTTGCTACAATGAAAATCCATCTTATTGAACACTATATTTATTTTTAACAGAAATTTATTACATTAAAGTAATAGTATATACTATCTATAGATAAAATTAATAAGATGACAACAATTCTAATTTTAAAATTACGATAATGAATGAATGAATGTAAAGAAAAAAATAATAATAATATAGTAATAATTATTAATAAATAATCATAATATAAAATTTTATATATTTCATATATAGAAATGAGGTAATCATAAAAAAAATCATTGTTGATTTTTTTTTTACGAAATAAGAAATATTTCAGGAATTTTACACATTATTTTTTCATATACATAATATGTTCACTCTGAATCAAAAAAATGTTAAAGAGATGAACGAAAAAAATATGATTGGTATTAGTAATACGAAGCTATAAAACACAAGAACTTTATAAACTAAATGTCAGTTAAATTAAAGTATTCGCGCATCTAAATACGAAAAAAAAGATACGATCGTGTTGAAAAAAGATATAATAATTTTATGCTAATATAATAGTATAATAATAATAAAATATATTAAAATGCAAATTTAATGAATGACTAAAAGAAAAGCATATATAATTCAAAATAATAATAATAAAAGAAATTATGGATTTATTAACAGGACATCAACCTCTTAAGGTATTTTTTCAGTTATTATATTAATTCTGATTTTTTTTAATAAATTAAATTATTTTAAAATATTTAAAAAAATATTATACTTAATTAATGATGTGATATAATTGCAAAAAAATATTTCAACATAAATTATTTTATTATTTTACAGATACTATTAATAAGTTTTATGTTTATTATAATAAATGGTGATGTATTAAGATTGCAACCAGTTACATTACCAACATTTACAATACCAACAAATGTTTCTACTAGTGATTTAGTAGCAGCTAATAAAATTAAAATTATTGAAAATGATATTATTAATAATGGAATTATTGAAAAAGGTGATAAAGATATTATTCGTATTCAATCAATATTACCAAAATTTAATAGGACATATAACAAACGAAAAAGAATAAGAAATCCATTAGTTAATAATAGAGATTCAACATCAGAATCGAAAATTGTAAATGTTGGAAATTTTTTAAAGCCTATTATAATATCTACACAATTGCCTATTACATTTCCTAAAAGATCACCACAATTAAATACTATACCAGAACAAACAGAAAATATTCAATATAATAGTTTAAGAATAACAACAACTGCAATTCCTCCTGTGAAAGTTGGACCATATTTATATGAAAGACCAAATGGTCAACCATTTGAAATTGAAAATAAATTTAATAACGGCGAAATAGAAATTGTAAATACAGAAAAACCTTTATATTTAAATGAATATCCTAATGGTAATCAATTTGATGAAATTAAAAATAATTTTAATTATGATGGATCCTATATTCCTACAACAATTAAACCTATATATTATAATAAATATGCCAATGGTAATCAATTCGAATTTGAAGATAGATTTAGTGGTTACGGTAGTTATGGTGAACCAGAGAGTGCAACTACCAAAAAACCTACAAATTTATATGAAAAACCTAATGGTAATCAATTTGAAATTGAAGATAATTTTAATTATCGTGAATCAGATATTCAAACTACCAAAAAACCTAAATATTTGTATAAAAAACCTACTGGTAATCCATTTGATATTGAAGATAGATTTGGTCAAGATATACCAGAGCCAACAATAATAACTGATTCAAAATATGATACCCACCCTGCTGCACCATCTGAAGTAGAACCTATAATTATTGAAAATTATCAAACAGAAATACCAAGGATAAGTTCTACAGTAGCCGATACAAATACCACTACTATGTCGACACCATCCCCAACAGAGAAACACATGTTAAGTTCAACTAGCACTACTGCAGCACCATCCACAATTGAACCTATAATTAATAAAACAGTAAAACCAATTATAAGTTCAATTACTACTACTACTACTATGGCATCATCCACAACTGAAACTAAATTTCCATCATCCACTCAGAAACCAATTTTAACTCCAACTACTACTGCAACATCATCTAAATTAGAACCAAGAATTAGTAAAACTACAACAGTGGAGCCAATGCTGAATGATGCCAAACCAGCATTTGTCCAAATATCAGGGGGAAATGGAAAATTTGATATTCGAACTTTGAGAGTATTAAAACCTAACAAACGAAAGCACAGAAAAAAGATGAGAAAAAATAGAAAAATGATGGATAATAAAAATATTTTAGATAATGAAATAGTCAATATAAAAGTGAATTAATTAGTCTTAACACAGTCAAATAATTAACAATTTACTTAATGTATTTATTTTTTAGGATTATATATTAATAATACAATTGGTTTTTATAATATGTAAAAGTTTTTTAATAAGTTTCATCAAGAGTATAAAATAGTAAGACTTAGCAAAATTATTATTAGAAATGTCATGTACCTAGAATTTAAAAATGTCTAAATTGTTGATTTACTCAACGAGATAATGTCTAATGTATATTATGTTCGAAATTAATTATTGAGTAACAAAATTTACCGAAAAACTAATGTATCATATAGTTTATTCGAAAAGTTTTGTTCAGAGGCATAATTATCTTCTTATTTTTGGGGAATTCCCATGCTTTATTTAGAGATTTATATATTTTGATAAAAACAAAACAAAAATAAATGTTGGAATCACCTTAAGGTTAAATTAGAAATAATTTTAATTACTGAAATTTATCATATCTTTCAGACACATCAATTAATTACTGAAAATGTTAATGAATTAATTAATTTTGCTCAGCTTTGTTTGCTTAACAATAATTAGTTATTTTGATTAGGTCTTCTGCTTCTGTACTTTGTTATATAATATAATGCAAGAGTATTCTTTGTTAAAATTTTCGTTATTCCCTTTGAATTTAACATGTTTAAATAAAATAATTGTAAATATTTTGAAATAATTCATATATTATTTTTCCGATGAATAAAAATACCAGTTAAATGTATCTCTAAATATATATGTAAAAAACCCAAATAGTAAAAAAACTTTTTATTTAAGGGAGACTGGTAAATTCAAAATTCAACAGGTTTAGTTCTCTTATTGGCCAATAAAGCTCGTGAGCGCTATCAAGCATATGTTCTACTTTGGCAGCACATGAAACTGACAAATTGAACATTTACGCCAACATTTGATTAACCAAAAACGGTGCAAAAGCGAATCGTTTTCGTTGTAGGAAAAAATAAATAGATATATTCTATTTGTGAATCTTCTAAGAAGCTTTATGCAATTTTTAACTATATTTTTAAGTAAACTAATTCATATAAGATAACAATAGTATTTGAAGGAAGAAAACTGTTTAATTAGAAGAGATTATTGTGTTGCTGTTATTACATTTTCTTCACAAATTCTTTGTTAGAAATAATTTCACAATATTTAAAGTTTATTTTTAATAGGTTTTATGGACTGATTCTTTTCAGTGAAGAAAATTATTTTAAGTATAATATATGTATGTCATTTGATTATTCAAACAAATTAAAAAACTGACTACTGTTTAATTTCGTTTCCGATATAATTGTGTATAAAGGGATTTATAGCAGTTAGTCAAAGTGACACGTGACACTACACTATAAAAAATCTGGGTCATATTTGTCAAGTTTATTTTTTTAAACAAATTTTTACAAATTAAAGATTTTCTTCTCGTAATATTTAAATTTGAAGTAGAAGTTTTATAAAAAGGATCATACAATATAGGTAATTTAATATTCGCAAAATATTATAATCAATATTATACAAAATTTAATTATTGTAAAAATTTCTGCAACTATTATTTATATATTGATTTTCTTAATTTTATTCTTCTTTTTTAGTTTCAAAATTTGGAAAGAAATGATTTAGAAAAGCATAATACATTTTCGTTTTCGGAAACTGTTGCACAGATAAATTCTAAATGTAGTAAGAAAAGTTGAAAGAGAGCTCGTTGTTGGCAGTATTAAAAATTATCATTAAATTAAAATTTAAGTAAATCGTCTAGTTACACCAAAAATGTTGGAGCTGGAATACCCAAATAAAAACTGGATGAAAAGTTTACCAGATAATGTTAAAGATTTACCTATAATAAATATTGCAATTCCAGGTACATATGTATATAAAAAATATTTTGAAACTCTTTTTTGCAAACAAAGAAATTATTTTAGGTACTCATAATTCGATGACTTATGGAATTAATAAAAATTCAGAAGTGGCACTAGATGCAGATAAAACAGTACATAGAATTTATAGATTTGTTCCTTGTTTTGTTCGACGATGGTCAATTACACAATCTATTGATGTAACAAAACAGTTAAATCATGGAATTCGGTATTATTCAATTTGTTTATTCGGTATTATTCAATTTGTTTATATAAAGAAAGGATATACCACATATTTTTTATATTATTTAAGGTCGAATCCCTAATATAATAGTAATAAATTACAATTTCAAAAATGAACTGATTTTTCATCAGTTTGTTTTTCGTATTGATTTGAAAATAAAAATTTAAATTAATTTATAACACTTTCCAAAAAGTAAATATTTGAATGATGTTTTTATAATTAAAAAACAAATATGAAACAAACTATTTTAAACCTTTTAAATATGATTAACTAAACTGAAGTTTTAGAAAAAGTTGTTTAAATACTCGATATCGGTCACTTTATTGAATGAGCTCTGTCAATTAATTAGTAAATGAGTATAGGTATAGATAAGATACAAAATCAGTTAATTATAAGCAGTCGAATTATCAACGATTATAGATTCGGCCCTAAATAAATAATTAAGCTTATTTTGATTTTTACACTATATAGTAGACTTACCAAATACTATAATAAAAATACTCCGAAAATGAGATATCAATTCTGCACCCCATTTTTTGTTATCTAATTTATTATTAAATTTACTAAAATCATTTGCTCTGTTAAACTAAAAATAAATTTTGAATATTTTTAGATATTTTGATTTAAGAATTTCAATAAAAGATAATACAAAATTTTATTTTGCACATGGTTTGTACGCAATGGAAATATTTGGACCATTAAATGATATAAATAATTTTCTTAATGATAATCCAGAAGAAATTGTTATATTAGATTTTCAACATTTTTATGGTTTTACTGTTTCTCATCATAAACAGTTACAATATGATTTATTAAGAATATTTAATGGTAAATTTTATGGAAGAAATTCTGGATCATTACAAATGTGTACATTAAGAAATTGTTCAGAACTTAATAAACAAGTTATAATAATTTATCGCAAATATTATGTAGTACCTAGAGAATTTTGGCCTGAAGAATATTGGCCAACACCATGGCCAAACACATGTAGCATTAGAAAATTAAGAGAATATTTAGAAAAATCATTAGAAAAAAGAAAACCTGATACTGGATATGTTTCACAATGTATTATAACACCAACTTCTAAGTATATTTTATTAAGGTAAAATATAAAAAATGTTCACAATTTTTTTTTTATATATTTTGTTCTTCAAAATAATTCTAGAGTTGCTTCATCTTTAAAGGGTACAGCTATGAAAGTAGATAAAAGTTTAAGTGATTGGATAAATAATCAGCGTGTTGGACAATTTCTACCAAATGAAAATCCTACTGCCAATGTTTTTTTGGCTGATTTCATTCATATTTTAGATGCTGATTTTTGCAAAAAAGTTATTGATTTAAATAAATTACCACCAATAGAAGAATTAAGGTTTGATATTAATTAACTTATTATTTTATAAAATTGAACATTATGTTGTTTTTTTAATTAGTAACGAAACAAGTAACGAAACATGTAATTTGGAAAGAGAATTATAGTGATAATGAATATATACAAAATATTTACAAACTATTTGATATTATTGCTGAATTTTTTTTTATTGCGTAATGAATAATCAGCATATTTTCTTAATATTTGATTAATTTTAATTTGTTTCAAGAAATTTCAAATTATATATTACAATATCAGTTAATTCTGATTAATATTTTTGTAAAATCATCAAATAATTTAAATACAGATGATATAAAAATGGCTAAATTTACTAAAATGCAATATAAAAACAGAGGCTTTTAAAAAAAAATTAAAATTAGGGTAGGGTAACTAGAAACTTTAATAAATTATAGTAAATCTACATTATTGTTATTAAAAATAAATACAATTTAGCATTTTTTAGTAATTATTGAAACTATATATTGAAATTTTCAATCACAAAGTATTAAGTTACCAATTATTTGATATTATAGTTTAAGTTTGTTTTTTATTAAATAAGAAAAAAAAAATCAAATATTAGTGATAAAATAATTAAATTGTTTAAATTGTGTAAATTTTGTAAATTTTATTATTGTTAATTAGAATTTAAAATTTGCGGAGAAAAATAAATTTCTTAAACAATTTAATATGACATTGTATTTTTATATTCTTTTACAATGATTCATTAGATTGTCTGGTTTTTTTAAGTTCTTCACTTGAATCTTTGCTTGATTTCTGTTTATGAAGACGTAAATTTAAATTTCTATTATTATTTCTGTTTTGTTTACTTTCATTAGAATCAAAATTATTAGAATGTTTTGAGTTAGCGCGTCTATTAGAACTGGATTGTTCATTGCTATCAATTGATTGATGTTTAATAAAACGTAATTGTTCATGTGAATTCTGATTTTGTGAATTAGAAATACGACGGTTTGAATTCAAATTACGTGATTTAATGTTTAATTGTTCATCGCTATCAAATGATTGACGTTTATTACTCAAACGTTCCTCTTCATTACGATTTTGATTTTGTGAATATGAATTACGTCTATTAGAATTCTCATTACTTTCATTTGATTGATATTTATTTTTATTAGAAGGTTGGGAATTTGAATTCATATTTTGTAAACGTGAATTTGAATTAAGTAAATTTGAGTTTCTTAATAAAAGTGACATATTATTGGAAGCATTATTTCTATGCATTGCTTCTAAAGCTGATATTTGTGACATAGCAATTCCAGTAAAACGTCCTAAACAACCTTTTAAGCCACCAAGCATACGTTGATTGCCACCGAATGTAATTTCACATTGACGGAAATTATTTTGTGATTGACGTAAAATTTCAGCAGCTTCTTTTTCTCTTTGTTCAGGTGCAATAAAGGCAGAATTTATACGGCTAGTAATTTTAATTATAAATGGTGCACTTTCTTCTATGGCATTTAATGACATACCATTGTAGTGTAGAGTTTCTTGTGATGCCTAAATAAATAATTTAAATATTTAGTATAAAAAGTATTTTATTATAATTATCAATTATGAAAAATAATATTTTAATTTACCATAGACCCACAAACAGCTACAAACAGACCGAAGAGAGCAAACTTCATGATGTCGAAGAATAGATTACACAAAAAATAATGATTTAATAAGATCAGATACTTTTCAATTTCTTTTAATAATGAACTAAACACGGTCGAATATTCACACTGATTGCATATTTACTTTATAAATTTCCGTTTATATAGGAAATTTAATCAATAATCAGCAAAAATTTTAAAATATTTGATAATTTTCTTTATGCAATTTCAAATTATATTATATATATATTTACATATATCGGTCATTTACATCTTAATTTAATAAAAATATATATGATTATTATTTTTGTAAAATCATCGAATAAATTAAATAAAGATGATATAAAAATTGCTAAATTAACTAAAATACAATACAAAAAACTGGGGGTTTCAAAAGTTCTTTAAAATTAATGTAACAAGAACTTTTATTAAATTATAGTAATCTATATTTTTATTGAAAATAAATACAATTTAGCATTTTTTATTTCAATTAAACTTATTATGTATTTGGAAAGTTCACTCAAAACAAACATAAAAACATAATTGAATTATTAGCTCGATCTTTAAATGAATAAAATCAAAGAATATAAAAATATTTTAATTTAAAATATTTTAAATAAAAATAATAATTTTAACTATACAAAATTCATTTGGAACAAATCTTTTGCATGAAATATATTATGTATATGTATAATATTTGGTTTTCTTTACATTTAATTTCATGCATTATAAACAAAATATAAAGAAATCATAACTTAATAAATTGCAACTTGACTTGATATAAAAGAATGAAATGCAAGCTATTGAAATTTAGGTAAATCCTGAAAATTCACGAGAATGCAATACAAGCATGCAATTTAATATTTGTAATTCTTGAGAATTAAACCTGCCTAAGTAAAATAACAAAAATACAATCCGTGCAAATTAATTTTGAACTAAATACTTAAGATTTAAAAAAAAAAATACTTTATCTAACATAATATGTACTATGTAATACTATGTTAAGAAGACATAATAACTTTACAACCGAATTGTGATGGTCTATACTCCTTGTAGTAGACATATATAGTAAATTTCTTGACAGTACATTCTAATTTCGTACGCCATTATTTAATATTATTGCAATGTAAATAATATACATACATATAGTATTGTACTTCAAATGAAAATTAACTTTAGAGTATATTTTGATTTTATAAGAAATTAACAAGTTACTGAACAAAAAATGGTTAACTGGCTTCTCTAGAATATTTTTACTACAACATATTGTTTTCTTATATTTTCTATATTATTATTATTCTTATACTTTCTATATTATTATACAGTGACTTTCACTTTTTTTTTTAAATCTACATGTATAAATACAATTAATAATTAATTAGAAATTTGATAATTAAAATATTTAATTTTGAGCATCATCATATTATAAATTTAATATGAATTGACTAAATTAATTTTTTCCTTAAAAATGAGATTTGTATAATATAATAATGGATAAATAAAATTGAATTTTTCATTATAATTAAAGATTAACAATATTGTTAATTTTCATGATCATAAATTATTAAAACAGCGCAGATTCATAAATAAATTTTATATCGAATGCATATTATTTTTGGTTTTTCATGCGATTAAAAAAACCAGATATTATTATTTTGGTATTAAATCATATTAAACTATGTAAAAGCAGAGGATATAACCAAATTATGATCAGGCTTTTAAAACCTTATAATGACAAATATAGTCTGATTACCGGTTTTCAAGACTTTTTGAATGTAAACAAAAATGGTTTTATTTTTTTATAATTTTTGAACAAAAATTAAATATAGTTTTAACTTATTAACACTTATTGTATATTGTACATATAAATATACAAAATCGACCACCAATTTGTTTTTATAAATATAAAACAACCCGTTCCGTCGTAGGTAAAATACCTACTTTTTTATAATTATATATACTCTCAATACCAGTTACCATTTTATTATTATTATTTTGAAAATTTGCAAAGAGCTTAAGTATCTTTAAATTTGGATTATTAAAATTAGTAGATAGGAGACATCGAAATTGTAAAGGTTGAATATCATTATTTTAGAAAATATCTATTTTAGATATATTGCAAATAATCTAAATTAAATTTAAAAAATCACTATGTTATATTTATTATTAAGTTTGATATTATCTATAGCATATTTTGGTAATGTTGATGCACGTAAGTTAAACATAAATTATTATTAATTTATATAATCTTTTAGTATATTATATAAATATATAGTATTATTAGTATTGTCTTTCGTCAATTATTTATTTTTAAAAACTGGTTTAATGTAGTTACATATTTAAATTTAAGTCTTGTTTTCAAGTTGAATGTCAAGGAGTTTTTTTTTCTTAATTAAATATTAATTTGAACAAATTTTTTTTCTTTAAAAGTTGTTTTACGACTAATATATTTAAAAATAAAGACTTATCACATCACGAGTTCATAATGAAACATAACAACTGTCTGTTATTCAAATTGTTAATAATTAAATTTTGCATAAAAAATTTCTTTAATATAAATTATAAAAGTTATAAAAGGTTATAAGGTCTAAAAACTGTTCAACTTTTGGCTAAACTTTTCTATACAGAAATTATTTTTCATAATTTCTTTTCAAAATTTAATTTATAATTATTTCGTGTAGGAAACGCGGCTACGTTAACCGGTTGCGGTTCGCGTGTTCGTTGTACGCAAGTACCACGGCCTCACGTCGGTAAAGTATCTCGGCCACATACCGCCCGGGGAACCAAAAACCACCGCAAACGTAAGTATACTTATATAGTATATATTTATATATATAGTATGTACAGTCGAAAATAGTAAAAAGGATATCAATTAATACCGCATAATATAGTTAGTGTGTAATGCACCTATACATTTTTTTATTATTAATCAAACTCATTGAATTCTGAAATTTATATTAAATTTAATAATTTTTTTTTATTTTAAATTGAAATGAACAAGAACAATGTTTAACACCAAGTCGAAAACAAGGAACTTGTATTTATTTAAGTCAGTGCACTGAATTATATAATTTGATTGCTAATCAACAACTTACACAAAATCAAATTCAATATTTACGACAAAGTCAATGCGGTCGACAACAAGGACAAGTTTTGGTATAAATAGAAATAATAATTTTATCCCTAATATAACTAATTAATATTATCTGGTGTTTTCTATTTATATGCAGGTTTGTTGTCCTTCAGCACCACAATCACAACGACTTCCTGTACAATCACCTCAAGGACCAGCACGACCTACATCTAGTGATAGTTTATTTCCACTACCAGGTGTATGTGGTAAAGGTGCCGCTAGTAGAATTTTTGGTGGTACTGAAACTGGTATTGGAGAATATCCATGGTTGGCATTAGTTGAATATTCAGAAGGTATAAAGAAAATTGTTTTTTTTTATGTTTTATGTACATATATTATATATTTCATTAGGTGGTAATGGATTCGGTTTCCATTGCGGAGGATCTTTAATAAATAATCGATATGTAATAACAGCAGCTCATTGTATAAAAGGTGCTGCTATACCAGCTGGTTGGTCAGTAAGTAAAGTTCGTCTTGGTGAATGGAATTTAGAAACTGCAAAAGATTGTAAAAAATATCAAAGTGGTTCTGAGGATTGTTCAGATCCACCAATTGATGTACCTGTAGCATCAATAACAGTTCATGAAAGTTATGATGGTCAATCAAAGGATCAATATCATGATATTGCATTATTAAGATTAGCTACACCAGTTCAATATACAGATTTTATTAGTCCAATTTGTTTGCCAATTAGTACAACTTTACGAAGTTCTGGTTTAGATGGAAATGTTTTTGATGTTGTTGGTTGGGGTAAAACAGAAACAAGTTCTAAAAGTAAAATTAAATTGAAAGCTGCTGTTAGATCAGTTGATTTAACAAGTTGTAATTCAATTTATTCAAAAAATCAACTTACATTACAAAATAGTCAAATGTGTGCCGGTGGTCAAAAAGGTGTTGATTCATGTAATGGTGATTCGGGTGGACCATTAATTGGTTTTGACAATTCAAATAAAAAAAAAGTAAATTTTTTTATTGCTGGTATTGTATCATTTGGTACATCATCTTGTGGATTAGAAGGATGGCCTGGTGTTTATACAAGAGTTGGACATTATATTGATTGGCTTGAAAGCAATATGAAACCTTAAAAACTTATGTATATAAAATAATAAATAAAATTCAATAAATTTGTACCAGTGCATATGAAAAAATCATATTTTTCTTTTTGTATAAAAAATAAATATATATACATATCATATATTTTATTGATAATCTAATAAATAATATACACAACATTCTTGTAATATATTAAATATATTGAGGACTTAATTTCATATGTTGTATAATCCAATCGGGAAGAAATGAACGATTAACTGAACGATTTTCTAGTTACATTTAAATAATCATTTCGAAAATTTATAATTTTCGTTAAATCTCAGAGCAATTTCTATTAATTTGATTTAAAAAGCTTTTTATTATTTATATTGCATATATTATATGTATATATATATATATATATATATATATATTATCGAGAGATTTAAATAATTATCATCTCACGTAAAAATCAAAATACAAATCTCAATTACGAATATATACTTACTTATATTTAGTATTTGCTTTAAGTTAAGACATCAACAGATTATTAATAAAATTGTCAATATGTCTAAAATACCATAAAATATCTACATACAATTTTATTAATATTGTTGTTCGTTTATTTAACGACAAGTTTTAAAAATCATCTGGTCTAGCAGATAGTATGTAGTAGTGGTAGGTATACTATTATTTTAGTATGTATAATATAGTTAGTCGAGTAACTTCAGTCAGACGAAGTGTTAAAAAGAAATACAGAGCCGGACATTTTAAATATAAATTCTCAACATTTACAAGGTTATTAAAACATAATATTTAAAGCATCGATTCTTTTTTTTATAACAAAATAGATAATAAACAGATTCACTTTATATATAAAAAATCGAAAGACTTTGGAAATTCCCATATTAATAAAATACTATAAATTGATGAAAATGAATTATTTATTATTAATATTTGGACTGACGATAATAGCAACAATTAGTTTTACTAAAGCACGTAAGTTTATATATGTGTATAATTGTATCTTACTTAAATAATTGTATCTTATATTTTAATATTTCAATTACATAGCTTTTCTTCAACATCTTTAAAATTTACATACATATTTTAATCATAACTTACAATTTTAATTGACCTATAATACATATATTTAATATAAAGCTGAGTGATAAGCTAACTTTTTGTTGTTTTTCACTTTCCGTTTTTGTTTGATTGAAAGAAAAAAGTATATAAAGATTCTCCAGTTTTTTTTCCTGTTGATATCATAAAATTTTTATAAAAAAAGAAAAGAATAATTACATAATGTATATAAAATTTACCAAAAATTTAATCTGGTTTTTGTTGGAAATCTGCTTTATAGAGTTTATATAGCAGCTATTTTTGATTAAAAACATTTTGTACAATTAACATTATTAATAAAATTGAACAAAATTTACTAAGAAATTCAATAAATAAGAATTATAACTTAATTAATTTCAAATTTCAACTTAAGACTAATATCAAAGATATTTTATGTAAATTATCTTTCCTAATATATGTACATTAATAATTATTGGTGATGGTGATATTATTGGTATTTTGCTCTTTTATTGCACACTTCTTTAAAATGGAATTAAATATTACATAGAATTATTTCTACTTAATTTCTTTTCCTCATTTTTTTCAAATATGGAACACAAATATATTTGTACAAAATTAAAAAAAATATAATGTAGAAATAATATTTCGATCCGATGATAATACAGAAAATGCAGCAAATTGTGTAACACCAAATCGTCAATCTGGTTCATGTATTATATTAGATCAATGTACTGATTTATATAATTTACTACAAAAACAACGATTATCAGAACAAGATATTGCATTTTTACGTCAAAGCCAATGTGGTTTTAATAATGGAAAAGTTATGGTAATTTTTAATTTTAATCATTCAGAACTTTACACTTTTTACTTAGTAAATTATTACGGATACCGTCGTATAGGTTTGTTGTGCAATACGAACAACTAATCGACAACCAGTGATATCGACAACACCACGTGAACCAATTGCAGTTGATAATGAGAGAATTGGTGATACATTATTACCAAGGCCAGGAGTGTGTGGTTCTGGAGTTGTAGAGAGAATTTATGGTGGTAATGAAACTAAACTTGGTGAATTTCCATGGATGGCGTTAATAGAGTACACTAAAAGTATATATACAAAATAATAAATTATTAAATATTAAAATATATATATATATGCATATGTATTATAATTGATATTTTCCAGGTGGTAATCGAAAAGGACATCATTGTGGTGGATCATTAATTAATAATAGATATGTAATAACTGCTGGACATTGTATTAAAGGAAAAGGAATACCATCTGATTGGTCTTTGACTGGTGTACGTTTAGGTGAATGGGACAGAAATTCAAACAGAGATTGTGTAACAGATTCAAGAGGATATCAGGATTGTTCAGATTCTCCGCTTGATGTACCAGTTGAGCGAATTATTGTTCATGAAAATTATGATGGAAGCGTGAAAGCTCAATATAATGATATTGCATTATTAAGATTAGATAGACAAATTCAATTTACGGATTGGATTAGCCCTGTTTGTTTACCATCAACAAATAATTTAAGAAGCGCAACATTTGAAGGTGTTACATTAGATGTAGCTGGTTGGGGCCAAACAGAATCAGCTAGTACTAGTCAAATTAAATTGAAAGCATTGGTCAATGCAAATTCTTTAAGTAATTGTAATTCAATTTATTCAAGACATAATATTGTCTTAAGAGATGGTCAAATGTGTGCCGGTGGTAGTAAAGGTATTGATTCATGTCGTGGTGATTCTGGTGGTCCATTAATTGGTTTAGATACTACAAATAAGCTAAGAGCTAATTACTTTTTAGCTGGTATAGTATCATTTGGACCAACACCTTGTGGATTAGAAGGATGGCCTGGTGTTTATACAAGAGTTGGACAATATGTTGATTGGATTGTACAAAATATTCAGCCTTAAGTTTTGTATAATAAAAAATAATGTTTTTTTTATATATGAATATCTTTTATATTAATTGTTAATTGTAAAATAAAATTTTTTAAGGAAAAATACATTTTTATTTACCAATATCTTACAATTATAAAGGATTTTTTTTAATAAGAATAGAAACCTCAGCTTTAATTGACCTCATATTGAAGTTTCAGTTTGACATACAAAATATTATATAATTTTATTATTATAAATTAGTTCAAAGTTTTCTATATTTCGATTACATTAATTTAGTTAGTATATATTCAAAAATGGGATTTGTCATTGATAGCCATTATATATTTTGCTAATAACAACACTGAAAAAATCAGATATAATAAATGTATCTTCTAAATATTGGATTTGATATTATGGACTTATCCATAATAAGTCCATACTATCCCAAAATCAAATTCAATTAGCATGTATTGCTTTTGATTATGTCCAATAAATGGCAAGACATACCAAATTATATTTACATATTAAATATTCTATTTTGCTATTATCAATACATATTAATTTCTGCACGCTTATTTGTTTCAGTGGAGAATCTTGTTTACTTTTTGTTTTTCTAAACAAATTAACAAAAACGCGTTCTGTTCTGATTAATAAACATATAATCTTATTTTAATTGCATCTTAATATTTTTTTTCCAATAAAATAGTTTACATATACTAAATTTTTGAGAATTATCTCTTTTTTATATTTAAAAAGCTTCTATAATAATAAATATAAATTCTTAAATATATCTAAGGAGAGTCAGAGAGATGAATTAATTTGGGGGGATTTTATAAATATAAAATTCTTAAAATATTTAATTTTTTTCACAGTATTTTAAATAACAACAGAACGTTCAAATGTACAAAAAATTCCCCTTAATTTGATTAAAATAATCAAATCAGTGAAATTCATTAAAATTCCTTAAAATTCGATCTAAATTTTAAAACAATTATTTTTTTTTTGGTAAAACCTGATTTTTTATATTTTTTTTTCTTCAAAAATGAAATTAATTTTAATAATTTCTGCATTTAACTTAATTTTTAGTTTGTATGACGCACGTAAGTATTATTAATGAATAATATTGAAAGTTAAGAAATTTAATTAAAAACCTTTACCAAACTTTAAATTAATTGTGACAGAAGAATAAAAATAAGTTAATTAATTAGATAATATTATGTACATATGTATATATACAAAATTGTATAATTTAACGTGGGTATTATTTTATAAAAAAAAAAAACTATAAATTTTTCGATTTATTTATAATTTAGCTTAATTTTATTAATTGGACTTATGTTGTTTTTAAATAATTTTTTATGTAAAAAGCATATTAATACATTATTTTTGGTATAAATAAATTATAATTCAAAGATTATCAAAAAGGTTATGAGATAATACAATACTTTCTTGTATACAATTAATTTTTATTAAACCAAGATGGTATATACAAAATTATATTAATCTCCAATCAATTATTTAATAGAATTCACTGAATTATAATTTTGCAGAAATTATTTATCCTGGTGATCGTAAACGTCAATCAAATGGCCCAATATTATTTGAAAGACCCAAACCGATAAAGAAAAGTTTATTACCAAAACCTGGAGTTTGTGGTTTAACTAATATTGATACCAGAATTCATGGCGGCAATGAAACAAATATTGATGATTTCCCTTGGGTAGTATTGCTTGAATTTACCAAAGGTAAATAATTATTTACTTATTACCTCAAATATATATATAAAAAATTTCAATATTTTTTTATATTTACTTTAGATGGGACCAGTAAAGGATATCATTGTGGTGGTTCTTTAATAAATAATCGTTATATTCTAACTGCAGCACATTGTATAAAAGGAAGTGATATTCCAAAAGATTGGTATATAACTTCAGTTCGATTAGGTGAATGGGATGTACAATCTGACATAGATTGTGAACTAATAGATAAACGTCAGCAATGTTCAGATTCTCCAATTGATGTTCAAGTAGAAGAAATAATTGTTCATGAAAATTATAATCCAATGGAAAATGGTCAATATAATGATATTGCATTGATAAGATTAGTTGAAATTATTAAATTTTCAAATTGGATAATGCCAATATGTTTACCATTATCAAATAATTTAAGAAATTCAAATTTTGTTGGTGAAACTTTTAGTGTTGCTGGTTGGGGACGAACTGAATATGGTACGAAAAGTAGTGTTAAATTGAGAGCAGAAATTAGAACTTATCCAATTAAAAATTGTAAAACAATGTATTCAAAATTTAATATTAGTTTAGCATCTAATACACAAATATGCGCTGGCGGTGAATTAGGTATTGATACATGTCGAGGTGATTCAGGTGGACCATTAATTGGAACAGATAATAGTTCACCAGGACTTGAAACAAATCATTATTTGGCAGGTGTTATATCATTTGGTTCTAATCCTTGTGGTATTGAATGGCCTGGTGTTTATACTAAAGTTGGTCCGTATGTTGAATGGATTGAAAGAAATATGCGGTCGTAGAATTATATACAATTATACATATATAAATTTTATAAACATTATCACTGCAAATAATAAATCTTTTTTTTATATAATAATTTAATGACTTTTTCAATTAATTTATAATTTACCATAACTTCCGAAGTTTTATTTTTTCATATATATTTGTGCAAAATATTTTTTCTGTTCGTAGCTGCAATTCTTAAATAAAAGGCATGTTCAGATTTTAGGAGTAACAATTTAAATAACATTGTTTTAAATATTTATTCATTTTTCTACATATTTATAATAAAAAGGAGAACTATTAGAACAAAGTTTTTTTTTATATCTTAAACACTTTTTTCTACATATTTTTTTATTTCACATTTTTATTTATGTGGACTAGAATAATATAATTAAATAAAATTTATATTAAATTAAAATAGTTTTAATAAAGTTATATATTTTCAGAGTATATAGTTCCACAAATATCTTTAAATTTATAATTTTTTTTTTGTCAAAAATTTTATTCTTCAGAACGACCCATTCTTGGTTTTAATAATGATTTTTTACCACGTCGTGGCGATAATGGGGGTCTTGAATTTTCAAAATAAAATTCATCATCCATAGAACGTCGTCCAGGACGTGGTTTTCTGGTACTTTGTATTTGCAGACATTTTTCACCTAATTTAAAAGTTTTCCATAGAATAAATTAAAAAAAAAATTAAATTAATAGTTAAAATATTTGCTTACGTAATTTCATTAACAGTGCAAGTATTTGTACAGCCCATGGTGGAGTTGTTTCTAAATTTACAGTAGATGGCAATGGTTCTCTTAGAAATATTTCATACAATTCATCTGTAGTATCGGAAATATCATTTGCTGTTCGCTTATGCCTTTTAATTATAATAATTACAAAAATTAAATTAATTTTATTTTATTATCAATATTTCAACCTGTACGATGGATCAATCATTTGTAACAAATCCTCTGCATTAAAGGTATGAGAATTGTGTTGTTGATATTCATTATCAAATTTAATAGGAATTTGACCTGTTGCACCAAGAGCTTGACCCTTTTTTTTAAAAAAAATAAAAAAAAGTATATGTATTTATTATATTTGAATTCTTTTTTTTTTTTAATTTTTTAATTATTTGTTTCAAATTTTACTTGATCGAAATGCTCAATATTTTGGGTATATACACCAACTAACAAAAAACTCACTAATATTAATTTATTTTTCATTTCTAATATTATTATTTTTTTTATATAATTAATTATTTTTATTTTTATTATTTTAAACTTTTCTGTTTGACAATGTAATATAGACTATCCTCTGGTAAAGCTATTTCTTATCCTTTTATAGTGGAATTTTCCTTCGAATAAATAATTTTACATATGTATATATTTTCTGTTATTGATTCAGTTTTCTCTCAGATTTTTTTTTAAAGTGTGATATTGTAAATACGAACACCTATTGTGTTCACCCACTTTTGACTATCAATCTTAATTTTAAATATTCCTAACTTAAAAAATGTCACTAATATAGAGAGATATAATTCAAATGATGTTAGATTATTATCTAAATATATAATTTCACTGATTTAAACAAGTCAATGATAAATATTTGGACTTTAAAGGATTAAATGATGAGCTTTTTTTATAGAATCATATTATAATTTGCTGATCCTTATCCATTAAGAGATTTTCTATATCAGAATAAAAAAATATTTTTATATTGAAAAAATATATAATGTAATATTTTTCATATTATATTACTATACGTGTATTTAATTTAACTTGATATATACGAGTAATAAAGATATTTATCAACCTTTCTAATTTTATTTTAGCAGAACATTATTACACCTTTAATTGTGGTATATTTTTAGGTGTTTAAGGATTCTCGGTAGATTCACCGAAAACAAGTTCAAAATTGAAAAATTATTTTATTCACCAAATATTATATTATTAATACATTGATTAATATAATAATATCAATAATATTATTTCTATGAACTAATCAAATATGAATTGATTATTCAATGAACTCGTTTTCAATGAAATTATATACTTTGGATTTGTTTTAGGAGATCTTGTATTCGAGGAGCTCGTTTTAGATGTATTTCGTGATCGATCAATTCGATTTCGTTGAACTTTTCGGTTACGTATATTGAGTATAGTTTAAGGACTATTATAAACTTAGAAATTTATTTTGATTGTTTAGCATTAAAAGTTTGGACGTTGCTTTTGGATGGACTTTGGGTATTTTTCCTTTATTTATATTAGAAAATACTTAATTGAGATAAGGCAAAAAAACCTCCGTGTTACTACTGTGAAAAATTATCTATGCTTATAGTTTATATAGTTTATTTAGATAAATAATTAGTTTGATGTCATTCATAATTACCACTTAACGATTTTCAATTAGTAAAATAACATAGATTTATAAGATATTCATTTACTTAACAATTTGATCAGGATAAATTTATTTTTAAATAAGTACAGTGTATAGGATTATTATAATAAAACAAACTAAAAATAAATATTCAAAGTTATAGTACCTATATATTATTTAATTAACTTCCTGAAATTAAAAACGTAGTAGAATTATAATTAAAATATATTATGCAATACAATTGAAATATGAAATAAAATCTCTCATGATGAGAATTCAAAATATCAGTTGATATTAGTTTTTTTACATATACTCGTATATACTATCAAATTTAGTTAGTGTAAAGTAAAATAAATAGGTTTCAATTTTTAATTAACATGGTGTTTATCCAATTCAATTGAAAATAAACCTAATAATTCCTCAATGACCTTCCTTAATAAGGCTGAAAGTACTCTCCTGGGACAAAATAAAACATATTCATATCTTTTTAATTAGTTTCAGTTTGGGTTAAATCAAATTTAAATAATCAACAGGGGTGCAAGTTGATATCCTTTTACGCAATTCTTTAAACATTTATGCATTTGTATATATTAACCAGTGACTTTCGCTGTTGCTAAGTAACATATATTAATATATTTTGTATTGTAATTGTAAAACAAATAAAAAATCAATTCAGAGAATAGAAAATTATTTAGTATATTATAAGAAAACTTTAATTAATATTTAATATATTTAAAATTTATATTGAATTAAAAATGACGGATGATTTAAAATATATTATAAATAATGTGAATATATCTTTAAAAACTGAATACAATTTAATTTCATTTGATTCAATGTCAATTGAATGTCTTTTGCAAATTTTAGTGGATATTTTGTCATATTTTAATGCGTTATCAAAAGTAACTAAAACTATTTAGAATTTATTGTATTTTAATTTAAATATTTTAATGTATATATTTATTTAATTTCTCCCAACACACCCACAAATAGTTTGAGATTAAATTTATAGAACGTGATGATTCTGTTAAAAGAATATTGGAAGCATTTAAAAAAATTCAATATCGTATTCCAGCTGATACAACAGATCCGGTAACATTTCGTAAAAATATTGCCCAAGGTGATAAACGAACAATCTATCCAATTTTGAAATACATATTTGAGAATAAGGAAAAAATTAAACAATTAACATATTTGGCACAGTAAATAAGATCATATAAAATGTCTGATTTTTTTTTAATATTTGTTTTTAATTTTAATAATTAAAGATACTTATTGCCGATACAATTACCAAATGAAGCAATTGCAAATCCTGAAATTGCTAATCTTTGGGAAGAGTATGTAGCCGTAATGGATCAATTTAAAAAAGCTCATAAAGCGCATACTGAATCCACAAAAGAAACAGCATATTTGAAAGAATTAAGAAATGATATTAATGCAATTGAAATAGAAAAGGATAATGGTGAGATAATTTTACTAATCATAAGTTTTTATTAACACAATAGCTTTTTTTTCAATATTCCACAAAACGTATTATAGTTAATAAACGTTTAGAAAGGACACAAACACGTTTAGATAAAGTCCCACAGCAAGAACTTTTACTAGAAGCTGCTTATGGTTTGCGAATTGAAAGGGATCGACAAAAAGAATTAAAATCTAATTGGGATGAACAGAATCATCAATTGCAGCGTTTTAAAACTGTAAATAATAATAATATTATGGTAATAATATAACTACTTAATATTTTGTGGATTTAGATACAAGAACGTTTACAAAAGGAATTATCAAATGCTCGAATAGCTACACAAAGTACATCACCACAATATCTAATGGAAACAATACAAGAAGAAACCCAAGTTATGGAATTTTTTGTTAAACAAAAATTACCAAAAGAATTGAATAATTTACAAAATGAAATTATATTACTTGAAAATGTTATTAATGAGCCAAATATTACAAATAATTATATTAATGATTTACAAGATAAAATTGATAAAATTACACGTGATATACAGAAAATGGTTGAGCGTAAATTATCTGAACGTGGTAATCAAAATGATGCATTAATACCATTTCGTCAACAAGCTGCTTCTGTAGCAAGAAATAAAGATATGGCAGCTGAACAATTAAGTGAATCAACAAAAGAATTACGTGATATTGATACAATTTTACAAGAAAAACAATCACAATTAGAGGAAACAATTGGTGATGTTGTATTACGTGGTGAAGAATTAAAACAATATGTTAATAAATTGCGTGCAAAAAGTTCAGTTTATAAACAGCATAGAGCAGAATTAGCAGCAGTAAAAGTAAAAAATAATAATTTTATATCTTGATAAGTTTTAAAAAAAATGTTTTAAATTTTTTTGTTGAAGGCTGAAGTAACCGATTTGACACAAACTTTAGAAAATTTGAAATCGCAAGATCCAACATTATCAATGGCCTTAAAACAAATGGCTGGTGAATCTGAAAATCAATTAGATAGTTTACGACCTGAATCACCTGTCGAAGGTAGAGGTTTAACTGAATTATCTAGAATAGTTGATGGTTTGAAAAGAGCTGTTACAGCTGCTAGAGATAGAGTTACACCATTATCACAAAAAATTCGTCCTCTTAGGGAGCGTGTAATTGAATTGAAAGATGAAAGAGATTCAAAGAAACAAGTATATTAATTTTCTGGTACATTCCCTGAATTTTTAGAAACTTAAATATGAAATATATTTTAGAGTTTCGACATTGTAAATGCTACTCTAAAAACTGAAGCATCAGTCATTGAAGGAGAAATATTTGAAATTGAAAAAATGATTAAGAATTTAGAACAAAATTGGCAAGAATTAAAGGTTAGTAAGTCATTTCTATAAAATAAAATATAAATAAAGTTAATAAAATATAAATAACTTAGTCTGAGTATGAGAGAGCTGAGCATCTATTGGAACGTGTACGAGATGATAAACAGAGTTCAGGTGATCAACAACCACTCAAAGAATCATTACAAAATCAAATAAGTGAACAGGAAAAACTTTACAAAGATTTACAGGATGTACATATATATAATACAGAATTTTTACAATTATAATTCTAAATTTTTGTTTAGGAACAACAAGTACTTCGTAATAGTGATGAATATCGTAGTCGCCAAATGGTTTTGTGGAATAATGTTAAAGAACTTTTAGAAATTAAAATTAGTTCATTGAAAGAAAAACGTAATCTAGGACTTGGTGGCACATTGTCAATTGAGAAAAATTCGGAAACTTTTACTTTGCAATAAAACAATCTAATTACATTATATTTTACCATATTATTTAAATGACATGTTAAGGCAATTTTAAGAAATAAACTTTATTTATTATTTAGAAACATTAAAACATTTTGAATTTATTTACAATATTTTACTTATTTCACCTTGTGGTGTCGTTGTGGTTTCTTTTGTACCTAAATTTGGATAAAGTTTTGCTATTTGTCCAATTGGTGTACATAAACGACCAGCAAAATCAATCCGTTTTTGTGTTTGATTACGTTCTGAAGCTGTAATTATATCCAACAAAGTTCTAACAAAAAAATTAATTGATTTTTTTTTTCCATACATATTTTAAAATTGCATCAAAAAATTTATACCGATTTCCTATATTTGAAAAGAATTTACGATGTTTACTATGCGAATCAATTACTAATGGTGGTGATAGAGGTGAATCTGTTGTAGCACGAATTACTATTCCTTTATGAGACGACGATGATGATGATTCATCTATAATTAAATTGTAAATTAATACTTTTTAAAAAATCAACAAACAAATTTATTACCTTTTGTGTCTATATCTCGATTTGCTTGATCTAATTCAATTTTATCTGATGTTTCTGTTCCTTTTGATCGGCATTCTCGAAGGCATTGTAAAACTTGTCGATGACCTGGTGAACTACCACTATTTTGTAATAATAATTCTAATTCTGCCCATAAAAGTTTATATTGTTCTTCTTTTTTACTACCTTTTAATCTAAAAAATATAGAAAATGTTTAAAAAATATTTTTATATTTCAGTCTCAATTAAAATTACCGATGTCCCATATTTGGTAATGGTAATTGTTCTTGCTTAGATGATAGTCCCAATAATTGAAATATTACTTGACGACAATTATTTACATCACTTTCATTAAGCTCATCCTTACCAATCACATTTAATAATGGATCCATATATGGTCTTACATTAAATACTAAACTCATACTTAATGTAAGAGGAAAATATCGTGAATGACGATATAATCTTGTTCTTGCTTTAAGTAAATTATCATCTGGCTGACGATCTGGTCCCGGTTTAAGTGGATATAAACGATGTGCTTGAATAAAGTTACCAAAATCAGCAATACGATAATCAGTAACACGGCCACCTCCACCTTCGGAAATTGATGGTGGATCCTCTAGACATGTTCTAGTTAATGGTAAAGTATGTATAAAAATTTCACCACCACGTGCTGATAATAAATGACTTGTTTGTTTTCCACCTGTTTTTCTACATTTAAGATTAATAAATCAGAAAAAAATCAATAACATTATTAATTGATATTTATAATATTGGATATATACCTTGGCATTTCCAATAAAACTGATCTACCATTTAATAAAAAATTAATCAAACATGAACTAGGTCTTGATGTTACATCTACTGGTGTTACTCTGTGCTGTGCTAAGCATGGTTGTAAATCTGTTGCACCAATACCTCTTGGTGTACACCATTTTAATGTAACTGTTTCATATTCAGCTCCTTCTTTCATACTTGTTGGTAATAATAACTCTGAACCAAATATAATAGTATGAGAACTTTTTGCATGGAATATTTCAACATCATAATTAGCACTTGAATTTGCATTTTGTTCTTCCTAAAATAAATTGTATTTTTGTTTAATTATTCATATATAATTAATTTAATTTTTAATCATTATTTTTTCCTTACTTTCATTGGTATTCCAGTAACTGTTGTACTTGCCAAATCATAATGTGGCAGTATTAAATGAGTTAATTTATTTGGTATATCTGAAGCACAAACAGAATGTATTTCACTACTAAGTGTTGATGATATTTCTAATAAACCACGATTTGATACTAATGATTCCATATTCATTGGTGTCATATTAACAATAACTAAATGACAAAAATCAATTGGTAAAAATTCAGTTTGTTGTGTTACAATTGTATTATGTTGCATTAACACAGTATGATATATATCTTCTAAACTTTTCATACTTTTATCATCACGTGCTGATGTTATACAAATTACACGTCCTTTATTTTCAATTTTTTGATCTGGCGAAATTGTTTTTAATTCACGTATTAATTCTTTTTGATATTCAGATGGTTCAGCTAATGCATCAATTGCTGCTCGTAAACCATGAATTACAGAATAATCTGTAGAATGAGCTGGTGTACGTGGTGGTATACCAACCATTGACATTGCATTTGTAACATGAGTTAAATTTTGTGTCGAATTGCCCCATGTATTAACAATATGTGCAGCTGTATCACTAACAATAAAACGAATCTGAAAATTATTTATAAAAAATTAGAAAATTTATAGACATTATTTAATATAATTATGTATTTACCAATTTTCCAGTAGGAAATAAATCCCATACAATTCGACAGTATTCAACTGAAGCTTCTACTGAACATGTCCAAAGACTTTTACTAAATGGTGGTAAAGGTGTTAATGATTTAGTCTTAACAAAATCTAAATCAATTATTTTCTCACTAGAAATACCAAAATATTGTGTATGATCAAGAACAAAAACAGTTTTGTGATTTATTTCTGTCATATTTGTATTATATAAATACAAATTAAATATTAAATTATTATACCGGCCTTTCCCTAATAAAAAATGTTTATTATTGCAGAAGAGAAATGTCAAAATTACATGTGATGGAATGGAAACGGCATCAGGCGGTTAGAAATTGAACTAAGGAAAGGAAACTTATGGTGTGTTTCTTACTTACGATCAGATCAATCTGATCAATCTGATTATATAAATCTGATTATATAACTATTATCAGATTCATTATATATATCAATAATTTTTTTACCAATTTAATTTTTAATTTTTTGTTGATAACAGTAAATATTATAAAAAGTAATATTTAATGAAAAAAATTAAAGTTATTGTTGTTTAAAATAAAAAATAATTTCGTAAATTTGAGAATTCCAGAGTTGCCGACCATTTCATTTTACCCGACAACTTGTAGCATTTTTGAACTGAAAATATGACTGTTTATTTCACTAGACTAGCCAGCTTAATCTGATTTTTAAAAAATCTGGTCGGTCTACAGGTTTAAATAAGAAACAAACCATTAGTTAACCCAATATACTTTTCCGACCATATCGAATATGTATAGTTAATTTTAAGATTCGAACAATTAATAAAATACAATAATGAAATCTATTGCAGATAATTGAAATCTCTACTCTATTCTACTATTTCTGTTATATATAATTTAAATTTATTAGTCTAAAAAAATTGGTCTGATCAGAGTCGAATCACACCAATTTTTATATATAAAATATTGGGGTATTTCGTATCTCGGTCAGACATTATACTCCTACACATAAAATAAAATCTCTCAACTTTCTTGAGTCAATTGCTTTTACCTCTTAGATGTACTTCGATTTTGAATATCCGATTTAAACAAGGTGCTTGTATATTTATTAGTGTTAAAATTATAGTCAAAATTGAATACAATTAGAACGACATTTATGATTCAGCAGTGCGTGACTCCTCTTGCACTCTACTTTATACATGCCACTGCCACACTATATAATTTAAAATTAAATAAAAAACCATAAACACAATTTTTCTTTGTTTTAAACAAAATATATTTTTATTACATATTTATTTTTATTATTCAATGTCCAATAAAAAATATTAACATATATAAAACGAGAAAGTATTCAAAAATTAAAATATTTTATATTAAAAAATATATTATTTTTATATTGTTTTATTTTATGTGAAAAATAAATAAATAAATAAATTACATACATAATTCGATTGTACAATTATGCATATTTTTCATGTTTTTATCTTAGAGATTAAAATGTAACTCGAATTTTACTAAATATAAATAAAAAATTAACAAATATAAAAAACACACAAAAATTTAATTATTATTTTAATGATTTTATGCTATAAAAAATTTTCTAAAAAAGTTTTATTTTTATATATTTAATTTTAATTAAATTTATAATTAATATTAATTAATTTTTTTTATTAAAAATGAGAAAATTTATTCTAAAATTTTAAAGAATTTTTTTTTCCAAAAAATTTAACTATACAAACATTTTTGTTTTTTTAATAAAATATAGTAATTTTTAATTACTTATAAATTAAAAATATTTTATTTCCTTTTTTATATATGTATATATATTTTGTGTGTTAATGATTTTATATATTTCATGTTTTTTTATGTTTTTTTTATATTTTTATATGTTCACTTTAATTAAATATTGTTATGAGTTGTTGTTTAATGAAAATTTTATCAATTACTTTATTCTGTATTTTAAATTTTTTTGCAGTGAATCAAGAAAAACATATTATTCTTATTTCACAAGAAACATTCAAATTTGACGAAAATTAATAAAAAAACTGAAGTTAGTAAAGAGAATAAAAAGTAAAATAATCAAAAATGATTTCAGTTAATTATTGTATTTGGTTTTTCTTAAAAAAATGAGCAAATATATTTTTTTTTCGATATTTATTTATTTAATATAAATTTTCAACAAAATAAACAATGGATTTTGTGTCATACTTATTATGTATATAAGATTTTTTTTTATCATAATAATATATAATGTTGTATGTTTTCGTAGGTATAATTACATAATTAAATTTTATTTAGTTTTTATATATAAATATAAAAGATATAAAAAAACAACAATACAAGAATGGCACTATATCTAATACAAATATGTTTTTTTTTTCAATAATTTATTTATATTTTTATTTCACTTTTTACCTATAATTAATTATAAAACTTTTCGAATTTTCATAAAATTACAAATTGTAAAAAAATATAACAAATATAAAATGAATTAAAATAAATTTTAAAATTTCATCAATATATTCAATGACCATGCCATGATATGCCAAAATAAAATATTATTGATTTTTTTTTCCAAAATAATACTGAAAGAAAAGATTCAGTTTGATTTTGCAATTAGATTTTTCAATCTAATTGAATCTTTCGGACAAAAATACTAATTTTGTAATAATAACATACTGTGTTGAAACAAAAATGTTAAGCGACGAACTTGGTTTTATTTCTACGATGATTTTTTTATTTATATATTAAATGTTATTATTGATAAATGTTAACGGAGAGATCGTGGCCAAATAGACTTACTTTATCAAGTACATTACAAATTAAGTTAATAAAATAACAATACAAAAATTTATTATCCATTACAGATAGACGATTAGACTAAGTATGATTTGACATAAGTCATACAATTCTCGCAAACTTTGCCAAGTATAGCATTAATAACTTTATTATTTAATTTATACAAAACTCAAAATAATTTATGAAAATTCGAAAAATTTTTTTTCTTTTTTTTTTATGTTTGAACTTGCCAAAAAGCAAGAATTTTTTAACTGTAATAATTTTTAAATATTTATAAATCTTTTACGGAAGAGCAAAAAATTTTTTTGGTTTTTTTTTTTTGAAAGATTTTTGTCAGCTCTTAAAGAAGTTTTTAAGAAAATTTTAATTAAACTATTTGTGTTTATTATAATATTTTTTCTTATTTTTGAAATTTTACACAGTAATTTTTTTTTAATTTTTTTAATTTTTTTTTTTAATTTTTAATTATATTAAAATTTTTAAATATATAAAAAATTCAGCTACAAGTATAAAAAACATTTTTCATTTCACATTAAAAAAATTTCTTGTTTTTAATAATTAATATAATTTTTTATATTATTTTTATTCGCAACTTTTTATTTTCTTTTAAATTAGGTTTTTTTTTTTGATTTTTAGTACATATAATTTTTTAAGGGAAATTTCACTAAAAAAATATGTTTTTTTCTCTATACAATTTCTTTGTTTTGGTTGGATTTTTTTAATAGCGAAGATAATTTTGTTTTGGATTATAGATATTTTATTTAATGAATTAATTTTTTTTCCTTTATTTTTTATATATATTATTTAATTAGTTTAATAAATTTAGAAATGCCTTTTTGTTTGTTTTGGATGTGTATTTGTGTTTCGTCAAGCTATACTTAAAATTTAGGAGATATATTTTTCTTTTATAATTGTTAAATTGTTAATATAATTTATTTTAAATATTTTTTAAAACTTTATTGTAGTGAATATATGAAAGTGAGTTTATTTCAATAATAGATTATGAGCTATTCATCCAATATATGCAAAATTTAACCAATATAATTTGTAAAATATATTATTGGTACACGAAATATTGACAGAAACTGAGGTTCAGCGTATTTTATTAAAAAAAATGACAATGATAATTAGGTCGTTTTTCTGCCATATATTTAACTATAAAAAAATTATTTTAAAATAATTATTTCTAATTATCATTTCAAAATTAAAATTAATATGTGCAGCTTTGCGTGATTACAAATAACAAGGCTTTAGATAGTGTGTTATTGTGAGAACTTTTTGAGTAGCTCATTTATTAAAAGTTCAGCAAAATTAAATATTTTCTTTTTACTCTTGTTGCAGGCCCGACACTAATTTTGAATATATTTATTTTAAACATTTTTATTCATACAATTTTAGACAAATTAATATACATTAAATTTTGTATTTATATTTTTTATATTTATTGTAAATACAAAATTTTGGGAAATTTTCTATAGTGGAGTATCTAAAAAGAACAATCATTTACAAAAATTGAAGTTAATTTACATTTATTATTAAATATTTGATAATTGATTAAGAAACATTTAATAAAAAATTATTTAGGTAAAAATTTTATTTTCTTATTATTTTTTTTCGTAAAATTTTAAATTTAAATTTCCTTATCACTACTGCATTTAAATTTTTGGGTAAATTTAGTAGGTTTTTTTTAAAAAAATTCTTTATTACATAAAAATTTCGCCAATTTATAAATTACTGATAATCAATTTTTTTTTTTAAGAATTAAGAAAATTTAATTTAATATTTTTTTTATATATAGTTTTATTTACAAATTATACTAAATTTAACTCAGTTGTTTTATATCTTTTTTTCTTGTTTTTTAGCGATAATATCGAAGCCAAATTTGTACCTTAATTTATATTGGAATTAAAAAACATGAATTTATAATTAAATTATATTTTTTTCACGATAACTTTAAAAATAAAATTAATTAAGTAGTTATGTTCCGAATTTGTATTATAAAATTTTCTTGATTTAATTTTAAGTTTTTTATTGAAATGTACTAGAAAGTTTTAAGTTATCTATAATGGAGTTTCAGATGTCAAAAAAAGATGAAGAAATTGAAATATCAAAAATATATAAAATTACAAAATTGCGTTAGATCACTTTTACTAGTATAATAACTTCCATTATCGAACTATAAAGGATGTGTGAATAGAACGCACAACTACTATGTATATTCTTCAATTCTAATTTGAATAATAATTTCCGAAAATATTTAAATTTAAAATATTTTTTTTACAATTTCTTTTTTCGAATATTGTTTTTTAAATGATAACAAAATTAAACTAAAAATAATATTTTAAATATTTGGAGGATTTTATTACATAAAAAAGAAATATTTTTTTATTATAAATTTTTAAATATTATATTTTTGTTTATATACAATTTATTATTTTGATAAATAGCTTTTTTTTGGTAAACATTAAATATTTTTATGAATCATTTAAAAAATTTAATTTTTTTTTTATTTTGGTTTTTTTTTTTAATTATAGAAAATATTTAAGTTCTCATTTTTTTGTAAATTTATCTCGTACTAAATGTGCGTGAACACAAGAAATATTAAAAAAAAAATACATTAAAAAATACAAAAATACATTTAATCAATAATAAATTCGACTAAAAACAAACGTTAATTGATTAAGGGAAATTAAAATGGATTTGATATGAGAAAATAGTTAGAGGCAAAAAGTGGTCGTGAGGAATTTTATTTAGAAAATTTATTTTAGTAGATATTATAGAAATTCTATAGTTTAATTAATGTAATTAATTTTTTTTTTGTTTAATTTTTTAATTTTTATTTTATTTAAGAAGACACTTTTTTATATTGTAAATCGTTAGAATTGTTTATGAGCACACAAAATATTTGCAATTTTTTTAAGATAATATTTTTTTTATAAATAAATGTCATTTTTATTTAATATTTAAAGATATTTTATTATATTTTGAATTTAGCATTCTCTTTTTATTATTATATTATATTTTTAATTATACATTATTTATGTACATTTTTTATGGTATTATTTCAATTATTTTAAGTAATAATAAATAAATAAATTTGAAAAGTGAAAATATAATATTATGTATTATTCTTGGGTCGAAATTTAAAGACTGATAGATCATTTAAATAATGATTTAAAATTATAGGTGAATGCTTAAACGTAATAAATTTTAATAAAGAAATAGATCAGATATGGTTGATTTTTAATGGTGAGTAAAAAGAACGAAAGCAATAAACATAATAATAAATCAATGAAACGAATTTGCATATGCAACCTTTAGTTGCTCTTGAATATGGTCACACCACAATGTAACAAAAAAGAATACAAAACTCTTATATTTGATAAGAACTTTACACAGCTTCTTCAATATGTTAAAAAGCGAGAACTATCCATCTTAAAGTGTATTATTGAAATTAAAACAATTGCAAGATAATATGAAATATGTAAATCCAATAATTTAAAACTTAACACATTATCGATTCTTAAAGTTTTTCTAGATCAACGAGACTCGAAATCTTAAGAAGTCAGTGACTCTCTAGCTTTTAACATATTCCCGAAAGCCGAATCTATCAAAAGTTCGATAAATCGAAGTTTTAACAATCAGTAAGTCTTAAACGTTAGACAGTTTTTATTTGTTAGAGTGTCTCAAAATCTTCTTGAACACATTCCTTGGTAAACTAAAAATAATAAAAAAAAATAAAACACGATAAAATTTACCAACATAAAAAATTTAATGAATACAAAAAAAAAAAACAAAAATAAAATTATAACTTTATAAATCATAGAAAAAACATTGCATTTTTATGTACATCAGTGCAAAAATATTAGTTTAAGAATTTATCTACACAGGAATATTTATAATGTCCTTTTTTTGCTAGTGTTGTTTCATAATTATTTATTTTATATAATTAAAAAAAATATTTTTTTATATTTAAAGTGTTTTTGTTTTTATTAAACAAATTTTTTCATTAATTTAAAAAATATTGTAAATATAAAATAAAAAAAATTCTCAGACCTTCTATAAAAATTCTACTCATATAAAAATTGATTTATATGTTCTAAAAAATACATTTTTTATATACGTAATATTTATTTTCGTTTATTGTTTTGTTACTATTTTTATTATTTCTTTTTCATTTTAATAAAATTTAATTTAATTAATTTTTAATGATATATTTTAATTTTTTTTTTAATTTTTATTTTTTTTTTTATATTTAAAAAAGTTTCAATAAAAAATCTACAATTTTTTTTTATAATTTATTTATTTTTTGTTCAATTTTCTACTAAAAAAAAGTCGTTTTTCTATATAAAAAAGTTTTAAAAAATAATAAAAAATAATTAAAGATTTTTTTTTTCTAAATATTAAAAATATTTTTTTTTTAAACCAGAATATAGATTTCTTTGAAGATTTATTTAATAATTTTTCTACAAATATCTAAAAAAATTTTTTTTTTAATTATTCCTTTTTTTTTTAACTACTGTGTTCACGCTTTTTCATCTAAAAATAATAATTTAAATATTTATAAGGATAGAATTTTTTAATATAAACTAAGAGATGGCAACAATAACGAGTTGAATTGTTGTTAAATGTCAAAAAATGTCAAAAGGGTTTGGAAAATGAAGGAAAATTCTGAATCGGATCTAATACCATTTCATTTCAAATGAGAAAAAAAAAACTATTTGTAAACAGTATACTAATTATGGTTAATTAATAGTAGATTAAATGTTTAATTAAAGATCCATATAAATCAGTTTAGATTTAGTTCAAAGGTATTTAGCTAACTTATCTAAGTTAGTTCAAAATTGGATAACATTTAACAGCTAAGGTAACAGTTAATTATCGAATGTAACACGTCAAATACTTTGTTGGAAAACTGATGTTTGAATAGTTATTATTTTGTTATTGGAAACAACTACTGATATTGTTACCAAGCTCTTAGTCTATAAGTCAGGTTTAATTTACCTTTTCACTTTACTTTATTTTATTCGAGATTCTATTTATTTATATTTCCTTTTTAATATGATTTTTAAAATTTTTACTATATATTTTTATTTATTTATACTATATATTAAAAATTCTTTTTTGAATTATGTTTAGGGTTAAATTTGTTTCACAAAAATAAAAAAAATAATAGTTTTTATTTGCAAAAATATTTTGTCATTTTTATAAATAAAGTTTTTAGCCTTTAAAGTGTTTCATTTTTTGTATTGCACACATAAACAATTTTTTTATTTTTTTAGCAAAAAATAAAAATTAATAATATTTATAAATATTTATAATTATTTTTTTACTATAAGAATAATTACAATAATAATAATAGAAAAGTTTTATTTAATTAATAATAATTAATATTAATTATTTTTTTGTGTTTCTATAAAATTGTTCACACTTTTTATATATTAAAAAAAAATTTTTTTTTGGTTTGTAATTTTGCTAAATTTTTTTAATTTTTTTTTAATTTTTATTTTTTAGGTAACAAGAGTAGTGGTAGTATAAAAACTAATATATACATATATATATACTCGTATATATATATATAATATTGACAGCTAAAAATAGAAATATATATGGATTTTTTTATTATTAAATTTTTGACGTTTACATTTTTAATTTTAATTTTTTTTATTAAAAAATATTAATTATTTAATTTTTTTTACATTATTTTAATTTTTAGTTTTATGATATTTTTTTTTTAAGGTCTTATGACAAAATATATTTTTAATATTTTTGTAGATGTTAAAATTTTTTCTATCGATGTTTTGAAATTTTGAAATTTTGAAATTTTATTTTTTTTTATTTACGAATCCAGGAAGTTTTGTTTTTATTTTACAAACAAATACTTAAAAATATATTTAAAAAAAAAAATTAACTACTCCTTTTAAATATATGGGTTGATAAATTAATAAGTAAAAAACTACTGGTTCAGATTTTTGTTTTTGTTATTTTTTTATAGTAAAAATAAAATTTCGAATTTCAGTTTTTTCGAAATTTTCGCTTAAATTTTTACAGAATATTAAAAACAAGTAATAAACTAATATATTGATTATAAATGACTAGTTTTGCTTCCTTAAATAAATGTATCGATTATTTAATTAAATACGAATTTGATAAATAAATGGTTTCTTTTGAAATTAATTAATTATTGCAATCAAAATTCATTAATTTAGAAAAAAAAATGATTTGATTTCTTTTAAATTGAAAAACATTATTTGTGAAAGCGAAAAATAATTTGTGAAAGTTAAAATTTTTGGTTGAAATTCATAATAGATAGAAATTGGCTCAAAATAACATATTTAAATTTACAATCTGAAATTTATTATTCGATGTTTTTGAGAATGTAGTTATAAATAAATTTATATTTTTTTGAAGTTTAGTTGATTTTAATTATAAATAAAATTGATACATTACTAGCTATTTTTTTTTTTTTTGCTTTTTTGAAAAGAATAAGGACATTTTAATTAATTGTTTGTAAATTTTATTATTATTTGTCCATTTTAATTTTATTTATTTTTTGGTATTTATTGAAATTAACTATCTTATTTTATTATTAATTTTTAATTTGTAATATATTTTACTTTTTATTTGGTTTTATTACATATTTTTTGCTTTTAAATTGAACTAATTATGAATTTAGCTAAAAATTTTTTTTTTAATTATAATTTAAGATTTGTTTTTTTTTTAATATAAAATAAAAATTTGATCTATATTAATTTTATTTACGCGAAATAAAATTTTGCAAATTTAATTACTTTTATTTACAATATTTTTGTGTGTATTTTTTCTCAAAAAGAATATTTTATATAGTTAGAAAGGCAATTAAATTTTAATAATTTTCTTTTTATTTAATATTTTACTATATAATATTGTTTTCAATTAATTTATTTATTTAGAGAAAAAGTTAAATGAAAACATTTAGATATCCCAAAATACAAAGTGATAAATTTATATTAATTAAAAATATATAGGACGAAATTAAGTCCTTTTTATATTTTTTTTTTATTTTAAATAATTTTCCTAAGTAAATGGTTTTTTTTATTAGTTTTTATTTTTATTCTTTTATTTTCATTTTAGCTTTAAAGCGAGTTTTATTTATATAAAATATTTTTTAAAAAAACTTAAATTATTTTCTTTTTTTGCATTTAAGATAGAAGAGAATTTTTAATATTTCTTTGTGACAAATTATGTAAATTAATTTTTTTTTAAATACATTATAGAGAAGCAGGAATTATATGAAAATATAATAATAATTATTTTTGGATTTCTTATTCTGGATTTTTTTTCGTACTATTTTCGAAAAGAAATTGTTTTATATTCGCTGTCATATAATTTTCAATTATTTATGCAGTATTAATAAACCGAACATTATTTGTTGTTGTCATTCTAAATTATTGTTGCTTTTAATTTGGTTTCACATTATCGTAATCGCAATATTTGAAATTTATTTTCTTAAATTTTATTCCATAATTTTACGACAAGACGAAACACCGACAACTACACATAATTTGGTTAATTAATCAACAATTATCTGACTAATTTAATATGGTGTCCTATTAAACAATAAATTTTTTCTTTGTTTCGTATTGACTATTAGGAATTAAGTGAACCCAATCAATTATGAATATAAAACAATTTATATATTATTAAAAAAATTTAGTCAAATTTTATTTTAATGGAAATTCGGAAAAAGTTACGAAAAACAATTGACGCAAAGCGAATATAAAACGAAAATAATCAAAATTTTTTAAAAGTAATAAAAGGAAATCAACAAGAAGAAAAGTTTTTAAATTAAAAAATTACGTTAATTATTTTTTTTTTTCATTTATTTATTTTTTATTTTATTTTTGTAAAAATTTAACATTTTAAAAAAATAACTACTATATTTTATATTCATATTATTTATATTTTTTGTTTTTTGATTAAATTTTAAAAAAATCTAAAATATGTGAATTTATATTTTTTTATTTATTTATAATTTATTTATTTTTATTTATCACAAAAAAAAACAGAAACCAAAATGAAAAGTTTGTTTTTCTCCAGGAAAATTATTTAATTATAAAAATAAATATAACTAAAAATAAAATAACAATAAAAATATTATAAAAAAAAAATTGAAAAAATTAAATTTAAATTCCAAATAAAATTAATTTTAATGTTTTCGTATAAAAAGTAAAAAATTCAAAAATTCAAAAACAAAAATCAAAATAAACATTTCCATTTTTACACCGTCAATTAAACAAAATTTAATCCTAATTTTTGTTTTTTAATTTTTTTTTATATAAAATATTTTTTTTTTTTTTTAAATTTTTGTTAATTTTTTTAAATAATTAATAATAATAGTAATAAATTTATATAAATAGTTTTTTTTTGTAGTAAAAAAAGTTAATAAAAGATTTTTTTTTTTGCATATTTCAATTTTTATTTTATATTTTTTACTATTTTTTTTTATGTTTAAAAATTAAAAAATTTAAAAAAAAAAACAATTTCATAAAAAATTTTTTTTTAGTTTTTTTTTATGAATACATAATAATAAATAACAAAGAAAAAACATACAATAAAAAAAAATCAACAATACAAAAATAATATTAAAAAAAATATTTATACAAAAAATTTTTTATTTGCGTTTTTAGCGACACGCGTTTTTTTTTTTTTAATAATTATGGTGTTTTTTTTATAGTTTATCTAGAAAAATTGTTTGGCTTTTCACAGCTTTTCATTTTTTTTTATTTGACTACGATGTTTTTTTAATTTTTTTTTAACTAAAATATAAAATATAATTATTATTTTTTAAAAAAATAAATTTTTCATGGCCATTTTGTTTTTTATATTTTTGTAGTTAAAAAATAAAAAATCTGAACTTTTTTTTAAATGTTTTCTTTTATGCTTTATAAAAAAAAAATCAATGAAGTTAAAAAATTAAATATTTTAATTGTTTTATTTTTTAAAAAAAATAGTTCAGACTTTCTTGTATTTTTTTATATCATGCATACAAACACCATGATAAATTTAAAAATAATGTTTTTTTTTTAAATATTAATAGACGATTTTTATAAAAAGAAAACTATAAGAAATTTTTTTTTCTAATATTAATAAAAAAGAATTAATTCAATAATAATAAAAAATTAATGAAAAAACATTTTTTTAAATATAGTAAATAACAAATTTTTTTTTGTTAAAAGGATTTTAAAAAAAAGAAGATTTCTTTTAAAATTTATATTCTCCTTCATTAGGTAAAAGAAAACATATTAGAACAGAAGAAGGAAAAGGACGAAGGAGTTTTTGTGATTATTATTACAAGTGATGTTTTTTGTTGTGATACCAGTTTATTTAAATCAAAAAAAATTCTTTTTGCATTTTTTTCTACAGTGTTATTTTAGATAGTGAGGACGTGTGGAGGGCAACTGGGAACTCCTGATAATTTAAATTATGTTCTTTTTATATTTGTTAACACCAACGAAATGGTACTGCTCTTGGTCGGTCAGCACCTTCTTTGACTAGTGGTTTGTGATATTCACGTCCTGGCCGTGAATGAATTGCAGCCCAACAGTGTTCACAATAATACTAAAATTTAATATATTTGGATATGAAAAAAGATATATGTAAAAATTAATAATTTATTTTATATGAAAATAATAACAAAAAGAAACTAATGATATTTAACCTGAAGGCATGTAACATTTGCACAAAAGAACGGTGCAAATTTACCACCACATCTTTGTCCCTGGCATTCATCGCACATTTGATCATCAAGTACATATGGTTTAACTTCAACGCGTTTATCAATGTCACCATGTTGTAATTGAACAAAACGTGCTGATATTGCTGCAATATAACTTTGTTGATTTGCAAATGCAACACGACCAGCACCCTAAATTTTATAAAAATTATAAGAGAAAATAATTTAAAAATAAATTTTATTTATTACTTTTGGATATTTTAATTCGGGATCAGTATCAATTCCAGCATAACAAACACCACCATATAAACGGTCCATAATCATAGCCAGTTCAACTTTTGGAAAAATAAGTTAAAATATTAAACTAATTAATTTAAATTTTTGGTATTAATGTAATTAATAAAGTTTTTAAATAATGTATAAAAAATTACTAAGTGCACTACTTGTATTATTGCATCATTACTCCTAATTTGTCTTAAATGGTAGGGGGAGTGATGATTTCATGCATAATGCATAACAAAATTTAAGAATATGTTAAGTAATTTAAATATTTGGTTTGGTTTTTTTTTTTAATGATAATAACATTTGTCCCCATCATTAATTTTCAACCAATTTTCAATTCTTATATTATATTAAACTTAAAAATTGTTTAACTCACCAGCTTTTAATGGTCTTGGTACACCACCCACAAATACAGTCTTTCGTGGATCTAATGGCATTGATGCATCTAATACAAAATCAGCATCAGCTAAACGCCAAGGTCGTATTTGAACTGGTTTATCTTTAATTGTTGGTGATGATACACATAAATATAATTTTTCTTCATCTGTAATACATGCTTCAATTAATTGCTGAACACTGCTTTCATCCTGCAAAACAAATATCAAAAAAATTGTATATATCGTACGTAAATCTAATTAATTATAAACTCTTATATTGATTATTTACTTGAAATAAAAGAAAAGCATATCCTTTTGGTGGAAAATATGATTTAGATTCAGCTTTATGTGGCCAATCAACAACTAATGGACCAAATCGACGGAATGATGTTGTAATTTCATCTAGAAAAATTCAAAAAAAAATATACATATATTATATTTAATCCATTAAAAAGTGACACCACGTGTGTGTTTTTATTATGATAAAGGTTTAAAATAATTATTACACAAAATAATCAAATAATTTACCTTCGTCAATGTCTGGTGGTAATCCTCCAACAAAAACTTTTCTTGAAAAACGTTCAGTTACTTCAGAGCCTTGTGAATGGGGTGATGAACGTGATGGTGAATTTAAAGTTATGCCATCAACAAAACCGCCTGTTTCCTCTGTAATGTGATCATCAAAATATGGTTTACCTTCGAATGAATCAAAAGAAATATACTAATAAATTTCAAATTGAAAATTCGGGTAAAAACAAATTACATATGTATATTGAATATGGTTAAACAAATAATTGAAGGGAGGAACTTACGCAATCCTTTAATTTTTAGCTGTTTTAAATATGTAAATAGACGAATATTTTCCATTTTTCAATCGCTTTTTGTATTTTTCTTTTATATTAAATATTAATATTTAAATAATAAATAATTTAAATTTTTTTTTTAATTTTTTTTAATTTAAATAATGATTAATTATTTTTTTTATTAAATTTTATAAATGCAATTATAAAATTACAAAGAAAATATAATAAAAATTAAAAACGTGTAGAAAAGATGATGTTCAACGTCGTATAAAGAGGAAAAGCACCACAAACTGACAAAAAAAAAATTATTTCCGATTTTACATTTTTGTTTTTATTTGGGTTGCTAGGTAAAATTGTGATTTAAAATATGATATTGATTGTATATTATGCTAAGTAGTTTATAAGTAGTAGTTTATAATAATTGCAAATAATTCACTAATTGTACAAACTAAAGTATCCTTAATTAGTAATAGACTACAAACTATATATGATTTTTTTAATAGGATAAGTAGTTAAATACTGCAGAATTCTAAAAATAGCTAAATCTGTGTAAGTTTAGTTATTATTTAAATTAATTACATTATATGAATGGACTGAACGGACAAAGTTTAATTGAATTCTTCTGTAAATTTAAAAACTATTAAGTATTATAGACAGACCTCTGGTAATTATGTAGAAAATTAATTTACCTTTTGTGATTAGTCATTTTCTAAACATTTTTTTTTTAAAACCAATTGAAAAATCATTTTTCATGACTTACATTTATCTAGTTTCTACATAAAACATTTAATAGAATTATATATTTATTAGCGTAAACTTAATAGTGCTACGTATATGTATATATAAAATTTTTATTATTCCAATTCAATGATTTTTCCTAAATATATATGTACATATATGTATATAAAAATGTTCCAAAAAAATATACATTTTAAAGCAAAAATTATTCACAATAAATATAATTAATCAAATTTTGTTTGTTGATGATGTTTTTATATAATTTGATATTATTATGATTAACTAAAAAACCAACCAGCAGGTTATAAAATAATTTATAAAAAAAGAATATCATTGCTACATAAATTAAAAATTTTATTTAAATAATTTATAGCTTGGAAAAGTAACACATATATCCGTAACCGTCCGTACTAACGATCTTTTGAATCTATACATTTAAATAAAATAACTATAATGCCAATGGTGACATAACCATACTTTTAAATGTTGTTATTAAATTCAAGGTTTTCGGTTTTCCTTTTGGAAATTCTTTAGAAATTATTATAATTAAAATATAAACTTTTTGAAAATGTTTTGTATGTGAAAATGAAAATATACCGGAAATAAATAAAAAATTTTGAATATTAAAAGCTTGTTGCATTATTAGAAAATCTTTAAAATAACATTTTCATTTTTTCTCTATACTATTTTAAGCAATATGAAAAGGAAGAGTTCTTGGAAAATTAAAAAAAAAAAGATTCTATGCTTTTTTTGCTATAACTTGGGCAAATTAAAATATTTTTAATTAATTCTGTTTGCATAATTTTGTTATTAATAAAATTCCCCGTCGATAGACACTTATATTGGAGAATTTTTATGTTTTACGCCAAAAAAATAGCAAGAAAGTGGTTAACCTTATTTTTTTTTGTTTGGCGCAAAACATCGACATTCTCCAAAAGAAATACATTAAAATGCATAATTCTTATCACAGGCTGAAATTAAGTAGATTAGAACTAAAGATAGAACTGTGGTTTTTAAAATTGCTGAGGGTGTTTTAAAATATAGAGCGAATTCTCCAAATTGGCTACATATAAACTAAAGTAAATACAAGTTACCTATGAGATGAGCAAGCTAAATAAAACGATTATATTTTATTAAAATATATATTTTTTATCTAAACATGTAAATATGAAATTAATAATAATAATAAACAGGAGCAACAAAACGACAACCATTATAAAATATTTATAATAAAAAAAAATATTTCCGCTATTTTAATTTTTGTTTTTATATTTATATATTTTATATATAAAAAATGATGATGATGATAGAAAAAAATAATTTATATAAAACTTCTTTTTATATTAATACGTAAAAAACACAATTTTTATTTAAGGAATTTCTTCAAAATTGAACATGGCAAAACTGAGGCAATTAAAATTAAATTAAGCTTTTTTTTTGGTAAAAGGAAGAATCAACAACAACGAAAAGAAAATCTGTATTGAAATAAAAATATTTTGAGGGGAAATATATAAAAAAATGATTCAAATTTATTTCTGCTAAAAGGGCGGAAGAAAACAAATAATTTAACAAATTATACTATTAATAACTTTTCATTTTTATATTTTTTTTGGAAAATAAAATAAAATATACATAAAGCAAAATTATCAACAACAAAAAATTTTCCCACAAAAAATATTAAAGATTTAATTTAACACGAGAAACCTTAATCGTATAAAATTCAAATTATTTCTTTTCTTTCTTATACATATATATGAAAGGATGAGGGGTATTCGACTTCGACCCTCCGATTATTTTTTTTTGTATTTATGTCAATGGTGTATCATTGCGGAAATGTTACTGCTAATACTGATTAAAAATATGGAAAAATAAAGGACTCAATTTATTAATAATTCAAAATTCACCTTCTGACAATTGGGATAATGCACCTTTGTGGAAATTATAGACAAATTATTTAAGAAACATTGAAATAAAAAAATTAAAAGTCTGAGGTGTTTAGTTATAAACTTTATTACAATTTAAAATCCAGACAAACTACATTAAATTTAATCGGTCTCCCTTAGTAAGTGTCTTCTTGATCCGCTACTGTAAACTGGCAAGTATGGTCTAAACTGGCAAGTATGGTATAAAAACGATAGAGGAAAGAAAAGTGATACATTTTTGTTAACCATTAAATTTTTTTTTCATAAAATTAGAAAACATTTTGATTAAAATAACCCCAAAAATATAACAAAACAAAAAACTGCTCAAAATTAATATTTTTTTTAAAAGAAATTGTTGAAGGATCATTTTTTTATTTTTATAAAAAAAATTATTAATTGAATTTTAATTTGATGATTAATTAAAGTAATTTGAAGAATTTAAGGCATGATAATTTATAAGCTTAAAATTTTATAGGAGGATATAAATTATAAACTAAAAAAAATATATATTATTTTTGATAAAATTGTTGATGTAAGTAAACGGATATCTCATTTTGTTCTTACACATGATTTATGAAATTTGACCTTATAAATAATTTATTAAATAGTTGTCATAATTAGTAACTCTCATCATTTATCAATATTATATTATTATATAATTTTTTGTAAAATGACCTAAATAAATTTTATTTGATACTTATTAAAATTATAAGTAGGTAAAAATTATAAATTTAGTATGATATAATAAAAAGTATAATTAAAAAAGGACTTGAAAAATCATTCTGGGGATTAAAAAATTACTGCTTCTAATTAGTTACAGAAACTACCCTAAAATATAGGAAAAGTATATAATGTACATAAAACTAAAACTAAAATTATGGTATAATCAATAATGATTTTTTAGTTGCCAAACCAAAAAAAAAAATTATAATAAATTTTGATATAAAATTTCCATTTGCCTACACTAGACTATAGACTTTTAATTTGAACAGAAATATTGCCAAAATTGTTTTTAGTTTATATATTTTTATAATATCCACAAAAATAACAATATAGAATATACATATTTATCATTACTCTCTTACATAATATCTGTGTAATTAACTCCAAAATTTAATATACAATTAACGACATTTTATGTATGCTATAGCTATAGTGTAGTTAGTGTATATATTATTTTATATAATATTATATTGTAAGAACTAAAAAGACTAAATATATTATGTAAAGTGTAATGGAATGTAAAGAAGCATGGCTAAAATTGATTATTTTTTATTATGGTATAAAAGTGTATTTATAAAAATTAACCATATATTCAAATTAGCTTTTTGCATAAATTCTAATTATATGTATATAACACATATTCATATACATACATAGATTGAGAACATATTAACATATTATATAAAAAATTTCATTAAGATTTTTAACTTAAGATTAGATTTTATGTTATAAATAACTATATGGTGTCTTTATCTATATCAATATATTGTTTCCAATATGAATTTGAAAATAAAGCGCGACGCGAAGCAGAATGCCAGCGCTGGCTGTAGCTGCAAGCTGTAAAAAGTTTCAACATAGGAAAATCCATAGAAATAAACACAATACTGGTTTACAACACCAAAGAAAAAAAGCCACCGCCGAGTTTCAACAATGTTGAAATAATAACGTCAGCACTAGAAATTTATATGGCACTACTGGCAATTATAAGTTTTGGGGGTAATTTATTGTTAAATATATATATGTATTAGATAACGACAAATTTTGCTTATTTTGACATATATTAATAAATTTTTAAACGCCTGCACTGTGTGGCATTCTGCATCGCGCATTAAGCTGCTCGTTTTCTATAGTCAAATTAATATTTTTTAATTAACATAAAATTCATTGAATTCTCATTGTTATTTTAGTATAAAATGAAGCCTAAAAACCACAGATGAATTGGAAATTTCAAGGTGCCTTAGTTTAACAAATATTTAACTGATTAGCAATATTCTAAAATATTTAATTTCAATCCTAAATTACGATGCAAAATCCTTATACTCTTAAGTATACTCGTATTCTCGTGTTCAGTCAAAATGGTCACCCTACTGCTACAAAAATTAAATATTAATACATACATTGATATATTGAAACAATTCTATAAATACGTATACATAGTTTATATGAATAATATTACACAATGCTTAATCAGCTATAAAACTATTTAATTATTATCTATAAATATAGTTTTAACAAATTTTCGTAATAATTTTACCACAATCTCATTTTTAATTTTGTGCATCATTTAACTAATAAATATAAAATTCAAAAAAAAAAATACATATTTAAATTTATAATATAAATAATCCATTATTAATTATTTATACATATATCATTTTCCTGATGAAATATTATAAATAAATTATCTATAAAAATATAAATTTACAAAATCTACATACTACAATAGTTTAGGTGAAGAGATAATTTATAGTATATATGTTATGTAAATAAAATTAATTAAAATAAAATTTAGAATTGTCATTAATAAACTTTCTTGCTAAATTCTTCATTGATTTTTATATACTCGTATGTATAATGTATTTATTTTTCATTATAAAACATTTAATTATCTTATCTAAAAGATAACTTTTTTATCTACACTAAAATATTACTCATTTATTCATAAAAATTGTTTTGTATGTTTTTTAATCTAATGTTGAATATATGCATTTAGTTCATTTCTTTATTTATAAATATTAGCACATATAAACGGATCGGATACAAATAAAATTAATTTTATTTTCTATTTTTCATTAATTTTTGCTACAGAATGTCACAATATTATTTCAATTAATTAACATAAATATTGAATTTGATTAGTAAAAAAGAAGCGTTACAAAATGGATGATGTATTAGAAACAGTACCATCACATCTATTAGGATATAATGTGACTGGTCGCACTAGAATATTGTTTTATTGGATAATACCAACATGTTTTGGATTATTAGCATATTTAATACAAATGTCAGCAGATATTGGTGTAGCATATCAGCATTTTAATACAAATAATCCTATATTTGGTATTATAACACTAACATTTATATGTTTACCAGCTATTGTTAGTTTTATATTAATTATATCAACACCAAGTCAATATCCAGAAACAATTGGCGGATGTTGTAATAATGAGAACTGGGAGTTTATATTTTATCAATTTGTTTGTTTTTTAATATTTCCAATATGGGCAATTTATAGGTGAGTTTTTAATATTATCATACCTATGTGATAATTTTTGTTATCTAAAAATATTTTTTGATATACGCAGATAATATTTCTGTAAAAGTTAAAATAACAAAATTGAACTATACCGTTTTTATGTATTTGGTGAAATATTATAAAATTTCATTACAAATTGATTTGAAAATTGAATAACTCTTAAAATAAATTAAGTTAAATATATCTTCCATAATAAGTATTAAAAGAATTATTTTTTTTCTCGATATTTCTTTTTACAAAAGATTTTAATCGCATTACCTATACACAAATGTAAGATATGATTTGTTTTACATACAATTAAGTAAAAAGTAATTTCTTTAATTGTTTTTTGGTATGCAATTAATTTAAAATTAATAGAATTTTTTCCTTATAATTATAGGATTTTAATGAAATATAAATTTAACTATACATAAAATTTTTAATATCCAGATAGATTTTTTTTGAATTGAATTGTTACAAATATCTTTAGGATATAATTTAAGACATTATTTGCAAAAAAAAATCTTTATTACAAATTTAACAATCGCCTGAAGATCTTTTTCTTCTTAAAGTTTATTTTGTGTTTGTCGGAAAATTTTTATAAGAAATTTTCCTCTTTTTTCCTTTATGTAATATAAATATATATATATTGCATATAATATAGCAAGAGATATTATATATATATATATATACATTCATATAAAATTTTCAGTTACTTAACAAGTTAAAAGTTAAACGCGCTAAATCCAATAAAATTTAATACATATAAAAAGTATATTATATACTGAAAAAATATTTATAAGGATTAAAAAGAAAACAGAAAAAAATGTGTAAATTCTTAAACTTTTTGTCTACAATTTTAAGACATTATGGCACCAAAAAAATAAATTATACAAATTTTCTTTTATATCGAGGAGAGATACAAATTCTAAGTGAAAATATGAAAAGTTTTTGTCATGCTCTAATTTTGGTTTTAATTTGCAAAAATTTTCTGTTTATTTAAAAAAATAAAGATTTTTTTTATCATATTAAATTTAAACTTTAAATGGCGAATTCGAAACTTAGTTGCATACATAAATAACTTATATAAATTAAAAATATCACATAATTAAAATCAACATAAATAAATTAATGTTTTCGATTACTAATATTTTTTTTATAAAAAAATGGAAGTAACTTTATTAAATTTTAAAATAAATTCCAATTAAATAATTAAAATGACTGTGTTGTTATTACATCAAATTTTCCAGATAAAAATGATTTTAATTAATAAAATTATCTTTTGACCTGTAAAAAATTGCAGAATTGTAATTTGATTTATTTGTTTTCGAAATAAAAATTCAATACGAATTTTATATTTTATCATTTAATTTTTTTACAATTGTGTTATATGGTTAAAAGTTTATAATTGATTCAATTGCACAAAACATGACTTATGAAAATTTTCGTAATCATATTAGACCATTTATATATTTGGCAACAATTGTTGAGTTCATTTATATGAACATTTAAAAAAAATACATTAAATTGTAGTTAATTTATTTGAAAAATAAAATATACATAAGAAAAATATTTTTTTTAAATTATTATATACATATAACAGACATTAGGATACATTAGGATATAATTTATTCAAAAAATAAACAAAGATACATATATTAATATTATATAACACATAACTCATTATGAATATGTTTTTAATATTAATTTATGTAAATTTATCTTGAGGATTTATATTTATATACGTCTTTAAATATAAATTCATTTTCATTTTTTTTGTCCTTATTTCTTTTATAAATAAAAATTTTACCTTAAAAATCTGTAAATTAAAATTTGCGTGACAGTTTTTCATCATTATAAAAATACAAAATTTAATTTAATTTTACTTTTTATTTTATCATTGAATATGGAATTTATTTAAAAATTAAATAGGATTATTAAATTTGAAAATAAATCTTTTGATCTTTCTTTTAGGAAGGAACTGATCTGATGGAGATATATTACCTTATTTGGATTACTTGTCAACTTTCTTTTTCTCTTTTAAAGATTAACTAGCAATTTAATTTTTTTAAATATAATATTAATATTTTTATTTTAACCAGCTTGATGTGGGCCTAAAGGATTTCCAGACATTTTGTTGCAATTTGAGACCTACTAATTTTATATACATTCCGAACCATAAATTTCCCTGTAGCGGAGAAACCATACTAGTATTTATATTTAAAGCAAGCTTTGCTAATATGTTGTGATAAATACTATGTAGTAATATTTTTGGCTAGTGTGACCGATTAAACAATTAACTGGTTCGAATATTATTTATAATGAGAAAAGAAAAGAAAAGTTATATAAAATAAATGTATCATAAGATCAACTTTTTGTTGAATTTTATTATTAAAGATTATAATTTTTTTATAACTGAAGAAAAAATCTAACAAATTTTTTTAAAGTAAAATTTATTAAATAACCCGAAAATCATTATAATTCCTAACGTTCTTTCAACTCATGTTAAATGATGAATATGAATGATGAATGATTCTAACAAAAAAAATATTTTTAATGTTATATATACATAAATATCCTTGGCAAAACAAATTATATATGTATATATGATAAATATATATAGAAAACTTTTACTCTACTATGAAACAGAGCAAAAAAAGAATTGTTAATATTTTTGCTTTAACAATATTGATTTGCATTTTAATCAACGCAAGGATATACAATAAAAAAAAAGTAGTAGAAAACAATATATAGAGTTAGTTATTCATATCAAGCAAAAAAATCTCATAAATTATGATTTTTTTTGTTCTATGTTTTTTTTTCTAATGTTTTATAGATTTTGTCGTCGTATATTTTGGTCGATAGAATCATTATTTTATGACAAGGACATGTTTGAACGATATCATTGCGTGTCAATAGCAGCTGAAAGTTCACCATTTGAATTGTACCATTTTGTACAAGCCTATGCACAATCAGCACCACAAATTATCTTACAATTGTTTATATTATTAAATGATAATATATTTCGTAATTATGAAACAAGTAAGTAGAATATAAATGATATAAAAACCAAAAAAAAATAGTTGGCATTTAACAAAGTCAAAATTATAGAAAAACCAAAGGACATGGTTATATAATGCATAATTAAATACGAAATTAAGCTTACTGTTTTTTTTATGTAATTTTTTTTTTACTTTATTCATTTACTTTTTAAATGAGAAAATATTGAATAAATATGTACTTTAAAAAAACCTTTAATTTTCGATACTAAATTCTCGTTTTGCAATTTTAGGTAATATTCAAATTGTCAGTGTTATATTTTCATTAATAAATTTATCAATGATAACAGTAACATTTCAAAGATTTGAAAGCCAAAAAATTGTTGGTGGACGTTATTTACCATGGTCAACATTTAATAATATTCAACAACAACAAGAAAAATTACACGAAACAACAGAAAAAATAATATTATCAACAGCTGGTAAAAGACAATCATCGATATCATTAAATAATAACAAAAGAAATCAACAACAAAATCAACATAGAAGTTATAATTTTCCTGAAAATGATAAAATTTTTCACAAATTTCAATTACAAATTTCATCAGAGGAAACACAAACATCAAATGACTTTAGTAAATCTAGTCAAGTACAAAATTATAATCTTGATAATCAAGGTAATGGAATAACAAAAAAGAATACTATGAAATCTTCTAGTTCTGATGATGATGGTGAGGATGAAATCGATATTGATAAACTTAAAAAAAGTACATCAACGACTATGGTAAAAAAAAATTTTGAAAATTCTAACAATGAAAATAATAATAATAGTAATGAAGAGGAAAGCCTACTTTTTTTGAACCATAATAATGAAAATTTTTTGTTGGCTCATTCCAACTGCATTGACCTAATTCAAAACAAAAATCTAAAAAAAGAATCTGGTAATATTGAAGATACAGATATTTGTTTAAATATCACTGACGACGATAAGTTTTTGAAAAATTGCCAAAATATAAACAACAAAAACAGAAAAGGCAGTAGCAGCAGCAATCATGACGATATTAATACAGATGGTATAATAACAACAATTGCAGAAGTAGTAAAAGAACCAGAAAAAATACAATCAAAAGAAAATGTTAAAATTATTGAAAATTTGGATAGATTACAAATTGTTGGAAGTATATCAGAAAATAATTCATTGATGTTGAATAATAAAAGCATCCAAATAAAAAATAATTCTAATTGTAAAATTTATACAAATAGAATAAATGAAAATGAAAAAGAACAACAAAATCTAAATGAAATTATATTTATTGGTGAAGAAATTTTAAATATTAATCCAATAGATAATCAAATAATACGAAATAGTAATATAGAAAAAATAAATTTTGATCAAGTTCCAAATATACCAGCACCACCACCACCATCAACCCCACAATCAGCATCAGCACAACAAATTTTACCATTAAAATTTATATTAGAAAATAATATTGAATTACGTAATAAAGATGAACATTTAAATCATTTAAATTCATTAAATAGATTATCTGAATTTAAGGATCGTTTAATATTAAAAGCTGAAAATTATATTGTTGAAAATGTACCACATCCACCACGTTATTTATTTAATAAGAAACATTCATCATTTAATAATAATATTAATCAATCAAAAAATTATAAAATTATTAAATCAGAATATGTTAATAATGATAATAGTAATAATATTAATAAAAATCATAATAATATTGTACCAGATACAGTTGATTTTTTTTTACCAAAAGGACGTAAAACAATCAATGGTATTGAACAAGATGATTTTATTGGTAAATTTATAGCATTTTTTGGTTGGTTAATGTTTATATATATGAGAATGATATCATTATCAGTATTTTCAATATATTATTTATATGAATTTTTTTACATATTAATTATACATTATATTATTGTTTTAATAATATTATTAATTGATTTAAATGAATTTATAAAAAATATCAAAAAATTACCAACGTATATATTTTTATCATATATTTATTTATTTGTATTAATTGAATTTCAAATTAAATTTCGTAAAATACGTTTATGGTATGGTTTATATATATTTATAATAATATTAGAAAATTATATTATAACAATGATATGGTATGAAAATTGTGAATTTGAATCATGGTGGTTTGAATATATATATATAACAATTATTGGTAGTGGTTTATTATTTATAGCGTGTATGATTGTTTATTATTATATATTAAGACCAAATGATGTAATGTTATTAGAGAAATAAATATTAATAGCTCTATATATATTAAATAAAATTGTATATGATAAATAAAATATTTAATAATTTTGTAATTTATCTTTATTTGTAGTATTTCGCTATATGTAATCATATTTTAACCCTAAAAACCCTAAACAGAAAAGTAAATTTTCAGGAGAATATTTTCATTTTATATTTTCAAGGAGAAAATCGAGAACAGCTTTAGGATAACAAGAAAATGACCAGCTTATAATATTGATTTTTGATAATGTTGACTTGTCTAGAGATAAAATAATCTATTATCAATTCAATAAATTCAATTATAATAATTATTCTCTAACCAATTTTTTTAAACTATCTATTTGCAACCACTGTAAGGATTAACAATATTTGAATTTGTTATTGAATTATTTACCAAAAAATTGGGCACGGTTGAATTTATAATTATTTCTGAAATTATCACGTAAATATAAATTATTTAATTATTTCTATACAATTCTTATCAACAGCATATGTTATCAAATACGCAGTTTTGTCAAACATATTTTTGTTTAACAATTTTTGAAATGTTTAAATAATGAGGGTTGTCTTTTTATCAAAATGTATGTGATTTTTTATCCTATATTATAAATACTATGTCGAAAAAATGTTTGTCTAAAAGAACGGAAATTTAATTGTTATTCAAATTTTTATTTTTAACAATTGATTTAATCTCAGTCACATTTGTTCATAATTATCAATTGTATATGTATGCCAGTAAATTTTCAAAAAAATTTTTTACTAATGAATATATAATACATACTTATACATATATAAAACATTTCACTGTCATCGTCAAATCGATATATAATTATTTTGCTAGAAATTATGTAAATTAATGAAGTGGAAAAAATAAATATTTGCTTATGAACATTTGTCAATTGCAATTGTTTATAATTTTCAATTTCTAAAAATAAAAATCTGTTTTTATGTGAATTTTATAAATTTTTAATTTAAATTTAATTGAAATTTTCAATTATTTGTTTATTCAATTCCAATTCTGTAAATAACAAAAAAGAAAGTTAATTACCAAAACTGCACCAATTTATTCTAATAACTGAAAAAAGTCACCAATTTTTTCTACTATTCGCAATTATGATAGAATTTTATAAAAACTTAAAGTAGATTTAAAAGTAAAATAAAAAAATGAATTTACATTAATGGATAAATAAAGCAATTTTAAGGGTGGTGGGGCTTTGAAATGCATTTGCGTTATGTTCAAATTTATGTTGTCGAGTTGGAAAAAATTGTATATTCAAGTAACATATTGTAAATTGGATTTGAACTGAAATTTAATTGATATTAATTTGTATTTGATTTGACAGTATTTAGAAAATTTACTAATATTATTTGGTCATTTATGACAAATGTATAAAGTTTGATTTATCACAATTAGTTTCATAATTGAACATGATTATTGATTATGTTAGATTGGTGGGAATTTTATGATGATATTTTGTTGTATGAGATATTTGCAAGCCCAACATTATATATAAACGATACATCAAATTTGTAAACAATTAAAAAATATAGCTACATGATACGAATTCCAGATTTTTTAAAATAACATTTTCTATAGGTCAACAACTAGAAATATCAATTTTGTTTTTTTAATTGCATCAAAATTCCCGAAATAAATTTAACAACGTTTATTAAAAATTAATATAAAATACCATAAAAAAAGATTTTTTTTGCGATCAAAAGCAATTTAGGATAGATAAAACTTTTAGAATAACATTTTATTAGTTTGAAAAACTTTTTTTTGTTAGAGACGAATAAAGCTTAGTTCGACCTACTTAAATTTAATAAATATAGATAGCAAAATGTAAAAAAGGAGAAACTTTTCAATATTTAATAAAAAGCAATCTATTGTACGGATGGTTTTCATCTATCTATAATATAACATTTTATTTTTTTCTCATATAAATTCGTGCGAAAATAAATATAGAAAATATTTATGAAAATAATAATAATAAAAAACTATACCAGCTTTTTCTACATGATAGAAACTTTTCATCAAAATTATTTTTCAAATACGTAGAATAACGCCTTAAAGGCATTAAAATATTTTTGTATTCAGGATATACTCGAACGTATATTATACAAAAGTTTCTAAAATATATTTTTTCAAATTTTTTATTTTCATCAATGTCATAGCTTTTTTTTACGAATTTATTTTTCTAGAAAATAATATTTTAAGTGGAGTTAGTCCGTGTGTCTGTCCCAAAATAATTGTAGTTTAATTTTATCCAATATTTGGTAATACAATTCGAATATTGATATTGAAAAGGAAAATTTAATTTACTATTGTCAATTTAATATATCATCAAAAATAATATTGCATATTGGAAATATTATAAAGTTTGCGTACGCAGAAAGAAAAATCTCAAAATTATTAAGCTACTCCATACTAGCTTAGCTGCGTAACTTTTATATCATATCTTATTTCATATTTAATTCTTCCTTAATACAACATATGAATTTAGTTTGAGGAAAAACTTTATTTTTTCTTCGTTTTTTTTTTTGGATTCATTAAAATTAAAATGACACAAAAAAGGAAAAAATTAATTTTCATTCTTTTTTGTTAATCGAAAATATGAACACATCAAATATTAGAAATGAATAATTATATTAAAGTTTATTGAAACTTACCATGTAGCTGTGCTAAAGATTGCAAAGTATTTGAATTGCAATTAAGAAATCCTGTAAAAAAAAAATAGAAAATAAAATTTTATTCAAGAAAGAAAAACTTTATTATTTTTTTGAATTTAATTAAAATTTGCCTTTTTTTGAAAATTAAGGATAGGGAAGGATTATAGAGGATATTTTTTTTTATCTCTAAAATAGAATTTTTTTTTTCTTGTATGCCAATTAAAACCATTTTTTTCTAGGCGAAGAAAAAAAAAATGGAGGTTTTCTTTATTTGTGTTTGGAATGACAAATGACATTTTCTAGTTGTTATTTTTATATAAATTTTTCTAATTGAATAGATAACCCAATTAAAATCGTCAAGGAGAATTTATTTCTATCTTTTTTGAATTGAATTATTTTTATATTATCTATATACAAAATTATTTTTATAAAATTACTGTAGGATTTTTTCCTTATCTCAAGGGAAATTATATAATTTTGAAAATTGGAAATAATAAAAAAATAGGTATAAAAATATTTTTAAAGAAAATGTGTATTTACTTTGGTGTTAAATAATTCAATTGTAAGGATATAACATTTATTTTTTGTGTTTGGCTGTTGTAAGGTTACTTACTTATACAAGAATTATTGAGTTAATTAGATTGAATCGTTAATAATTTGTATATTGTATTTGAAATAAATAGTCTAGTTAGTTCTAGGTATTAAGAGATCACATCTTAAATGGATTAGTTTAATTAAAAATCGTATTTTCAAAATTAACCTAATATTTCTTACAACTTATATTTTCCAATACAAATTCATAATAATTAAATTCGATTAACTCACTTAAATTCTTATAAGTATTCACATATTTGTAAGGATAAAATTTAAATACTATATAAATTTCCAAAATTAGTATTAAATCTTCAATCAACAATTTTCTACAAACTTCTTAGATAATTTATAAATTTAATTTTATATATTTCAAATAATTTCCACAAAATTTTCTAAAATTCTTTACAATTAACATTTTCCAAGAAAAGTTTTCTCTAAAATGCATTTAAATCTATATTTAATATAGGTATATTCTTCATGTTAAATAATTTTATCCAGAAAGATAAATTAAATTATTAAAAAATTTTAATATTATAAAATTTCAAAACTCTTCATTTTATAATACAAAAAAAAAGTATAAATAATATTATATATACCATAAACCATCATATAGGTTAATGTTTTAAGGACTTTAGCAAAATGATTGAACTTGAAGGCTAGACATTATTACGCATATATAATCAAACTATGATAATGTTAAACAAGAATTTATTTATATAGTTTATATTAATATGAAAATTTCACACTAGGGATTTTACTTTATTCAATTCTTCTCTAAATTATAATTCGTAAAATTTTATATGTATAAAGTTTATAATTAAATCACTCTGAGGTAATAAAGTTTTTACTATTATATATTAATATACAAAAACCAAAAACTCATTTATGAAAATAACAATTATATAAAGTTTATAAATATTTCTTATTATCACAAACATAATTTTGCTTTACTTATATGAAAATTTGATAGTTTATGTTGGAAAAGAAATTTTATAAAACTTTTGGTCTAAAAATATATTAGTATATTGACAAGTAATAAATCCACATAATACAATTCTGTAATTGACTATTCACACTATATAAATATTAAATGTCAAATTAAACAAATTTGAAATTAAAACTAAAATTAAACAAGAGTAAAAATATTAAAGTTTTTGTTGCTATCAAATAATTAAAATAATTTTTGCCTGGTTAAATAACATTTGAATGAATCTTACAAATAAGTTTAACTATTAATTAATTTTAATTAATATTAATTCATTTAAGTAAATTTAAGTTAAAAAAATTATGAATTATTTTATTTTTATACCTTTAAGTGCATCCTCCTTAAAAATATCTTCAGCATTTGCAATAATTGCACTTATTTCTGTTGAATAATTATTCTCACATATATTAAATTGGAATTCTTTAGCTATAGTATTAATTAAATAATTATCAGATTCGGAAAATTCTGATAATGATGTTGTTTTATTTATTGTAAATGAATTTTCATTATTTATATTATTATTAATATTATTATTGCTAGTATTATTATTATTACATGTTGTTGTTATTGAATTAACCCATGACTCTAATGGATTTTGTAATAATTTTGAAGTTCTGTTTGTATTGTCAGTTGTAATAATACCATCACAATTTGGTATTGAACCATAAGCTCGAAACATATTTTGCACTCTAATGTTTTTTCCCTTATTTCTATTTTTTTTTGTTATTTTATTATTATTTTTCCCAATAATAAATTTTCTTTACTAAAAGTTTATAATTATTTATTGGTTTTCTGTTTTGTTATGTTTTTCGGAAAAAATAATATTTTCGTAAGAAATTTAAGTAATACATAAATAAATGACTATATATATAGTATACATTAATTCTTATGTATACTACATATATACATATATATTTAATATGAAAAAGAAAATTTTCAAAAATTAAAATTAATTATTAATTTTTCTAATACAATTTCGTTAAATTTCGTTGGCAGATAGAATGAGTACAACTATATATGTACATATTAGTTTTTTAGTTGTATGCAAATGAATTAGTTTGAGAATTCATTTTTACTTTACATATCAAATATGTCATATTGCAATAATGGGTAAAAGTTTTCCATATTATTGAAATACTTTTTAAGTAAAGTAAAATGAAAAAAATCTATTAATTAAGCAGCTATTTTGATAGAAATAATATATTTTCTATTTAAATTCTTTACAAATCAAAATTTAATATGAAAATAAATTGACGAATTTTTATGCAATTTAAATATTGTATAAATAAATCTATAATTCCAAATAATAAATTTATGTTGTTACAGAAATTTGTCATGACAAGTTTAATATTTTTGGTGTAAATTCCAATGTGACGATTTGTTTTTGTATTGTCAATCTAAAACTTGTCGCGTACATAAAAAAAATTGTATTTTGTAACTCAAATCAATTTCCCTCTTAAAGCAAAATAATATTGTCAGTTATTTTAATATTTTTACTTGTCGATTTTTTTCAAATATCGTCGTTCAAAATATATAAAAATAAAATACAGAAAGTAAAAATACAGAAGGAGAAAAAATCAAAATAAACAGTTTTAATATTATTAAAATATTTTACAAATATTTATTACAGACAATATTTTATTTATAAATTTTCAATTTAACAAAACTTCAATTTAAAAAAAAAATATTATTAATTCATTTAATAATTCCAAATAAAAATGTTTATATAATGTTAATGTCTAATATTTACATATATATGTATAATACTTTTTGGAAATGTTAATGGAATGACAAACTATGATAAAAAATTTAAAAACTTAAAAATGTAAAAGTGAAATTGTAATCACAAAACTATTACGAGACTATGTTACGCAAATTTATTTACAAGAAACTAAAAATCATACATTTCATTAGGTATGACAAAAAAAACTGTACAAAACCAATTGATAAAAATAGGTAGCAAAGACAAAGAGTATTAAGCAATATTGATTTTTCTTAACATTTTTTTGGATTAAGTATTACGAGAACTATGATATAGAAATAAAAAGGCTTTGTTCAAATTTGTAGGTAAATAATTATTAGTAATTATTAACTACTATACATATCACAATCACTATATAATATTATTCTTACCATAACTCAATGAAATGGTTAATTTTAAGTTGAATATGAAACGACAATGAAAAACCAATATTACATTAATTGATTAGAAACAAATATTAATCGTATGATGAAATTTACACTGTACTATTTATATAATTTTGTGTGGTTTGGTTTTTGTATCTATCTTTCGATGTAGCTATATTCAAAAAGAAACACATTTAAAAGAAACATTTCAGAAATATAATTATCCTAGATAATTTTGATCTAAAAAAGAAATAAACTTATATATGTATTTACAAATGATGTAATATTATCAAAAATATATTTTTTTAGAAATAATCTATAAAATAAAATATTACACATGTTATTCCTTTTCAGTATTTTTTAACCACTGCAAACCATAAATATTTCTGTTATTGTGGTTTAAATACAATATAGAACAAAATCAAATAAAAAAATATTAACATCACAACTGTTGGTCCACTATACATATTTATCCTTTTTCTATTTTCTTCACTTTACTATTTATTTTTTCAAAAAAATTTTGTTTTTTTGTCAAATACTTTTTTTTTAAAGATTTATATTTTCATCGTCCATTTTCATATATCACTTAAAGATATTATGCTATTTATGAAATTCCCTTAGCAAAAATACAAGCAAAGAAACTGATTTATATTTTTTAATATTATATGAATATAAAAAGGATCTATGTACACATCCAAAACAAAATAGTGGTAATAAACGCCTATTGGGAATTTTATGTTAGGCCATAAAAATGTGGCTATAAATTTATAAATCTAGAGAAAACAAAATAAAAAATCATCAACAAATAAGGAATAAGAAAAAAAAATCCTTATTATTATTTATTTTTTTAAATATATAATTTATATTGTGTGGTAGCAGTATAGAAACAGCGACAATGCCGGAATTGTTAGTGATCCATGACTTCAATGGACAACTTTTCTTTCACCCTTAAAAGTATTAATAAATCAACATGCATATACACATATAATATCATTCATGTAGGGAATTTATAAAATATTTGAAAAAAAATTGGAATATTTGCGTACGAAAACGGAAGAAATATACTAACATCACAATAGCTACGAGTATAATCCTTTCATTATAAAGAATTGTAAAATAATGTAAATTTTCTTTAATTTTTTTTCTCTTGTGAAAGATATTTTATATTTTATTTATAAATATTTAGAGATTTATTTATTAAGATAAATTCTCGTAAATAATTAAAAAAATTTAATATATACGGTATACAGAAACAAAAACAAAACCGATACCAAAAACTAATTTTACATCCAAAGTATAATAATTGAAAATTTATTAAATATTTAAAGATTTAAATATTAACTGAATGATAATTTTAGTCCTGTTTTATAGACTCATTGGGATTGTACATATATTTAAAAATTATAATATTATTGATAAAATTCTTACTTAATTGTTCTAGATATACTTATATACTAAGTTTATATCAGTACTTCTTGACAACTAGTATTGTGGAGCATTAATGAAATGCATCCGAATATTTCCGGTTTAAAACGGATATAATAATACTAATGTATAATAATACTAATAATAATGTTATTGAAAAGTAAAAAATCAGATTATTGATTTCAATTTTCATTCAAGTATATCATATTTATAGAATATTTGATGAATTTAATGAATGCGATAGTAGTAGTAATATTGTTAAAGGATATAATTTATATTAAAAAAATGGTAATATATCGTAACTAAATAGTATGAGGGGAAACGGATCTACCAGCATTATGAAAATATATTACATATTAATTATGTATAGTTAATATCTAAAAATACTTTAAATAAAATATATATATGTATATCCTTGTTCTGCTTATAGAAAGAATAATGTATATTTATATATCCTTTATTCACTATTATCCTTTTGATGTTCATTTACAATTTTCTGCTGAATTATATTGAATTTGACCACTTCCTTTTCTTCTTCTCTATAATATTATTTAAAATGTTTTCTGGTTTTCATTTTTTTTTTTGAAATTTCATTCAAATAAAGATTTTCCTTTATTTATGCTTTTAAAAATGATTTATTATTTATGAATAATTTTTTTTTTATAAATGGGAAATTTAGTGGAAAAACTTGTATATATTTTTTATTAATAGGGCATTTTATAATAGATTAATATTTACTAATAAATATTTAAAATAAAAATTTATTTTTTATTGAAATTACATTAAATAAAATTTATAGCTTTTTTAAAAAGTCGAAAGATATTTTATTTTATTTTTAAATATTTGGATATTTTTTGAAGTATCCATATTATAAAAAATCATTTACATATTTTTCTTATTGAAACCAATTTTAAATTTTTCTTATTCATGAATAAATTTAGAGATTAAGGTCATAAAAGTTTATCATTAATTAAATAAATAGGCATACTATTATTTTGGTTTTTCTTTATAATTAGTAATTTTAGAGCTGTCCTTGAATTAATTATATTAATATTATCAGTAACAAAACATTTTTGAAAGGTGTTGTGAATATTAATTTTTTTATTTGATAACATAGTTATCTCAAATTTAATAATAATCCTGTATTAAAACATAAATTTTTTTTATTAATAGTAATTTGTGACTATGTACTAGCTAAATCAAATACATAATTTATAATATATTTATAGTCTCAAGGGAAAAAATTATTTGCCTACCTTTATAATACCTTCTTGTCTATTTTGTTGGAAATGATAAAATTATTATTGATTTTTGGATTATCATAAGAGACCTTGTGTCAAATAATACTTTTATTTTTAATGAAATTAAATGAAAATATTATTGAAAATCTTTCGTTATTATAATTTTAAATAATAAAATAGAAAAAAGAAAAAATGTTAAAAATATTGCAAAAAAAAAAGAAGTAATTTTATGGAAAAATATAACAAGATTATGTTTTTTGCATATTAATGAAAATTAAATATAATTTCATATTATTATAATAGACAAACTTTAGTAGATTTGACTATTACAACAATTGAAATTTTACTATTTCATTTGACTGTTAAATGAATTTGGTTTTAAATTTATGTAATAATTAAAAAGAGTCATAAATAACTAGAAAGTTACTTACATATGAAAAAAATTATGTTAAGTTAACCTTTTGTAAAGAGAAAAATTAATAATGAAAATATTACTTTAATTTTCTTTAAACATATTAATAAAATATTAAATATTCGCATTGCAATTTCCTTCATATGCATATGGTTTTTAATTCTATTAATTTAAATTTACATATATATTTTTGCATTATTTTTAATATTTTTTTTTTCATAAATTCAACGTCATTTATACAATATCGTAAATCATTGAATTGATTGCATTTTTCCTCTTTATTTTCTGGTGGTATTTTTTTATTATTAATTCACCCTTTAAAAACAGTTGTATACTTTTCTATTATTTTTTATATAAATGTAATAAACATAATTTGAATTATTATTATCATATCTATTTATTTATGTTTTGCGCTTTTACCCCCTCAAATAATAATCAAAATTATAGGACAGGAAAAAATAAAGAAAATACATACATATAATACCGTACGTATAAAAAAATTCAAATTAAAAATTTTATTGTTAAAGATATAATGTCACGTTTTATCTGCAATAATTTACTGCAATAAAACAAAAATTATTATACAACAAAAAAAATATTATAAAAATTTAATGAAATAACAAAAATATAATAAATAAATTATAAATACTAAATGTTTTATTAAGAGAATAAATAATATTTAATTAAGATACTTAAATAATATACATATTAATTAAATTAATTAATTATAATTAATTATAATAATAAAAGAATAGAACTGGTAAATTTTGGTTTAATTTTCAAAGTTCCTAAAAATGTTGTCGTTATTTTCATAAATTCACAAATTGTTTTCATCAATTTTTTTAGTTTTAATATTTCCTAATAGATTTTTATATTCTCCGGAAATTATAATATAAAAATATAAAAGCATAGCTGATTCGTAAATTATTATAGTACCGTAGTGACAATTAGTTATAATTATTATAATTAATGTTATTTTTTATGCAACAGTCATTGCAAATTTATCATTCAGAAATGTTATTTAAAAACAATTTATAAGGTTATTTAATGCCAAAAACAATTCAACAAAAATATTATTTTAAACAATATTTATTTTCACAATCATAATTATTTGTATAATTTAAAAAATATACATATATACCCGACCGTGTACATAAATTTAAAAGTATATTTCATTAAATTTTAATTGCAGAATTACAAAAAAAAACAAATTAACCTGAAAGATAAAGTAAAAAATTTATGAAAACACTAGTTTACGCTTTGCTAACACATATAAATAACTAATTAAGCCAATTATAGATTATATACTTATAAATGTATTAGGAGGATTTAAAGATCATACTCATATATAACAGATTTTTGAAATTTAAATTTATTACTTTTTAGCAACTTATGTAATATCAAACTTTATATCTTATTTTTATAAAGTAAGAAATAATTCTGGTAAACATAATTTTGTTGGTCAACATAATTAGAAAAAATTCTAAATTCAGTAACATATTTAATACTTCTATAATTATTATCTACATACATATTGTCTACTAGATCCTCGAATTTAAATTCAATTTAAAATCATAAATATTTTGTAAATGCGTTTTTGTTATATGTACCACAAAACGTGATTTGAATGTAAAAAGAGCATAAAATATTATTATTATAATTAAAAATATTTAAATAAAATTTATATATTTTGGTTTTAAATTTTGTTATTTGTAAATGTATCCATAAATAAAATTATTTTTTAATTTATTTCTGTAAAAATTATTATGCCTTTTGATATTTTGCAATAAAAGTTGTGATAATTAAATATTTTTGAGCAAATATGCAACATTAAAAATATAATTAAATTTAAATGAAAAGCGCATTTATCTGGCGAAAAATAAATTGAAAAAAATCCTATGTAATTAAAACAAGAAAATATGCTTTTGACAATGTTACCAGAAAAAAACATTAAAATTATATACATACTTATATTTTTTATACAATAAAATTATTATAAAATTATTTGGAATAAATGTAAATGTTTATTTTGTTGGAACCATCTGCATTTTATAATTATAATTAAACTTTTACATTTAATAAAAAAAAAAACGTTTTTAGGAAATTATTGAAAATTATTTTGAACTTTGAAAACTATATACCTAATTCGAAATTTGTAATATTAAAGGTCAATTTTATATATGTAGGTATATGTATATTATGATTTTAAAATTTTTAAATTGTTAAAATGGTAATTTATGTGTCTTTATATTAAAATCATATTAAGTTTTATTTTAAATCTGTTAAAAAATCAACAACATATTTTGAATATAATATTTAAAAAAAAATTTTAAATGTTTAAAATTTCTTTATGATATTAAAAAAAACATATTAGAAAATATTGCATTTCTGCTAATATCTGGAATATACTACAATTTATGATATAATGTAATAATATTAAATGTACTTATAAATAAAAATTATCGTGACAGTAAAATACTATAGTGCTACATATTTATCAAAAATTTAAAATATACAAAAATATTTTTGTTATTTACAATAACTTTAGTGTAATATTTTATATATATATGTATATATGTATGTGAATAATGAAAAGGCAACTTAGAATGAACGTAAAATAATTCTACGTGAAATTTATAAGGTAGGATAAAAGGATGTACTTTTAAGCATCCATTTAATATGATTAAAATAATTATATATATATATATATATACCAAGCGTTATCTTTATTAATAATAACATGAACAGAACATAATTTTTTATTCACTTAAAAGGATAATCTTTTTGATTTTTGTATATTTAAGATTTACAATTTATCTAAAGTTTATTATGTATTCACTAAAAAAACCAAGTTTTTTGTTTGACTGGTAAAAAAAAACTGATGTGTTAAAAATATGCTAAAGGGTTAAAACCAAGTAAATGTATTTTAATTTTAAACTCTTTCATTATATACCATCTTATTTCATGAATTCTCTTTTAATTTTATTTTACCATAGCAATGCGTTTTTTTAGATATTTAAAAACGCCCTTGACTTTTTCATATTTAATTTAAGATAAAAACATTTTTATGTTTACCTTCCTTTTTTTGTTAATTTTTTGGCTAAAAAACCTTCCAACACTTAGTAGTTTCTATAAATAAGACAAATTCTCTGATACTATACAATTGTGAAGTTAGTTCATGTTCTAGATATTGCAGTATAAATATGTGTACATAATTAAACTGAATTTTTAAGCAATGGAATTTTATGTTATATAAGATTTAAATTTGAAAATAATGTCGAAATATTAAAATATTGTTGAAAAAGTTAGTACATATTCCAAAAATATATTTAAAATCATAATTTGCATATATGTAGTGAGATTTTAAATTTTTATTTTGAATTCAACTTTGAAAAGTTGTCAATAAATTAAATCAGTTATGTAATGTATGTAGAAATGAGGTGGGGAACAGATTTTCAAAGAGGTCATTAATACACAATATGCTCCTTTTAAAGAATAAAGTGTAGCAGCAAAGGATGATATACCAATAATTTAAGTATATGAATATTACAATTCACAACCAAAAAATATACCAACAATACTGAAACCGAATAACTTAAAATAAAGGATTGTACGTTTTTTTTATTATTTATTTATTAAATAATTTTATCTATCCTCTAGCTAAATACATAAATTAAGAAAATCTCTCATAATAATAATAATAAAGATGACAAAAATTCCCTGCAAATGGCATCACTTTTTTTTTTATGTTCCTGTTTCAGAGTTTAGTTTATTATGTGGCCAGGTAGGTGGATCCTTTTTGTATATTTTTAAAATTTGTCCTTTTTTTCTATGCGGACTTAACCACACACACATAAAAAAAGGAATCTCTGTGGTTAAGTAAGTTAAAAAAAAAATTAGTGCGAAATGTAGAATTAATTTTTGGTAACAAACAAAATTTTTTTATAATAATATTTATAAAAAAAAATTCGTTTTCTTTTTGGAGACAATATAATAGCGAAAAAGCCCCCGTAAACATAGAATAAAAGCATAATAATGTGTTCTATTGTTTTCATAAAATAAAAGGAATTAAATTACTCTGGTCTGAAACGAGAAAATTTAACAAAAAAAACAACTGAAAATCAAAAGTATTATTACCAACCAACCAACACAAACAATCATATAGCACTACTACCATGAACGACACAAGAAGAGTAAATATAAATAACAAAAGAAGATGAATAATATTAAAAAATGATTTTTTTTATTATAAATTTTCCAATTTTTTTTTTTAAGTTAAGGCAAATTTAATTTAATTAAATTTTCCGGGTTTATACTTTATATGGTTTTTTTTTCATAAAAAGAAAGCTTTACTTTTATATTTAATTTAGTGGAAATCAGAAGAAGAAAATGAGGGGCGGTGTGGTGGGTAAAATATAGTATATTACAAAAACAGAAAATTTATGAAAAATTATTATACGAATATTATAAAGATTTTTCTCCATTTCTCTGTTTTTTTAGTTTATGATTGCAAATTCAGAAAAATGTAAATTTTTGTTTGCGGAAAATTCAAAAGAAAATTATTGTCTATTTTTTTTTTAATACGGCAGCATTTTTTTGTTTTGTTTGTTGTCATTCTTAGGGATACGCTTTTATGCACAGCACAAAAAAAAATCATTTCACTTTATTGCTGGTCCACGTGGTTGGACAATATGGAACTCTTCTCTGAATGGACATAAAAGGACGAATTTAATATTATTATTTTTTTGGAGAGAATATAATTAAAATAATTAATATGTCCATTTAAAATATAGAGCAAAAAAAAAAATTGTATAAATATTTTTTAGATTCTTTTAAGGTGATAAGATTATTTTTTTTTGTTAAGGGCACCAAAAAAATTTTTCTGGTTGTACTAATTAAAAAAAAAATATTTTTAAACTGAAAAAAAGAACGTCGAGAAAAAATGGTAAATAAAATGGTTTTTTAAGGTAATTAATTTTTTTTTATGTTGGTTAATGTTTTTTAACAGTTTTGACGTTGAAATCATATTTTTGGGTGGGAATATTTTTTTGCGTTTGTTGACATTTCAATCTTTTAATATTTGTTTGTTCTTTTTTCGTCGTAACGAAATTATACAGAAAGGAATGGTTAAAATAAAATATAAAATATATATAATAAATTAAAATGAAGGTTATTATAATTTTAAAAGATTAATCAAATTTTTTAAATGGACCAAAAAGGAAGCATAAACATTCAAAATCTAATGTTTATTTTTTAAATTAAATTACAAAAATTATCCATAAGCAAATACGACAATTCTTCAAATTGTAATATGCATGTATGAAAAAGAAAATATTTTGGAATTCTTCTGGATACTAAATATATGTACATATATCTATATCTTTAAAATTAAAATTCTAATTACAGGAAAATCAAAAAAATATCGTTAATTATATCAAAATCAATAAATCATTGTAATCATCATTATTCTGTTTATTTTTTAAATTGAAATCATGCAAAATAATTAATTGATATAATAATTCATAATTATTAATCAACTTTATTGTACTGATAATGTAATTAAATTAATTAAATAATAAATATAACAATCTATATAAATATGGGTAATTTTTATATTTTATTAAAACATCTTCACAGAACACAACATATGAAAATGACAATTTATATTATGTAGCATTATAAAGTTTGTTATGATGGGTCTATGAGTACGTGTTAGCAGGAAATTTTTTCTGTTCGAATATACACAACATGTGTGTGAGTTGGATATAATAGTAAATAATATCGAAAAGTTACACAAAAAGATATATGGAATCAAAACTCTTTTATATTACGTATATAGTAAAAATATATTATTAAAGAGTTCATATGGAGAATATTAAATTTTCAGTTATCCAATAAATTTTATTCGATGTTTATATATTAAAATGAAATTCGATTGAAATCACATTAAATATAAATTGAACATAGAAATAGGCATTTTGAATTATATCGCGGAAAATGGTTATATTTTGATAAATATGTTATATACATATGTGTGTACATTGGATCAGATATTGATTTTATAATTTATTAATAATTCTATGCATTCTAAATTCATGTGAAGAAAGTCTTATAGACACAATTATACTCTTTGAAATAGACTAATGTTTGCCTGTTAAGCGCTACTACGATTTTCAAGCTCTATCAAAATTAATTTTTTTTTTTAATTTAAAAAAATTGTTTAGAGTTCCGTTCGAATGATTTAAATTCAATGTTATTATGAAAGTAATTAGGTATAGTGAATTGACTTTGTAAAACAAAATAAAATTCTGAAATTTTTAACAACAAAAACTATTATCAAACCAATTCTCTTGAAATTTGTTATTTAAATTAATTTAAAAGATATTTAAACGTGGATAGTTTAGTTGTGAATAACATTATTACAAAAAAAAACTGTAACCACAAAATCTTTTAATACATAATCAACTTCAATGTCTCTCTATTATCGTTATATTATAATCAATATATATTTTAGAAAAACTACTATAGAAAATTTGTGATATCATAAAAAAATAGAATAAAAAAATATGTGGGTGGAAATTTTACTAGTTTTATATTAAAAGCATCTAAAACATTATTATTTATATTTTAGATATTATTATCGAAATTTAACAGTAAGCTTTATAATAAGAAATATTTTGTAGAGTTCTACGTTCTTTTCTAATAAGAAAAAAATGATGTCTCAGAATGACACAAAATATAAAATTTATTAGCTAAGTTTTTTTTTTATATATGGTCGTTAAAACCAAAAATATTTTTTGATAAATATTAAAAATTTTCAGATGATAAGCAAAAAAAAAACGACAATTATAAAGTATGATTTTTATTTGTTGGCTATCAGAGAAAAATGATTGTTTAAAGTATAAAAGAAAAATTTAGTAAAATATTTTTTGTAATTTTCATAATAAATTAATACAGTCTGGAGATTATAGACTTTGGTAAGGTGTTGCTTATAGAGAAAAATTTTTTTTTTTATTTAGGGCTTATCGAGAAAATTTTTCAATTAACTGCCAAGATAAACATAAATTGAAAATATATCTCATTGCAACCATAGTCTTCAGATTATGATTATTAATTAATATAAAATATATTGATGAAAATTTGTAGAAAAAGTAAATTTGTGATTTAATAATTAAATCGTGTGTATTAAATGGATATTTAAACGTACATAAGAAAGGATCATTTTTCAAAAATTCATTCTGAATTAGTAGAATCAACCAAATTTACAAATAAATCTTATTATATTATTATCCAAAATTTCAAATATCTAAAAGGTTATATTATATTTTATATAAAAACCTTGCCTTTTTGTATTTCAAATAATATTTATAATATGAAGCAGTAAAATATTAATTTGAATTATTTTTTATTATTATTATTTTAATTATAGCTAGTGTAATTGCCAAGAGATTTGATTTATTATTAAGTATTATTCGTATTCCGCATACAAATTTATTTTGGATAAAAATATGATTTAATAATAAAATTTGAAAATTGATATTATGCATTAAAATATACATATGTACCTATATTTGGCGGATAAACATAAATATTGACATAAATATATTTTAATATGTAATAACATAATTTTTATTAAGAATTCAATATTATTTTAATAGTCATAAGAAAAAATATATATATACGGTATATGTATAAGTATTTGATAATATTTTATTTTATTTTATTAACCTTTAATAGCAATTTTTTATTCCAATATTCGAAATTTATTAAATGTTCAAAAGTAGATAATCAAAAATTAGAATTTTTCATATACATAATAAACATGACTATTAATAGCAAAAAAAAATTAGATAAATTTTAATATATTATTTCCCTTTCCTATATTCACAATCATATCATTTCCGTTTTCTATTTTTATATTATATAAAAAAATTTATGAATAAATAATATAAAATTTATGATTTTTAGTATTATATGTAAATATATAAAAACTTTATTAAAATATCAAAAAGTTATTGACATTCAAAATATGTAATTTTATTTGAAACTCATTGTTACACATGACGGATGAGTATACTCTCGTTTGTATATAAAATTTTAATACCGTATATAGGAAATTTCGGAATCAAAAAGTAAACAACATTTAGTTTTTTTTTTAATATATTTGAATAGTTAATGATTTGCATTATAAATATTTAATTAAACTTTATATATGAATAATCGAAACTTAATAATTTTAATAGTTTATAATTTAAATGACTAAAATTAATTATAATTTAAAAAAATTATTGAAAAAAAAATTGCTGAAAAGAAATATATAAATTTCCTATTAAACTTAAAGCATTTTAAATTTTAAAACACCTTGATTTTTAAACAATATTATTATAGCTATAATATGTTAAAAATTAATTAAGTTCATAGAAAATTGCTAAAAGCATTTGAACTGAAAATTAATATTAGGTCATGAAATATCACGAATTTATCATCTTTTTTTTATTTTGTGAGTAACTAATATTTAAGTTTATATTGCTTTAGGGTTTTAAATTTCTATAATTTAATTTGTTGTCTAAATGTACTTAACCTAAAAAGTTATTAAAATATATATTAGGAACCTAAATAGTTTTCAATCCAGAACAGTTCAAAGATGATAGCAATAAATTTCGTAAAAATATTGATATTGAAATTTTTATATAGTTACATACATATAACATAATGAACTTTCGAATTAACAAATTTGGACAGTGTCAAAATATTATGCAAAAAAAAAACTGTTTTAAATTTTATTATAAAATATTTATTAAAAAAAATAAGGTTATTATGTAAAATATTTATAAAAATTGACTACCAGCCACTGAAATGATTAGCAACAAATCAATTTTTGGTTCAAAATGTATAATATAAAAAAAATTAAGGTCAAAAATGTATTTTCTTTGATATTTGGCAAAACAATAGGCATTGCGTATATAATTGGCTTTTTGAGCAGTTAAATTAGCGATTAATTTTTATTGCAATATATTTTTTAATATAATTTTCTTTACAAAAAAAACCATCTTAAATAATAGTAATTTTTTTAATTAATAGGTCAATAAACTTTCGAATTTCAATGTTCTTTTTTTTTAAAATTATGTAATTATTTAATATAAAATTATAATTCAAAAATTAACTATAAATTTTTAAGAAGATAATTTTGCAATTATATATAATATTCATTAAATTATTTTCTTCTAAAAATAAGTATCAAATTTTTTCCATTGAAAATGTCCTTCATTCATAAAATTTGAATAATTATTTGATAATCTTTTAAATTAACCTTATATAAGGTTAGATTAATAAAAATTCAGGTAAATATAATATTTTTCAATGAAAAATTTTAATTAAAAACTTAAATAACCTAATTAAAATCTACAACTCGATTATAATAAGAAAATTTGAATAAAATACATTTTTTTTTTATTAAATTAACATAAATTTTATAAATTGACGACACACAGAGTATAAAAAACCTTATCAATGAAGCAATAATTTTGAGAGAGACGTCGAAAAAGCCCACATTTTCAAAAAATTTAAAGTATCTCAAGTTCATATGAAAATTGGTTTATCAATAAAAAAAATTATTTTTGTAGATTATAATATGAAAAAAAAATTTCTTTTTATTGAAATAAAATACGATAAATTAATAACAGACAGAAAAAAAACGTGAAACATAAAAATGATAATTTTCAGTAAAATAATCGATAAAAAAACCCTCAAACGCCCCCATTTCAACTTTATGAAAATAAATGCTTGGCCAACCGTATTAAAAGTTTACATAAATTTTTCACTATTGCTTTTTTTATATGCATGTGTATGGTAATTTGTAAACTACTACAAGAAAAAAAACTACAAATAAATTTCACAAAAAAAAAGAATTTAAACAAATTTAATTTGTCACATAGTAGTTTGCAATATGGCAATGAGAACAACATCGAAAAAAAGCATACCCCCTCGAATTTTGTTCTGGACTAATTGGTTGAAATGAAATTATCACAGACAGGGTTGTAAAAGTTAAAAGTTTTCTTCTTGCTTTTTTAATCTGCCTGATATGTTTCTGGTTTTTGATCTGGTGACTTTTTTTTTATTTCAATTTCCCATTTAGGCTTAAATAATGAAATTTGTTTTAAAAAATGTTGAAATATTAATTTTGTTTTGGGATGTACAAAAAAATGTTTTTGGTACATACAACATAATTTAAAGTTTATTAAAAATCGAGAATTAATATTTATTGATAGAAGCAATTAATTTATTGTGGTTTTAAAGAGGATCAGAACAGATTTTATAGATAAAAAAAATGTTTTTATGATCTTGATAATCGAAAGAAATCATTCATAATAAAAGTTTTAATTTAAATATTAAAATTATTAATTAATTTTTTATTTGTATAATTATACAATTCTCAGTGTGTAGTTTTTCGTCTTTACACATATTATAGTGTCAGTTATACATAATAGCAATTGTAATAACGTACTGATATCATTATATACATAAATTGCATTCATATAACTGTAACATTATCTACTAACTTATTAAAAAAAAATTAGTATTATAATTTAAAAAGTTTTGTAAAATTTTAAATTATAAATCCTCTCAAAGTTTTAATTAAATACATAATAATAATTTGTTTTTATTATAGTATAATGATTAATATCATTCATCAATTTAAATGAGTATAATATCCAATTTAAAAAATTATGTACATACATACGATCTTTTTTATGTCCTTGATACAAGAAAAATAACAAATTTTTGTTACAGAAATTTTTCTATACCATAAAACAGAAAAAAACCTGTCCCTAAAGTGCACTTCATGTAATATTACACAAAAAATATATTATGTTCCTTGTTAAAAATGACACTATTCGATTTGGAATTTTTATGCAAAAAAAAATAAAGGATCTCCCTTATACTTTCGCTATATCAAAAGTAAACAAAATAAATTGAATCCATATAAAAACAAATTTAAAAAGTTTTCTTGTTCAAATTAAAATTGTTAAAAATATTATTGTTTCAATTTAAATTATCAGAATTTTATTAAAATAAAAATTCCGAGCAAAAAAATTAAATTAAAAATTATAAACTAAAAAATATTAATTTATTTTATAAAATTTCACATTATTAAAAAAAATTAATTATGTTTAATATATGCGAACAATAATAATAAAGAGATTCATTAATTTTCACAACAAACAAAATTTTACAAATTTTTATTAATTGTCGTTTTATTTTAAAAATTGTTTTTTTTTTAATTTTTTTAAATATGAAGTCACATGACATTATTTTCTTAATAGTTTTAAATTATAATTTATTTAATTTCTGTTAATCTTTTCGTTTTTGGTATACATATAGATAAATTGCAAATAAAATCACTTTTAGTATTTGGCTAATAAATTTTTGCAATAGATATTTTTTTTGTTGTATATATTAAATCTACAATAATGGCAAATAAATAAAAAATAAATCAACCTATATAAAATATTTTTGTGAAATTTATGTGATGGCATTGTAAAATGACCAATTTAAAAGAATTTTAAATATGCAAACTTTTAAAAGATATGTATAAATATGTATTTTAAAACACAATAATGTAAGTTGTTGATTTTAGAGGAAGTAGAGAGTCGAGAAGAATATAAAGTATTTAATCATTTTTTTATACATTTGAATAATAATTCATTGTAATTTTTTAAATTTTATCAATAATAATTTTTATATAATAATAATTTTCGATAAATGTAATAAATTCAACATTTTTTTACATTACAACATAACATAATATAATATATTTAATTTAAATAAACAGAATTTTCATTATTTCAAAGTAATTAATGATTAAATTGACTCAATAAAAATGAGAAAATTAATTACACGACACGAAAATTTTTCCTACCGGAAATTTGATAGTTTTTTTTAGTCATATAAAAATAGCTGACTGAAAATTATTTAACCTGACAATAATTGCTAAGTATTACAATTTTGTGATTGTGCTTTATACGAAAAAAATCATAAATTTCATATCCCATAATTTCCTCCATAATTTTTAATTTTCAAAACTGACAAAAGTCAAGTAAATGCTATTTGCCACTTATATCTTCATAAAAGTATTAGCAGCGATATTTAAAAATTAAAAATTTCCACCTACAACAAAGTCTAGATTTTAATTTAACTCAACAAATTGAAAATTTCTATAAAAATGTGTTAATTAAATTATTTTTGATTATTTAAATAAATATCATGTAATAATGATGATTGAAATTATGTATACATACACTTAACTACATATATATTATATAAATTTATTTTTATCAATACTGGAAATTAATATGATTATTTTGGTTTTTTTTTTGTAAAGTAGGTCAATAATAATCCGATATAAAAAACATAACAAAACAACAACAAAATTCCATAAATTATTTAAATAAAAAATTTTTTATAATATATTCCAAAAATTTAAAATAATTAAAAAAACAATTATATGTACTTGGAAACAAAAATTTTTTGTAAATAATCACCAGCCCTTCAAATTGATTACAAATAAAACATGTAAATTTATATTGTGAATTTTATTTTTATGTGGAACTAATGAAATTTAATTATTATATTTTATCTTAGTTTTTTATCAATTTTCATTTAATTTCCGTGTTAAACATAATTTAATTTAATTTAACCAGTCATAAAAAAATAATATATTATTTAAATTTAAAACATGTTAATTAACGTTGTACGTACACTTTTTTAAAAACCAAAACTAATATATATATATATATATATATATATGTATGTACCAGAATTAAAATTTAAAAGAAAATAAGTTAAAATCTCGTCTTCACTTTTTATTGTTATTTAATTTTTATTTTTTTTTATGTATCTAAAGTAGATACACAAACGCGACTAAATAATTTTATTAATCTTATATGCGCGTGATTCGTTTTAAATTATATACTTATATAAATTTATATATTATTTATTTTAATTTGTATATCGATCCGTCTAGTTTGCACGGCTATACGATAATGAGTGACAAGTTGGGTTAGTAGGTTTTTCAATAAAACATTAAAATAATAACAAAAAAAAAAAAAAAAAACAAAACAAAAAAAATATATGTATACTCGTATAGTATTGTAGTATGAAAAAAATCGAAAAATAAAAACACTATAATTATATATACATAGATATTATTATAGATATACAACAAAGCCGAAAATTACCAAAACCAAAAATTACATTTATAAGTCAAAGAGTACCTAACAAAAAAATACTAAATTTTTTATTACATGTCTTACTTATTTAGAAATATTTGTAGTAGCATAATAAACTATATAGTCACAAAATAATAATAATAATAATAATAATAATAACAAAAATAATGCACAACACACTCTGTCAACTATTCGTATATAAGTTTTTGGTTGTTTTGTTATTTATAGATAACTTTATAGATACATTCATACATTTATGTAATTTTAATTCTAATGTCTGTAATGTGAGCATATTTAATTTATTAGTAGTATACTGTAGCTTTTTACAGTAGTTCTTTTTTAATTTTTCAAAAATTGACAACTAATTCAATTATAATTTTATAATTAAGTAATTTAGAAAAAAAAAAACAATTTTTTTTTAAATAAAAATTTTAAGCTCACATTATAATGTCAGTTTATTAATAGTTTTTTTTTTCTAGATTATTGTCTGGAAAGTTTTCTACATATGCCAAATTGCAATTCTATTGATAATTATTGACTACCTACTTTCAGCCTATCTTGCAATTTACTAATACCGTCATAACTCATCTATATCAATTGAAATTTATAAAATTTATCTAGACTCTACTGTTTCAATTATTTAAATAATTTTGGCTACAGAGAAAAAACTATTTATTATACAATAAAAATACGATGACGAATTTGTACACGTTTGAATAACAAAAAAAGCCAAAACGGAAGAGAGCAAAAGCTAATAGCAAAAATTTTATCAAAAAATACACTTAAACATAAGCGTATATAAACGTACTAAGTATACATATAGCTATTATTTTTTTCTGAATTTTTCAAAGATACTAAAGATATATAATTTTAAAAAAAAACACTGACAATTTTCGTGTTTGATAACACAAAAAACTAAACTTTTAAACGATTTTATGGCCTTGGTTCACTCTACATTATTAGTTTTTTTTTTGCCAGCTACTGTATAAAAATATGTACGTATATAAATATATATGTATATTTTGACCAACATAAAAAACATATGCACATCTCTATATAAAAATGAATAATTTATGTACTCGAGACAGTAAAGATATTATTAAAATAGATATATGTATGTTCATAGATACATAACCAATTTTAATAGTGATCATTAATATAATGCGATCAGCTGATCAAATGAATTTAAAAAATATATATTTATATGAAATGTAGATTGTGCTTTTTTGCGGAAAAAGTCATTATAAATAGTATAATTTTTTTTCATTTTTGGATTAGCAAGTTAAAGGTCAGATAGAAAAATTTAGTATAAGGATAAATTTTATATATTTTAATAGTTTTATTTTTATTTGAATAATAAATAATCAAAAATGATGACAATTATTAAGATTAAATAAAAAATATAAAAAATATTCAATTTTTTTTTATGTAAAGAAATATTAACCATGAAAATTTATAATTTACGTAGCTGGTTTTGTATTTACTAAAATAGTAAATAAGCGTGCAAGAAACTAATTATTATAGCTATAGGTACATAAATTAAAATTAATCATGTCATGTGTAACAAATTAATGTTATATACATTATAATAAATTATTAGTACATATTGTAAATATTATGTTATGCATTGATTTGTTTTATATATTTATACATATTTGAATTACTTAATAATTTAAATAAATTTAAATTATTATTTAGTTAACACTTTAATTATTAAAATTTTAATAATATTTATTTAATAATACATTTTTTTATTAAACTTATCGTAAGTGATAATAATTATATTTTAAATTTGAGGTTAATATTTAATATACTAGCATGAAATGATGAAATTTTAAAATCAATTGATGGGTGTAATCGTGTAATGATAAAAAATTACACAGATATAATTATTTGATATTCTAATTGAATTCTTCATTCTGTATATAACTGAATAAATAGTATAGTAAGTGAAGTAGTAAACTGAAAACGATAATCATGAATTGTGAAAGAGCATATAAGTAATTATTTAACAATAAAAATAGAATGTTTATTCAAGTTTCACAATCAAATTTAGCGTTTTTGATTTTTCTGTGACATTATCATTTTACGAATTTTGCGTTGAGTGCCTATACTCTCATTACCATCTATACGTTTATTACCTTTAATTCAAGATAGTATACATGGCTATGCGACACTTGCAGTCCATACTCAGTTGACTTCTAGCCTTAACATTCATAGAAATGTAGCATTTTTCTATTAATGATAAAATTAAGTATGAGTTGAGTATGGCTATACTCATTACCATCTATACGTATACTACATCAAAATGTAGGTATTGCGATTATACTATTCAAGACATATTGTGGAAAAAATCTCTGAATCAAGTTTATTCTTAAATTTATATTTTATTTCAAATTTAAACCAATGAAATGTTTACTATTTTTAGGTCATTGTTGAGTCAATAAAAAAATAAATCACCTGCTGTCTGTTTTTGTTTCTGACTATAACATAAAATTATTTGAAGTTATTAGTCCAACAGTCTTTTATAAATATGTATAATAATACATTATATGAATTCTAAATTACCAATTATAAACGAATAATGTAAATGCATACCAATCAATTTATTATATATAATTCTTTTCTGTTAAATATAACTTCAATATCCAGAATATTAAATTGATAGAAACATAAATTTTTTTAAATTGTTTCCTCAGATTTTTAATATTTTCTAAGTATATGTACATATATATAAATGTAATATATTCTAAGTAACATATATATAAATGTCATATATTCATTTAAAATTCTAACATTGCACACAAACTTAACAAAACCTCCTTTAAGGCGAATTTACATACATAATATATAAGAAATGGAAAGTACATATAATTTGTTTTATTTGAAATTTAGTCACTTCATGGTTTTCTATCTAAAAAAAAGGATGTTATTTTATTAAAAATCAATAAATTTTCCAATTTTCTATACTTGATCAAATTTTCTTTTTTCTTTATGTCGATGACTATCCATGACGACCAATTGACGAGGAAATAATAAAGTTTTTTGTAACAACGAAAGGATTTTATAAATAACATTATTAAAAGGAAATGTTTTCAATCTTTATTATTATTGGAGAGGGGGGAAACTTTTGTTATGTTACCAGGATATAAAATCAATTAAATTTAGATTTTTCTTTTTATGTAATTGCGTAACTTTTGATATTTCTTTTTTAATTTAAAATTATAGCTAAATTTTTATGGGGTTATTGAATTGTGGTCCACAATTTGTGGTGAACAATGTCACGTTTAAGTTTATAAATTTGTAAAAGTTTTTATTGATTTATGTAATTATTAAATTTTAAATACGGTATAATTAAATACAATTTCTGTTTAACTTATAATTTTATATTCTAAAGTAAAACAATTAAAACACTAATTTGTAACAAACATCAATATTGTAATTTTTGTATAAAATTTAAAAATTAAATTGAAAATTGATCTTTTGATCTCCAAAACCCTAATTTATTTCTTTATTATAAATCCAAAAAATCTCCAATTGTAAAATATCAAATATTATGTAATCAATTAAACTGAACTCAAAATTTAAGGATTATTTACAAGAAAACAATTAAAAATAATTAAATTAATATTTAATTAAATTGATTTATTAAATATTGAATACATATATAAACTATAAAAATTATATTATAAAAAATAAGTTGTTGGAGAATTTTGTATCAAATAAAAAGATTTTAAAATTTCAAAATGAATTTTAAATTCTTACTAAAATGTTATATAATGTTTTGGTAAAAAATTTATAATATTAAAAATTTATAATTTTTATTACATACTACATACATATTAATAGAAAAATTATTTAATACAATTTTCATTCGTGCAAAAGATTATATATTTATTGTAGAAGTAGAAAATAATTTAGCATAATCGAAAAATTAAAATTTTTGTCTATATCAAAAAAATTGTTATAAATTTGCGAAATTCGAAATGCAACCTAATCATAAATTAAAGCATAACGTTTTTAAATTTGATTTAAATATTTAATTTAAAAAATAAATAATTTTTGAATATTCGTTTTAACCGAATATATATGTAATTAGTAATTTCATTCTTAAAATTTTAATTATTTTAAAGCATTCTAAATTTTTGTATTATAACTCTGTAAAAAGCGATAAAAATTATAATTCTAAAAAACAATTCATTTTATTATAATTTTTATCATACATGAACTTAAAAGATTTTTTTAAAACGGAATTCTATGTCATCCATCACAAATGGAAAAACTAAATTCAGGAAAATATTTTTTATCAGTTATCATGAAAAATTTGAAGAAAAATAACTGAAAAGTATTTTCATTTGAAATAATTTTTTTTGTGACTTTTTTAAAATTTCATTATTGGAATTTTTATATTTTAAAATAGATTTTCAAATATTTGAATTGAAAAACATATTTTCGAAATAACTCAAATTTTATAATAAAATTCTTAAATTTTTCTGGTAAAATATTTGAAAAATATTATTAGATAGGATAGATAATCAGAAATATAGAAAGAAAACAATGACTTTATTAAAATCATCAGTTTATTAATAAGTTTCCGATTGTACTGCATATATGAGAGTAGTATTAGACATGAGCAAAAATGATAAATAAATCGTAATTCTAGATATTAGTATTTCAAATACATAAATACAATATCACTTCACTTTAAAATGAGCTAAGTAGTAAATGCTTGGACTTGGAAGGTTTTCAATTCTGAAATGGTGTTTGGAAAGACACTTAATTTTAAATGAATTAAAAATGAATAATCCAAACAAACAAAGTCCTCAATTTGTCTTTTGAATTCATAAAAAAATGTCATGTGAATTGCAAATGTGCATCCACTTAAAATTTTACAAATTTCTTTAATATAAAAATAGATAAAACTAAAAAAATGTCCTTATGATTTTTTATGAAATGACCTAGAATTTTCATATTATATTTTTCTTTCTTTATAAACTAAGAAAAAAAAATTTTTATCTATTCATTTTGATAAAAGCTGGAAAATTCATTTTTTTGAGATATATACTATACATATGTATGTATATGTAAATATTTATTTTTACGATATCTTAATTGAAAAGAAAAATTTTAATTAAATTATTATTTTCCTTGTCTTTCTTTTTCCTTTTGAAAAAAAAAGTGTAAACAAACTACATCAAATTTCTTATTTTAAGATATAAATATAATTAGACATGGAAGAAAAAAATCTTGTTTGTATTATATATATATGTATAAATAAAGATAAAATACTTAAAATGTTGAACCAAAAAAAAATCTACTATTTCTGAAGTCACGTTTAGGTCCTTTCCTCTTGTATACCTACACGATTTTTTTTTTTGTGAAAAATAAAATATATTAATATATACAACATAAATTTCATATATATATTATCCACTAGAAAAGGACACCTTCTTAAGGTATATAAATAAATAGTCTCCATCAAAAAATTTTGTAACCGAAACGAAAAAAAGGAAAATTTCGTGGTTAGTAGTGGCACTTAAGTTCGTATAATAATAATAGATTATTACATAATATTAGCAAAATAATAGATACAAGTCTTTTAAATATCAATCTCAAAATACAATTATGTAAATAGAATTTTTTTCTTTTAATTAGATTTTAAATAGAATCCTTATTAACAAATAAACAATATATACAAAAAAAATATATTGCTTGAGGTAAATATTATACATAAAACTTTAATGTGCTTGCACATAAATTTAAAAATGCATAAACTTTAGCAAAAAAATGAAGCAAGTTTTGCTGTTCTGTTTAATCTGGTATATAATTTAATCTTTTTATGCTAAAACTATATTTTTAATACCAAAGAATGTAAACAAAGTTTAAAAGCATTTCCCAAAAGCAACTTTTTACAATATTAAATAAATATTTTAAGTTTTTTTACGAACAGACTACTTATAATTTATTGTCGTAATTGATTCATACTATCATAACTTATAATGCCTTGAGGAAAATTTTAATAATTTATAGGTCTCTGGTTTAAATTTATAATTAAAATTTTAAATTTAATTAATTATTACTGGATATAATATTTATAATATGAAGTTTGATTTTTAGTATGAAATCTTCTTAAACCATTGGATCATGAAAAATATTTTAAATATAGAAGATGAAAATCTATATTAATGACATTTATAAAATTTAATTTAATTATTCCAACCTTAAAATTTGCCAACATAAGGGATTTACGTAATATTTATAGAAAATTCTGACTATTTAGTAATATTGATATGTACTATGAAAAATAATATAAAACTTCCAGTTATAGATTATTATTTAAAAGTAACATTAAAAAATATTTAATACATTTAATTTCCTGTCAAAAATGTATATACATATTATTAATTTCAATGAATAATCATAAAATTTAACTACTTAGTAATTGAAATTGATTCGATTGATTAATCATGTATATTTAGTTCTAAAATTATAAAATAAATAAAATTTTAATAAATAATGATATCGACTATAATTTTAACCATAAATAAGAATTTAAATTTAATTATATATATAAAAAAAAAATTAATTAATATCACTTATTACTTTTTTAATAGAAAAATTATTAGTATTATTTTTAAAAATATTTTTAATATAATTTACATTTTTATTAAATTTAAATCGAAAGTGAAAATATTGGAAGTGAAATTTCGTTAGTGTTGATAAAAAAAAAGTTAATTAATTTTTCTGTGCACCATCCTTTTAATAAAATCATAACCAACATTTATTTTTTCAAAGGTGAAGAAATCATATAAGAACTACTATATTATTTTTATAGAATAATTTGTAAAATACATTTAAAAATATATATTTTATATAATATATGAAGCAAAATATGTCGCAAGTGCAAAAATGTATGTAATTTATACTTAGTTGAATGTAATATTTAATGTTTTGGTTCTGATGATGTTTAGGTACAGGAAACAAGCTATACGTTGACAAGGAAGTAAAAAACTTTACACTCTTGTGCATTATAAAAAAGCTATTTTTTTATTAATTATTTTTAAAGGAAAAAAAATAGAAGCAGGATACAATTTTATTTTTGCAAGGATACTTTAATTTAAACAACGTCATATAAATAAAAAAAATATTTTGTAGATATTTCTACTTATATTTATTACTTATTATTTATTCTATTTTTATCGCTTCTATGATATCCACACAATAATAATAAACATATACATAGATAAATATATGAAGAAAAAAAAAATTACCCTGAGCATAACAATCTGATGTATAAAAAATATAAAAAGATAGATTGGTTATGTTGAACGTTGCAAGTGACGCCCTCACAATACTTCTATATACTAAAAAATATATTAATTTTATATTTTATATACATTTTTCTATAAATTTGATTAACTAAATTTAGAAATATTCTTATTTATGTACTCTCAAAAATAATCTTCTAAATTAAATTTCAAAATTTCATCACTACAGTTAATTACACATTAAAATCAAGGAAGTTAATTGAGATTCTGTAGTATAAGTACATTATTGTTTGTTTTATTAAACCCCAAAGTTTATATTTAAAGTTTTGTTGTTATGACGTACAGACAATTTATAACATTAAAAATAAGCAATTAAAGGTACAAACATCAAGTACCTATAGTTATATATTTTCTTTGATAATATTCTTCCATTCCTTTACTCATACTTATTATGTATGTACATATATATACAATAAATATTTTGCTTTATATCTTATAGACATATAGAAATTTTAATACTGCATTCTGACGACGAGCCTACGCGTTACTAAAGCTTAAATATATTTTTATATGTTTTATCCTTTCCATATATTATATATGTATACAATATTTATGTAGAAAGTATTTATTTATCCTTAGAAACAAGGATAAAAATGTCTCCATTATGTCTCGTTTTGTTTATTTTTATTTTTGTTTTTGCACAAACACATGAAAAGAAATGATAAAACAAAATCTGAGAAAATATACATAATGTAAAAGGAATAATATACTATGCAGACGTATATTTTAAATTATACTTATATGTATAACAAATTTTAATCCAATTTTTTTTCAGATTTCTTTTGCCCTTTAAAATAATAAACAATTTTCTTACCGAAAATAATTGTTTATGATAAAAAAATCTGTATATTTAAATATCTTAGATAAATATCTATTATTGCGTAAAGGTAAAACATAAGTTACTAATAGAATATTTTCATCGCACCGAATATGGTTGTAATAAGCCTATTAATGGATGCAACGGGATCTTCAGCAAATTTGGCACTCTCTACACATCCCCAATAACAAAATCCTCTTTTAAATTAATATAAATAAATGTTAAAAAAGACACGCAAAAAATATACGAGAATATTATTTACTTATGAATAATTATTGGAAAATTTAAATTTAAATTTTAATTGCTAAAATAAAATGTCTTTAACATATACATTTATATATTCATAATTTTCTTCCATATTTTTTACCATCAACTATTGATATTGATATTGATTTCGGTGTGACCAACTTCAAAATCAATACCATAAAAAAATTTCCCTGGTATGTGATACAATAAAAGTTTTGTTTTTTTTGGTAGAAAATATAAAATTATTTAATTTATTCGAAAATATACAGATTACTAAAACTTTGAGAACATATTTCATGTATGTATATATAATAAAAATTGATAAAGTTATCCGTAGTGAGACAAATTTGCGTTTGTTTTAATCAAACTAAACAAAGGTTCGAAAATAAAATCATATTTTTCTTAAACTTTTAAATCAGTTTTTGTTTATTTATATAATTTAAAATTCATTGTGAAATTAAAACGTAAGCAAACAAATTAAATATTTAATAAAACACAACATATAAAAAGTGTAAGTCTTGTAAACCATAAGAGGTTCTCTATTATACTGAAAAATTGTTCATAAAAAATACATACATACTTACTCAATAGAAAGTGCGTATATTTTATTAATTATTAAAAAATTAAGGTAATAATATGAAATACATAGTAATTTTTGAATATGTTTCTTCATTATAATATTCTGATTATAACAAAATGACTGTGTTAATAAAACAATCAAAGTTTACTTTATGTAAAATAAATTTTCAGTTTCCTCAGTATGAGTATATATTTACATTTATATTTGTCAATATATTATTTATCATTAAAATTAATTACTTTTGAACAAGCAAAACTTATAGTAGCTTTATTGTCTACAAAATTATAATAACCTGGAATTTTGTATTCCCCTCTATATACAATTAAATATTGTATGAGGTAATTACTAATTACACAATGTTTTTGTGAGGAAAAGGAAATGAGCGTAGAGAAAAACACTATAAAAATTACCCAAAAAAAGAATTATTACCAAAAGTTTTGAATATATAATACATATTATACATTAAAAATACTGGCATTATTGTCAAAATTGCAGCAGTAATTTTGTCTATTTTATTGACATTAATTGGTGTTGTACTTGGCAGATTTAACAATTAAAAAGTAGTGAAAATGCAGCAGAGGACATTAAATGTCCTTTTCATTTTATATTATTATGTCAAATACAAATATATAAGTATAACAAAAATTCACAATTCATAAATTTTATAATGAAATTTTAACATTTTATTTTTTGGATAAAATTTATACTTAAAATATTATAAACAAAAAACAAATAATGGTACATAAATAATTTTGTTATTTATTTTAGCTTAATTAAAGTATTAAAATTAAAACTTTAAACTTTTGTTTCATTTCGATAATATATTTTTCATTAATTCAATATATAATTATTATATGTACTCCTATTTGTAAATCATTTTTATATCGAAAAAAAAAAATTAAATAGTGTGTTCAATGATATAAATTCATATTTTCAATCTAAGTATAATAATAAATTTTTTTTTTTTTTAATGTTTAAAATCTTTACGAAAGCATATACAAATAAATGTTATTCTTTTGAACACAGAATTTAATAAATTTTTCATCTATATATTGTAAATCCCCTAAACAAATAACAACCACTATCACGTAACGAAATTATGTAATATATAATAGATAAAATTCTATAATACTTAATAGTAATTTATAAATAAATTATATATTTTGGATGGCTACGAGTATAATAGATTTATATTATTATAGTAATTGAACTTAATTTACCAGGATTATATCTCACGTAATCTTAGTTATTATATGGTATTTATTTCAACAATAATTATATAAAAATAATTTTATTATAACAATTAATTTGATTTAATAAAATATTTACTTAAAAACTATTTTTTTTATGAAATTATAAAAATTTAAAAATCCTAATATATTAAACTAACTTCATTTAATTAATTAATTATATTCACAGGAGAAGCTATGGCTTAGTAGTCTTACTATATTACGATGAATTTTGTTCTGTTTCTAAAGTGACTCCTATTTAAATAATTACAAGTAGTAAAATGTATAGAAATGTAATTTTAAGTCTCGGGACGGACAAATAAATACTAATACAGTAGTCGAAATCAAACAATTAACATAGTAATCGAATACTATATGTTGTACGAAATTAATTTCTACATTACTTAAGAGCTTTTAAATATACAAAATAATTAAAATGAAGTCCTTCTTGTCATAATAGTAAAATAGTAATTATAGTTACTATAGTTAGTAATTGTTTCTCTTTAATATTCGTTTGAAAGTTTTCGCAAAATTTATACAAAATTTATTATTGTGCTTATTAATAAAACTTCCCAAAAGCTAAAAAAAGGTTAAGTATAATTAAAAGCAACGTAAGTAAATTGTTTTCATCATAATTATTGTAATATAATTTATAATAATAACTATAAAACAATTTACCATATTATTAAAAACAAAACATTTCACATTTAAATTCGGTTTTTTTTTTAAATAAAATAATTGGGCAATTAATTAAAATATAATTTGCAAAACAAAAATTATTTATTTTTTTTTATAAAAACTTCTTATTTATTTTAATGACAAAATATTATATTTAATAACCTTCTTCATTTTAAGAATTGAATAATTATGTAAAATTATGTAATATGGCCATAATATTCACTGATATTATATTCATAAAAAAAATACAAAAAATTTTTAAATTATGTTATCTAGGTAGTGGCACCGTATTTCTAAACGTACCTATCTATATCATATCCATAAAAGAACTTGAATAAAATGAACAAAAAATAAATTGTTTTATAAAAATTAAAGGGCATTTTATATATTTTAGAAGATATATTATTTCATAGATGTCGATATAAATTCTTTTAGTAAAATATATTACACATATGATTTGAATTCCTCATTAAAAGCTATAGTTATTTTTATATATATATATAAAACAATATTATTATATTATGTATATATGTATAGTGAAACCTATTTCAATATACATACTTATAAATATATAAAATTAAAAAGAATGCTGGATGAAATAGGAAAATATTAAGAGAATTCCCACATAATATGCATACATAAACCATAATAGGTTCATATTAAAGGCGTGCATACATTTTATGAATTTCATATAATATACACTACAGACTACAGTACAGATATTTGTTTAGAGAATAGAAGAGCTTTTAAAAAATCCCACTTAAGGGACTATGGACCTGATATTATATAAATTTTATTTTAATAAATATATATTTATATATATATATATATATATTTTAATAGGTATATGAATTCTTAAGTGTATAAGACTAAATGGAAAGAAGAAGAATAAACATACATGCATACATATATAGAAAATAGATGGTATCAAAAATTTATGCAAATGAAGTAACATTAAGAAAAACCAAAATCGAAAAGCTGATTCAGGCTAATCTGCGCGTATATATAGATGAAAACCCTATTACATACATTAAAAATATATAAGTTATTATTTTTAATAAATATAAATTATATATTCACATCAGAGAATATTTACATGAAAAATATGTATTATAATGCATATACATATTAGGAAATTATATTAATAATAACCTTTTAAAAATAATGGGTGTCCTTTATAATATTTTTTAAAATTTAATATCATAATAATAAAAATGGGTGATAAAAAATTATTAGTATATGGAAAGTATTTGTAATTAAAATAAAAAAAAAATTTCAACAAAAATTCAATGAATTCAATTTTGTTATTATATAACATACAAAATTTATTTTATTATCTAAGAAATTTATTAGCGTCAAAGATTGAAGATATCATTTTATATTATATTTTATTAAAGTGTTAAAGGATTAACATAAAAATATGTTATATAAAAACATAATCTCTGATTTACTTTAAAGGGATGTAATTGTATCAGTTCAGATTTCTTTATATTTTCGAAATATATATATAAATTGTGGCGATTTAATCAAAATTAATTTTATATGGGTACAACTTTAAGATTTTGGGACTAAGATTCTCATAAATTGGGACTAAGATGAATTAATATTTTCTTATAATAGTACATTATATTAATAATTAAAAACTGTTCTGACATGTACAGGAACATTATCACTTTCATACTTTCTCTTAAAGCATAAATGGTGCAATTTCCGGTTCACTGTCAATCATCGATATGAAATATTAACTAGATTATCAAGAAAACAATACTACTTATTTCAAAACTGACACTCTGTATTTAAGGATATTTGAAAATAATAAATTTTCTATAGTATATTTTACCGCATTTATAAAATAAAAAAATCCCTTATATATCAGGGCGCCAAATACAAATATTTATACTTTGTATTTTATATTATACTATAAAAATAATATGTTTTGCAACATAATACTGTAAAGAGCAACATAACAAAAAAAAAACCCTTAATTTCAAAATATATATAGATCCTTTCGTATAAAGAAAAAAACATATAATATGTTGTAAAATATTAAGTATGTACATACAAAAAAAAATGAAATTTCTATCCAAATCCAAAATCAATAGAAATGTGTTCAAATTTTTTCCTTGTAGTATCATATTTTTTCTTTTTTACATTATCCTTAAACATATAATATATAAAACAGATAAAAAAAAATATTGTTAAAATCTAAAAACAAAAATAGAATATATGTATATATAAAAAAAATAATAATAAGTGGAACATCAGGAAACTAGTTTTTGGCCAATTTCTATATACCATATCTACTATATACATATATACGAAAGATATAATAGTTTCTCTATTTACAAAATATTTTATACCATTTTTTTTAATTTCAGATTTATGAATTTATCCATGATTTTTGTATAAACATTTTTAACAATTATACATACATATATGTATACTTTTTGTCATCTATAAAAATTCAAACTATATTTTATGTATAAAAACATAAACATGTCTAACGAATGCAACTGCATATATGTAAAGAAAACTTAAAATCATAGTCATAGATTTTAAATTTTTCTACAATATAAAAAAAATTTATTGGTCCTAATAGTGTAATTTAGTATTTAAAGTTTGCAGATTTTTTTCTCTTATAATCCAACCAAATTATATACAGCTTCGATCCAACCTTACTAAGGTAGTAAAAGAATATACATAAGTATTTAAGTACGCAACGATAAATATGTATATATTTAGTAAATTGTAATAATTTATTTTTCTTAATCAATATACAAACAGAATGAATATGCTTAACGAAAAATATAAATGTTACTGTATTGTAACTATTTAAGATAAAGAAAATTTTAATAATGGATTTCATGTAAGTTTAAAGGAATATGAAAAGGTTGTAATTAAATTATATATCAAATGGTCAATAACCATTTTTATAATTACAAAACAAAGAAGGATTTTTACATTTTTATAAATATAACAAATATAAATGCTATATAAATATTAATTACTTATATCAAACTATATTAAAATAGTTTTCAATTAATATCATTGTTTATATATTTATTAATATAAAAAAAATAATATTGTCTAAGATATTAAAGATATCTTCTTTCCTTTTGGACTTTAAAATATATGAAACAATCATTTGAACTAATAATGAAAGATAGGTTCCATATAATCTAATTTCCAAATTAAAATTCAAATAATTTTCTATTAAAAATTATTAAAATCAAGAAAATTACTCAATAATGTAATATTTTTCTATATTTGCAATGTCATAGTATATAATAATTTTTCAATATAAATCTTAAAGGCTCAGTACCTAATTGTTGGAAACATTAAGAAATATTGATTTTCATATTCATTTACTATGTCTTTATATATGTTATACAATTTATACTTTTAATAAAATTTATTCTGTAATGTCATCCCCTATATGTACATACATATACGTGAGTAAACACCCTATAAATAAAAATGAATATGAAAATTTTTCTTATAAAAACATAACAAAAAAAAAATTATGTATAAATATTTTTCCTTTATTTTACTATGGTTTTGTTGGCTGCTACATTTTATTTTATGTTATTGGTATTTCACACACATTTGTTTCCACCTACATAATCTTTATTTATGGCAACTTTTCTACCAATATACTATAATACATTATTAAAATATATAAGTATAAACCTTTTTTATTATTATTATTTGTGAACCATATGATCTATAGTTATATCTATATATAAGTTAAATATTATAGAGTTTATAAATAATATAGATTATAGTTAAGATTGAAAGGAATAATTTAATTTTTTGCTCGATTAAATTGTACTCAAGACAACTATAATTTAATGAGAAACTTAAATAAGTTTATATATGATTTGCTATCGATATCAATACTAATAACATTTTATAAATATTTTTATCTTGTAAATAGTTTTATATTTCATAAGGTCAGAAGATGATAAATTTTATAAATAAATGTGGCTATTATAAATCCATGTAAAATATTAGAATTTATGAATTTTCTATATACAATTTATAAGTCTATCATTTATATTTCAAATACAACAATTTCTGTTCATCTGTAATGAATCGTTTAATCACTCTCAAGTGCACTTACACTATACAACAAGTTATATTTGTCTAAGAACTGTCAAGTGTAGATGGGTATTGAAATTATTATACCTACTATAAATAATTTAATATTCATAAAAATTTCTCGCGATAAGTCAAAGTAAACATTTTGTACAATTATTAAATTTTTTTTTAAAACAGCTAATTCTTAATCAAATTCATTATATACACACGTATACCAAGAAATTATTAATTAAATGTAAATTTAAATAAAATTAATGTTCGTTTAAAAAAGACATAACTATTAAAATAGAAAAGGAAGTTACAATGTTGGATTGTGTTCAAATTTTATTATATTAGTTGTTTAAATTTTGATATATATGTATACATTTGGTTGGGTTTAAATTAAGTTTACATATATATTTATTAAATATAATTTTGCCATATATCTATTTTGTTATATTTTATTTATCTTATTTTAAATTTAATATTTACAACTGTGCTAAAAAATGCTAAGAAATAAATTTCAAAACCAAATAAATATTTATAGTAAATTTAAGTTTTGGATTATATAATATACCATCCATAAGCATAAATATGAAATATGTTATATTTACATTTTAATATAATATTTTAAGTGTACTGTCAGAATAGTTATTAGAAGTTTTGACATTTATGTGGTTGAAGAAAAAATACGTATACGTATCATTATTTGAATTTAGACCAATAACAAAAATATTCAGAGGATTATCTTGTTTTAACATATAACATTTTAAATTTTCACATTACGTATATAAATTACACTTTTTTAAGATCTTAATAACAATTTATGAAATTTATTTCTAATATAAAAATTTCATATTTTAAATTTAAGAAGAAATCAATATTATTTTATTAACATCAAAGCGTTTTATAATTTAATATAGAAACCAATGTATTCAAAAAAATATAAGAATATTCTGGATATCTTCTATCAACATTATTACAATTTTAAAAATTGATACTTTTATTATTCGTATAGCGGCGTTTTGAAATATTTCATTTCAACATATAAAAAATTTATTGAAATTTTCATGTTAATGCAATTTTATTACAATGTCATTTCGAATTGATTCAATGTTTCAAAACTATAAAATTACATATTTATCTTTCTATTTTTTCTACATCATTGATTTTCTATTCGAACATAAAATAAAATTTTTATTCGTTTGAGTTTTAGTTGAACGAATATTAATATAGTTTTGGAAAAAATATATCATAAACAATTATTACAAAATAACATCACAAAAATCAATTACTTTGAAAAGAATTTTATTTAATTACAAATTAATTAGAAAAATAAAATGTTAACAAATCAAAATTTGAAGAAAAATTTATTTCTTGTTGGAATTGTTTTAATTTTCATATTTTTATATATCCATAAATGTGTATAGTACCATTGTTTTTTGTCAATTTTCATGAATTTTAGAAATTTAAGTAATTTTTCTTTTCAACATTTTGTATTTTATCGTAGTACAAATAAATAAAAACACAAAATATAAAAAGGATGGTCGATGTGTATACATATGTAATCCAAATTACCCAACAAAGAAATATCGATATTGTAATATAATATAGTAAATTTGATATATTATCCTTTTTGTTTGGTATATATATCGATTTTGTAGTAACATAAATTATATTAGAAAAACATGTGTTTCAATTCAATTTAATGAATAAAATTGTATTACACAAGCATAACAAAAAAGCCTATAACAACAAAACTGTTTAAAGGCAATCACATATAACATGGTATCATTTTATTTTGTGCAAAAAATTTTGATAGCATATAACAAACAATATGTATTTTGTTTTATTTTTCCTTCTTCTTGTCAATTTTGATATTGTAAATAGAGTTGGAAAAAATGATAAAATTGTAATGAAATCTAAAAAATTATATTTCTCTAGTGGATTAAGGATAATGCAGAACAATATTTTCCTAACTTTATTTATAATTTTACATTATGAGATGTTATAATAAAATTAATTTATATATAAAACTATAATTTCCTTTCCAATTTCTTCATTTTTCATAATTATTTTTCATAGATACTATCTAATACATTTTGCATATCATTTAAAGCTGTTAAAATTTACAAAAAACGGTTGAGCAAATTGTAGCAACCCAAATAGAAGTATGTATGCCAGAAGAACACTGATGTCGTCCAATCATCAGTATAAATTTTGTCAGCTACACAATGTAAATTCATTTTAGTATTCATAAAGTACAAATTATGAAATTAATGTAAATACTTTAAATTTAAACCCAACTCTGGATCTAATTACACAACATTTTTTTTTGCAAATGATATATTATATACATATATATGTACTATACAAGCCTAAAAGAATTTGTATGGCTTTAGATTTGATAAATTCAAGCAGTTGTGTTGTTATAACCATTAAATATTTGTTTGGTTACTAACTTGTATTTTTTTGTAATTTAAGTTGATATTAAGTAATTTTTGTATTGTTTTGTTTATCCCAAAATATCAAAACATATTATGTATAACAATTCAATATGTACTATAAAATACAACAATTTCATCATATATTAAATAATGTTGTTATAAGAAAGTAATATTTTTAATAATATTCTTTTTTTTACATTATTACTTGTTTCGGTGCATATCCTTTTTTCAAATCTATATAAAATAAATTTGAAGAATTGTATACATATAATGTAAAAGTATTCAAATTCGTGGAAGAATAACAACATTTATAAAATGTACATAAATATTTTTGTTTTTTTATTGCGTGTACATTCAATTCTTTAATGTTTTCACTTAAGTTAAAAAACGCGATAAATTTAATGGTTTTAGTTCGTTGGATCCCCTATACGCGACAAAGTGTTAAAGTGGAAAAATATAATTTTTATTTTTGGCAAACTTATACCAAAACCATTAATGTAATATTATACATATAAGACTATGTTTAATAACCTTTTTTTTTTGGTAACACGTTATACGATATTTTTATTTTTTGCAGGGTAAATATATATTTATTTGCAATTAATTAAATAATTATTTAGAATTTATGTTATTTGTATATTAAAGTTTACTAATGAACTTGAAAAAATAACAACAAATTACATAAATTTTCGTGAACAAGTGTAGAAAGTTGAAATATGGGTCATACAAATATTATATAAAAAGGACGATAATTACTTATTTGGTAAAAATTGAAAATAGTTTATGGACACAAGGCAATTTAATAATACATATTTATTGGTATATATAAAAAAAATATTTTAAACAAGTTTTTTTTAGAATCTTTAAAATATTATGTTACAAGGGACTATGAAAAGAACTATGAACTATTTTCCATTTACATATATAAAAAAAATAGTACTTATATAAAAGTTAATTTAATACAATATGCGAAAGTACATATTTGAAATCCTATAGAACATTGAATTGCAACAAAAAACTAAGCTGGAATACTTGAAAGTATATTTTTCATTTAAAAGTCAATACTTATAGCTCAACTATATTTTTTGTAGCACTATTTTTTTTTGTAATTTTCACATAAGAAAATATTTTTTTTATATTTTTATATATGAAAAAAAAAATTTATTTGTCCTTCAATCCTTTAGGTTGTATACTATATAAAAGAATATGTTGCTATTTTAGTATTATATAGTTACACTTAAACATCAAGTCCTTTTTTCCACCTATTGAAAATATATACAAAAAATCCAAACAACAATTTTGTATGTTATTTTTCAAAAAAGATTTTCAGGGAATTCTGTTTTTTTTTGTCACTCACTAATTTATCAACAAAAAAATGAAAGAAGGAAAATGAAATTGCATAAATATAAATAGATGAAGAAAATGTAAGTTAAAAGAAATTTTTGTCCTTCAACTATAATAAAAGATATATTTATGATATATGCAGCAAGGATATGTTTGTCGTCCATATAAATGTTAATGGTCCTGAATAAAATTTCCATTCATATTTCTTCTTAATTTTTTTGTCGTTTGCATTCTATTACGTATTCGTTACAATTCATGTATAAAAAAAATACCATTACATAAAAGTTATAATAATAATGAAAACAGAAAAAATCCAAGTAACCAGAATGAATACGCTGGAATGATACTTGAATTTTTACACTCACTTGCTTACTATTAGAACAAAAATGCATATTATAGCATAAATATACATATGTATAATACAGGGTATGTATAGTATAGAATAGTAGTATGGAAATATGCATTGTATATAAAATAGTAATATTCTTCATTTTTAGTTCTGTTCAATTTCTAATCTTTTTGTAATCAAACATTTCCAAATTATTCACATTTTTGTTGAATAAATTCAGGAATGATTCAACTAATCAAGATCGTTTTATGGTAAGATTCATTAAATATTTAAATTATTTTTAAACACACAAATAGAAAGTAAATTTATTTGGAATTTACAAAATTTCAAAATTGAAATTTGCTTCATTTTACCATAAAAATCGATTTTATAAATAAAAGTCTACCCAAAAACAAAGTTATTCCAATATTTTGTTTAGCAATTATGTGAATGAAAAATACTAGCAAATCGATGGATATACTAAACTACCCTGTATTTTAGTATATCATTGAATGTCTTTTGATATTATTCTTATTAAAGGATATGTAATACATAATAAAAGGAGTAAAAAAATGTATACAATATAAAGGAAAAAAAAATGGGGAAATATGAAATGAAATGCATCAAATAACAAGGATTCTTTTATTTAACGATGTGTTTTTAATGCTTTTAAACCATCGTCAGGCAATAAAGCTAAGAACACTTTTTTTATATGCTTTATATTTTACATAATCATCAAAAAATATAGAAAATATAATTATAATTTAAATTTGTTTTAGGCGAAAAAAATTATAATTATGAAAACGATTAATTTAATGCAGAGTGATCTAGAATTAGTTGTATAATTCTTAGCAGAAATTATAATTAATGGATTTTTACCCAGTGCATTTTCAGATGAAGATATCTGCAAGATTAGGAATGGTTTTAATTAATATCTTTAAACGGTTTCATAGTTCTAAAATGTCGTAAAACTGTTTCATATTTCTAAACGGTTTTCACCAAATTTGTTGTTGATAATTTCCTGTTTGATTGTATTAGAATTTTTGAATAAATTAAAATAGATAATTTTCAAGGATTTTTTCTATTATTCAAAATGTAAAATTCTAAATTTTCAACATGATAAAGGCGGTCAAAATTTTTATGCTTATATTAATTAGTATAATATGTATATTAACAAATACAAAACTTACACATTAATTGTTCAAAAAATGTAAATATACAATGTGGTATAAAATTGTTTAATTGTATAATTTACAAAAAACCACCAAATTAAATCTTTCATAACATTTTAAATGTTAAATGGAAATATAACCAATTATTTAATTTAAATTTTTCTAACCTACTGTATACGAGTATTTATTGAAAACTAAATATAAATCTCTTTATTTTGTTTATTTATTTATTTTTGGGATACTAAATCAATAGCATAAAAATTTGTATATATGTGTATGTAATAAAAAATTAATATATATTTATTATACATTACAAAATGATATAATAATATAAAATATTATGCCATTATATTTTTGGTTAATTTATTCATTCTTTACTTTTTCAAAAAAAATTTAAAATTCCCTACCAAGTCACGTATAATTTGAAAAGTTTTAATAAACATATACAAACATATTAAATATGTATGTATATTTAAAGGATTTTAGGCAAATAGATCATAATAATCTATATATATGTAGATAATCAAATATATAACATGTAATATAAAAAATATCATCAAATAATATAGTTTTCAAAAAAGGATTAACAGCTAAAAATTCGAAAATTTACACAAAAGCTTAATCATTATTATGATTATAATCTTTTTTTATTATAATATATAGGATACCATTTTTGCTTTACATATGTATAGCCAATTTTACAATATATATATAGTAAATATATATATATTACTAGCTTTAAGGTTTACCTATTTCATTAATTATTAAGATTGGAATATAAAACCTTTTTTCTATGTTAAATAAAAACTAACATTTTCTCTCAATGTTTGTGCTCGAATAATATACAATTTTATTTAAAGGATACAAAAAGATTTAAAATCTTGTAAACAAAAAATAAAGGATCTTAGTTAAAGTTTGTTGATCATAAGGAAAATATGATGACATTTAAAATTAAAAATTAAATAGGTGATTTTTTTCTTTCTTATTTTATATTAAAATATAAATAGAATATTTTATACTTTTTAAAAAAGGATATTTTATAATAAGAAGTCATTGTTTAAATTTAGATTATAGTTTATTTTTTAGGAAGATTTTTGACACTTCTTTAAAAGAAAATAAAATTAATCTTAAAAAAGAGTAGTTAAAATTTACGAAATTGTAGTACCAATGCCAATTAGAATGCAAATTTGATTATGTAAAATTATGTAAAGAAAGTTTTTTGTAGATTTTATGAAATAATCAAGTATAAGTCCAAAATTTGATTTATACATAGACTTTACATAAAAAGTAATTGAATAAAATAACATATTATATATAAATACATATATATATATATATTATATATATATATTATATATATCTTATTCTATCTCACAATTTGTTATCTTTTATCAAAAAATTTTTTAACTTTTTTCTTGCATTGCATAAAAAAATCTTTGTCATGGAAATTATTTAAATGTTTTTGGAAATATGTATAGTCATGTAAAAGGATATAACATATAAGGACAAGTGTACTTAATGAAATATGGTGAACACAAGCAGAAATGTTATAAAAAAAAGAATAAGTTTATATGTATTTTTTGTTGTTGTTTAAAAGTCGCTTTTATACAAAAATATCTTGCACAAATACAAATATAAATGTTTTTTCAATATCCGCAACACACATGATTTTATCCTTTCATTTTCCCTTTTTGTGTATTTTTTTTTTAAGTTTTACATTTCTTTTAAATTCCACATATGATAATACAAAAGGACTTAATGTTTTTTTACGGAAAACTTTTTTGATTGCTTTTTTTCAAAATTACATAAGAAACAAAATGGAAGGATAAATTAAAAAGAACAAAGTTAAAAAAATATATAAAAAATTGTATTACCTTTTAGATGATCAGGTTGAGATGAATCACCAACATTTCTCATTATATCACTAAGACAGTGTTCAAGTGAACGCATGTCTAATCCATTTCCTATACCAGAGCGATCCTGTAAATGTAGAAAAAAAAATATTATTCCTAAAGTTAAATTTGAAATTTTCATTGTTTTTATTTATTAGAGAAATATGAGAAATCTGAAATAACATTTTTTAATGTATACAAAGAATTTTGATAATTAAAAATTCAAAATTTGTACAAATTATTCATCAGTAACAAACAACACAACACAACAAAATAATAGATTAATGAATGAATGCTAAAAAATCACAACATTGTGTGGGAAATTAGGAAAATTTTGCTGTGGTTGTAGAAAATAATAATAATAAAAATGAAAAAATGTATAACAATGTTTTGTATATAAATTATTTGTATAAGTTTAGTTTCCAAATTTAATAATGTAATTACAATTATATTCAAATAATTTAAACAATTTTTAGTTACTAAAATGTAATGTAAGAGATATGTGATAATTTGGCAAGTAAATAATCTAATCAAACAATTGCGAATTTAATGAAATACATGGAAATATATGGCCAATTATACCTTAGATAACGATAATGACGCTAAGCTATATAAACTTTAAATAAAAATAAAAATTACAAAATTAAATTTCCCTCAAATCAAGGTAATGGTTAGAAACAAATTTTGAAAGTTATATGTATAAGAAATTGGAAAATATAAAATGCTTTCAAAATGATATATGTAATAAGAGCAATAATAAGAAATATCTGTAAACTACAGTACACACAGTGTTATAATTATAAATTCTGTACTCTAATATATCCACACTAATTTTTACACCTTCTTTCTTTCAATTGTTTTGCTATGATGTATATAACTTTTATAAAGTACAACTTAATTTATATATAAACCTTAAACATTACAAAAACAAAGTATGTAGAAAAAACCAATTCTATTTGTAACCTGAAGATATAAAAGTTTATTAAATAAACATTTTGTTAAAAAGCAAAAGAAAACACTTGTAATAATGAGCATATGTGGAAAAAAGTTAATTCACAAAACCAAAACTAATAAAAATATAAAATGTTAAATATAAATGAAAATTTTAAAACAATTTCTCTGTTATTATTATTATATCCCCCCCTTCAATATTTCCTATTTTACACATTGAATTTAATTCTAAAAATAAAAGGATATAGAATTTTATAATTTAATTCAAAAAGTGTTAATACAAATGTATGTAGAATTGAAAAGCTAAAAGGATAAACAGCATACACAGTGTTACTTAAAATATTTAATCTATAAGTATTGTATATAATTTCTTTTCACAAAATACATAAAATTGGCTTGAATAATTATGAATGGAAACATTTTTGTGAAACAATTATTTACTTATGCTGATATGTTACAAAAAGTTTTTAGTTTTAAATACAAAATTATGGTTATGAATGAATATGAAATTTATAATTTAATTGTATTTATTAAGATTATTAATTTAATCAATTTTATGCAGTTTGTGCAGAAAGATTTTTTAAATTAATATGTTTTTTATAATCACTTTTGAATCAGTTCTCTATGATGGATGAAATAGCAATTTAAACATTTTACTACTACTTCGCAAATCCATTATAAAAAATTTAAATTTGCTAAGCAGATTTTAGATAGAACTCTAATAACAAACTATTTAATTTAAAACTCTTTGAATTTAATTTGAATTCAATGTACTATGTACATAATTAAATTATAACTACATTGAACCAAAAAAATTTTAATTGTAGATTAAATTAAAATATATTCTTTAAATATTTGTTTTGAAAATATGAATAAAATTTATTTTATGGCTATTATTAATTTAAATTTTTATCTTAAATTCTATATTACAAAAAATAAAGTTTATACCAGTCAAATTGTCTTAAAGCCTTTATCATTATACTTAAATTAAATTTACGAAAAACTTTTATTTGACGGTGAAAATATAAGATAATATTTTCAAACTTTTATATTAACGTCTTTATTTAATTATTTGTTTTATAATTTTACCTTTTCAAATATTTAATTATCTTTTAACAATGAATCAAAATTAAAGGTTTGAGTGAGAATCACAATTAAAGGTTTGAGTGATCCTTTTCCTAATTGGACTATAATTTCACAGTCTAGAATTTTTAATTTATTCATAATAATAAAATTTTAACCTAAATTATATTTATAATAATAATAGTCTTAAAATTTTTCTCATACTTTTAATTAATTAGAAAATTATATATATTTAAAACTTCAAAATTTCATATTTTATGTATATATATCTATGTATATAAGGGAAAGCTTTTCTAACTAAATTCGTGAAATAAATTCTTAAAATTATTCAAAAAAAATATTTTTAAGTTTTAAAAATAAGTTTGAAATATTTCAATTCAGGGAAAATATTTCAATTTTTATCATTTTTTTTTAATATAAAACTTAAGAATTATAGGTAGGCTTAAAATGAACAATATACGACAATCTTCCATTTTCTTTTCAAAATCTTTTTGAATTAAAATGTAAAATTAATATTAAAAAAAAATTAAATTGTCTAAAGTCAAAATAATAACAATCAATACTTTCATATGTAAAGCATTAAAATGTTATATGTTTATATGCATAAGAATTATATTGAAGAAGCATCAATTTCTCTTTACCCTTTAGCCTCAGTCAAACTCTGAACAGACCCTTAGGATTAATAAAATAATAGGTTTTTTTCTAATCGTTGTATATACATTATTTTTTGGATACTTAAGTTGTTTGTTAAAATTATGTATACTGAAGTAAATGGAAATTTTATGGAAATATTTGTTGTGAACCAAAAAATGTAAAAATAATATTTAAATATTATACAAAGATCGAAACCAAAAAGTATATCAACTAAATATATAAAAATCTCTTGGGTAGAGAGCTCAGAATTTATTCACTCAACAAAATATTATAATATAACTATATACTAATATTAATTAATTAAAATATTAAAGGTAAAATTAATTTTTATTATTATGTATAATGACAATGTGAACTTTTTATATATTATACTTTCTCCACTTGTAGCTCTTTACAGATGATCAAAATATTGTTCAAAATGGTGTATATAACGAAACTTACAAAAATAATGTCTAATAAAATTACTATAAGATAATTAAAACTATGAGAAAATAAATCAATTATATAAACTTTATAAAAATATTTTGATAAAATTATATAATTTCAGAAATATTAAACAAAATTAAAGTAAACTTTCTTTAAATGGATTTATATAATGATATATTCTATGCTTTTATATAATTACTTATCTAAATTGAACTAATTTATATTCAAATAAAACTTCTGAGAAAAATGATTTAAAATATTATACGCCATCTTAAAATAATATTTTTGTCTCCTTATTGTCTCTTTAAAAATATATTACAAAATTCAAATAATAAATTCTTACAAAATCTCAAAAAAAATATATATGGTCATATAATTTTTCAGCTGTTTGCTAAAATATTATAAAAGAAATCTCTTTTTGCCAATTATTCACAATCCTTCTACACTTCATAATATCAATAATATACTATCTGTATCTCTATTATGTACTATATACTCGTATTGTCTAAATTTACGAAAATAAAATTTCTAATTCAAAAACATTCTAATAACATAAATATACAAACATAACATAAGTACAGATATATGTATAGTATTTACTTAAATCTTACAATTTTCTTTTACATAAGTATAATATAGAATAGAAAATAGCAAATAAAAAATTTCAACTCATTAAATGAAGTGACAAAAACAATATTGTATATTTTTTCTTATTTTACCAAAAAATACTTGTTTATGATTCATTAATTATTTTTCTTTTCGAAATGGAAGAAAATGACAAAACAGATGTAGAAAAATTCAATTTTATTTATGTTTCTTTTATTTAATTTTCTTAAAATAAAATTTAGATACATCAAATCTTAAATATGCAATCAAACAAAGGAAATTCTATAATTACGAAAACATTGAAATACAATTTTTTTATCATTTAATTGGCTAGTTTCCTATTAGATAGATACAAAAAAACTTATATAAATCATTTTATATATTTTTAATTGATTTATATTAGAAAAGAGAGAAATCAAAAGTTATAAAACTCATATGTATATATAATAATAATGTCAATTATGTTATTTGTAACAAAAATTGATTTTCCATAATAAATTTTGTTAATCACAAAATTATTTAACTAAAAACTTTCTTTTGTTAAATTAATAAAGTTTTTATATGCTATTTTATTTTCGGGAAAAGTTTATCGGAAAATATTAAATTGGAAACTCTAGGAATTATTTAATTTATTTATATATTTTTGGTAAATAATATTGAACATTTGTTTTTATGTAACCGAGAAAAAATAGACATTTTCCATCTGTTTTTGCCAATTATATAATTTTGTTAACATTTTTATTATATTTATATTGCAAATTTTTAATACATTTTTCAATGATTTGATAATTTTATAGTATTTCCCAGTTGATATTGTTTTATTATTTTTATACTTATATTATTTGATACAAATTGATGCAAATTTTAAACTTATGAACAAATTTAGAAAAAAAATTGTATTTTGCCGAAAAACGAATTTAAAGAATTTTGCCGAAAAACAATTAGCAATGTTATAAAAATTTGGCAATTTGACAATACATATATTTGTAAAAATAAATGTCAAAATGAAGAAAAAAAAAACTATTAAAATTTTCATTCCTTTTTTTGCTATTTGGGAAAATTATTAATTGATTATTTTTCCTAAAAAACGAAACGTAAAATCCAAATTGAAATATTTTCAACGAAATATTGACATTTAAATTCAAATTGATAGATCGAAACGAAAAATATATACATATGTACCTTGCAAATATAAAATTTCTACAAAATTTAAATTTTTAAAATTTCTTCAAATTATAAGGCTGTATAAATTATTTAGCAACATAAATTATTATTATTTTCGAATTAAAATAAAATAATTGAAAAATAATAAATTGTTTAGATAGATTAACCTTGCCAACTCTGAATTCTTATTACCAGTTCCTTAAAGATTATCTTTGATACCAGTATCTGGTAGTAAATGGAAAAATCAATATACATGTATGTAAAAAAATAATATTTATAATGAAAACTAATATTATCCTAGGATTTTGAATACTTAATAAAAATATAAATACATAAATAAAATTCATCCTTTTAGAGAAATGAATTTAGAATAAAAAACAAAACTACAACTGGGATGAAAATCAACATAAAAGCAAAACCATAAGAATAGAAATTTATATAATAGCCGCGAATTGTTTTTCCACACAACATATTATTATGTATGTATGTATTTAAATCCATTCAAGGCAAAACTTGATAAACTAACATAAATAACTTTTTTATGTGTTTTGGTTCTTTTTAGTTTCCCATATTATTGTTCTGCATAAATTACTGTCACATCAGTTAAGATTCTAAATATTGTGTGATTTAGGGAAAGTTTGTTTATAAAATTCTTTTGGATATCTTGAAATGAAAAATGTATATAAATAGTGAAAAAAATTTCTAAATAAATTGCATTTCTTTTCTGTTTTTGATATTAGTGTATTTAATTAATTTAATATTTTTATTCAGAAATATATTCGGACATACGTTTATTTTATCGCACAGTATATTAGTGTCCCTTAAGTATTTAAATGCTGTAATATAAATAATTACTGGACTAAATAAGTTTTATAAATTAAATATATATACAATATATTTCAGATTTTATATCAAATGTAATATTTCTTTGCTCTTTGGACTATAAATAGTTCTAATCTAAATTTAGTACTCTAGTACTAGTACTCTAGTACTAGCATCATACTCATACATACATATATAATGTTAATCTTACAATTCTCCAAGACATTACCAGTGATAATCTAAGAACATTTCATAGAGAAAATCTCAAAAAAACCTATTTAATTACTGCTATCTAAAATCCTAAATTAATATATAAAACTACGTAACATGGAAAATGTGGACAATATTGTCAAAAAGAAAAAGACATTGGAATGTATTTATTATAGAATTTTTTTTATATTCATTTCCATAGCTATGTAGAAGCTTTAGTCAAATCAATATATGAAATAGTAGAATCTCTATTAATAAATATATAAATATCTGTCAAATAGTATTAAAAAAATTGTATACTATAAATAGTATTATAAAAAATTAATTTGTCTCGAAATTTTCAAATTATTTATTTAAAACAAATTCTCAGTAAAATTCCCATAAATCGAAATAAAAAACTAGAATAATTTTTGAAATAACTACAATTCTTCTATAAGTATATAAATTTAAATTTAAATTTAAAAAAGAAATTCATTTATTAATCTTTCATTTTGTTTGATTTAATGAAATGAATTTATTAGATAATCCTTTGAATTGTGGATTTTACATTTTTGTTTCCCTTTTGAAATGTTAGATATTTTTATTTAATCCGGAAAACCACATTTCTACATCATAGCAATTCAAGGACTCAATAAATGATGATTTACAATTTTTGTTCAATTGTTTTTTTTTTAAATACTTTCTATGTTTATTAAAAAAATGATGCAGCACTCTACATACATATAACATATATAATGTTAAATCCTTTTTTGGTTTTTCTAAAAAAAATTTTAATGCCGATGTACATATAGTAAAAATTAAGGGCATAAAATTCACATGTTTGTGGCTTTTCAAAGCTTCATCAATATTTCTATTTCTATAGTATACCGATTTATTCAATACTAATACAATGAAATAAATAAATAAAAAGAAATTGTTATAATGTAACATAAGAAAATCATTGAAATTATTTCTTTTCTTTTTTTCAATCCAATAAAACTGAATTGAAACCACAAAAATGAAGCCAATAAGGGTCCAAACCGTATAGAAACTGCAGTAGATTTATATTTGTTTGTTTTTTTAAACTGTTAACATTTATTTATTTTATTTTGTTTTTATATTATTATTTAAAGAAAAACATTTCACTTATTTTTTTCTTTTTTCATTATTATGCTATATAATTAAGTATGTCATGATTGTTTCTAGAATTGAACACAGAATTTTTCTTTTTTTATAAGTGGGAAAATAAACAACTGACTGAGGTCAATTTTAAAGAAAAGATATTACAGCTTAAGTAAAAAATTATAAAGTCTACTAATATGATAAACACTTTTAATGGTTACTGCTGTTTTCTGGTCATTTTCTTACTTTGGATATACGATTAAAAAAAGTTCCAAATAAATTATATTGTAAACAATTGACAGAGAACACCAGTCACAGTAAAATCATTCAAATTGATTATCATTACATATTAGATTTTATTATATTTACTTTCTTAAACTATATTACATACATAACAGACATTAATTAAGCTGAAATAGGGAATATATTAGTGTCACTCTTTATACTGTCATATAAGGCTTGATAAAAATTATATAGGCCGATAATGACAAGCTAATATTAAATATTCAAAATAACATTTTTGATAAAGATCTATCACATTCACATATACGATATACCTACATATTTTTTATTTAGAGAGATCGGATCGTGTGACATTTAGAAACATAATTAATCCACTAAAAAAATTTTAATATATATTTTTTAAAAACCGTTTATAAATTTTATTTAACGCGATCTGAATACTTGAAAACTCTCAATTTTTAGCTTATATCTCGACTAGATTTATAAAATATATACATACATAATATATGTATAACAAAAAGTTATATTTTTGAAAAAGGATATTAAAACATTTCTTGTTTAATTAAAAAAAAAATTAAGGGAAATAAATTTATAAACCAACATTAGAATTCTTTTTTTTTTTTAATTTTAATATTAAGAACATAAATAAATTCAGTTAAGTTCTCATTTTATATTTTTGGGGTTATTTTGTGGTTTTAAAAAAACTTTAAGGAAAAAATAAGTATAACATATACATATACATATATTTACTAAATATTCGAGAAATAAACTTAATTTTATCAAAACTAAAAGTGCACCCAAAGCCCAAAGAAATTATAGTTAGAGCTAAACTTCCAATTTAAAGCACTAGTGTATTTCTTTTTTTTATATATATAATTTAAAAAGAAAGTTTTAGTTTTAGTTTTACACATAATAATTCTTTCCAAAAAAAAAGTTCTCCACATTACGATGTTTTATATAAATGAAATTATATTTATGTATATATGAAATTAAAATAAGTGCTATTTCCGGTTTTTATGTTATTCTGTAATACATATAAATAAGTATTATACATAAATGGTTTGAAATAAAAATATTTAAAATTATAGTTTTAATTATTAGCCTGAAGTATTTAATATAAAAAAATTACTAACTATAGATTTAAAAAAAAAAAAACTTATTTCACAAAATTTTATATCACTATCTACACAGCTTAAAACCCACTTTTTGTTTTACTTAATAATATCCTATAGTATAGTTAATAAATACTATCTTATTTACAACATAACTAATAGAACTTAAATTTTTATCAAGTTTTGAATAGAAACATAAAGTTATCTATGTATATTGTATAACAACTCGTAAAAATAATAATAAAAATATTAATATTTATTTATATATTCATAAGTATATGTATACATATGTATATGCGTTTATAAAGTTTGAATATTACTGCGGAAATAACCATTTTTAAAATCATAACAATAATAACTTCATAAAATAACCAGGAAAATATAAAATTTTTATTTTTTCCTTAAAAAAATTTCTATTTTATCTTTTTCAAAATAAATAAATTATTATTTTTCATTTATTATATATATTTAATAATATGAAATTTTTAACTTCCTTAATGACTTAGTACCATAAAGAAATAGTATATGTACATATATAATTTTTTTTCCCTATCTTTTTATTCTTAAGTTTTAAATTGAAGAACTGTAAAAAAGGATACTTACAAAAAATAAAAAATAAATAAAAAACCAAACAATTTAAACTCATAAATTCTAGAGGAAATTGTGAAAAATCTCAAGGAAAAAGTATTATTATATTATATAAATTATTATTTTAACAATGCAATAATAATTTTTGCTTCAATTTATTTTCGATAAAACTAAATAAAAAAATTTAGCTCATAATTTTCTTTTTCTTTTTTAAATAAGTTTTTCGTTTTCCTTTAATTTATACTCCTATTTATTTAATTTTTTATGCTGTACATTTAATTAGCCATCATTTCGTCCCTGTTTTATTGATAAAGTTTGTCTTACAGATTTTTTGTTTTTTTTTCTTGCAGAAAAGTTAAAAATACAATTTCATATTTTTCGTTTTGTTTTATTTTGTATTGGGATCGTACCGACTCACGTAGGGAAGAGAAAATGAAATTGCAATAACATGATATAAAAAAAAAAGTTTTTAAGGTGTTTTATCGACAATAATAAATTATAATATTTATATGTATGTACATATACAGAAAAATTTCACTAACGAGTATCAGGGAATTCTCAATATTTTCTATCCAATTTTTATAGATTGTATTTTTGTTGTATGTATAAATTTTTTGGTGTAATTTAGGAGACACAAATCAAATGACGATAAACCACACATTAAAAAATATAATGGAGTCAGTAGAATAGATTCATATACAAACTTTTTATATTGCAATTTTAAAATGGCTCAAATGGTTATACCCAAAGCCATATATAATATACGGCTTGGGCTATACTCTTCAACAAAAGTGCAGAAAAATATATAATTATTGTTAATTTGAGAATTGTGACATTGTCCCTTCTACAAAGCCTGACTTATATTTGGAAACTTGTAGCAAATTAGTAGGTCGCAAATTGCAATCAAATTTGAAAGATAAGTAAACTGCAGAGTTCAAACTCCAACAGCAGTTGAAATCTTTACGAGGCATCCATAGCATCCATAGTAAATAAATATTTTATTAAAAGTTTTTCAAAAAATAATTATCGTATCATATTTCATGAGAAAAATTTCCTATTTTGTAATTTTTTTTAAGGAAATGGAAACTAGAATTTTTAAAAAACTTTATATAAAATGCAAAAATAAAGTTTTTTTTTAATGAAAAAACTCAATGAATCGTGTGGAACATAAAAATGGTTTTATACAAAGATATATAATGAAAGAAGATGAATTGCATTGCATTTATTTTTATTTTAAAGTTTTCCCTTTAGTCGCCGTCATCGTCCTTTTGGGAAAATTATAGGTTTTTCTTGTAGTTTTTTACAATATTTACAAATTTATATTCTTCGTAAATATATTTCCAATAGGAAAAACATAAAATGCCAAACTTTTTATAAAAAAAAATTTGAAAATTTATTTAGGTCGACAATTGTTACAGAATGGAATTGGGTACGTAAAAAATAAGAAATGACTTTATTTATATATAAAAAAATATAAGTGCACTAATGGACTGTAATAAACAAGAAAAAAATAATGTTAATATTCCTTGTGTATAATACAATATTAAAAAAAAACGAAAAGAACACTAAAAAATCAAGAAAATAATTTAATTTTTTTAGGTCATTTTGCATATTGCACGAAATTTCTATTTAAAATAAAAAAGAAAGTTTAATTTTCATGAACTTATTTTTTTCCCCTTATATCTTAAGTAGATAATTTATTTTTATTTATGAGAAAAACTGATTAAATTGTCCTAGTTTTATTATAACTATAAAAAATGATTATTATTGAAAAATAATTAAATAAACTTTGATTATTCAATGACCGGGACAAAAATTAATTTTATAAGTCACCATTTATACTTTTACAATAATTAAGTTGGAAATTAATCTATTTTTGATTTTTATATTTTTATATGTACCTATGTAAAATTATCATTAAAATTCCGAAAATTTAAATATTTGAAATTAAAGAAATTTATAAATTAAAATTCTAATTATGGATAAATATGTTTATGGTGAAAATTTCAAAGTTATTTTTGGTATACTCATATGTAATTAAATTCGTATTCATAATAAATTAATTTATTTGACTAATAAAGCAAAGAATAAAAATTTAATTTTTTGAATTGTAGAAATGAATGTTTATAAACAATTTGATTGCACGATTGCACTTTATTATCCCTTCTTCAATTTGTTTTAAAAATATATTATTTTCAATTAATATTCTCAGTGTATACCAAAAAAAAATTATATAAGTAGCAACAAATTAACCATTATTATAATTTGAAAAAGAATAATCTAAAAAATGAATTGCATAAATATAATAAAATTGAATATTCTGAGCCTAATAAATTTTTTATAGTATTTTTAATATAACCATCGAAAGAAAATTTTAAATTATATTAAATCGATATAAGTGCACTAATGGACATATGGAATCGAAGATATTTAGAATTAAATATTTTTACATATCTTGTTGTTTTAATAGTATATTATATATTTATTTTATAAAAGGAGTCTTTGGATTTGATATTTTATAATTCTAAATAATTTGAGAAATTTTTTTTGTTAAAATACAATTTTCCTTTGAACAATAATATTTTATAATAAATTTATAGATTTTGGTATTTAAAATTTTAATTTAATAACATTTAATTAACTACTTTTGAAATTTAAGTGCTTATTTTGATAATTTTAAATTTTTTCGTACTTCAAATTATATCCCATAAATTTGTGCAGTTTCAAATTAAAAAAATTAAAAATTAAAATCTCTGAAAACTATATAAGGTTTGTTTTTGCTTGGTTTATTATATTCTAGAAAATCAATTTTCAAGTAATTCATTTATGTATACTAACTCCAGCCCATTTAATCCTGTGACTTTGTAAAATAAAGAGGACCTACTATATATTTATATGTATTGTGTGTGTCAAATAAAAATAGTACTATTCATTGCAGATTATTACCCATTCATTATGTCTAAAGTAAAATTAATTCACTGGAGAAAATTTTCTTTTTAATGCTGTAAAAATAGAAATCTAAAGAAAATGTTTAAATAGAATGACTTTTAATATAACAACTTGTTACCTTCTTACATAAGAGATTCAAATTATTTACGAAGATTGTTAGAATCATTCTAATAAATATAAAGAAAAAATTTGACCTACATTAAATATTATATCCTTAATATATAACATAGGTTATAACATATTTGTTATTAGTTCTACAGTGTTTAGTATAAGAGAGTTGAATTGCTTTTAGTTTATGTAGTTGAATAGTGCGACGCTTGTTTACCATTAAGAAGATTCTTAAATAAGGTTCAGTACATTCCCCAATATACATAGGCAAATGTATAACCACTAAATGAATAACTACTAAAAAGTTATGACTTTAAACTACCTGGAATCTACAACATCTTATACTCATTTAGTTATATTAACAGTAATACTTTATAACCTTATTACAAATATTTTTCTTAGCTATTTACTCAATTAAGCTAAGACTAGTATGTCAGGCTGTACGCTTGGCTGATATGGTAGCCCAATTTAACCTTTTTGCTAAGAACAACACTTCCTTGATCCTAATTATAACTTTTGTCATTTGTAAATATATTTGAATTTTCTTAAATATAGAAAGAAATACTTATAATAATTGACAACTGTACTCGTAGATTCAATAATGCTGTCAATTAAATATTACTAGAAAATGAAATGTTCTTTAAAAATTTTATATTTTTATACTTATACCGCCACAAATAAAATCTAAAGTTCTAAAGCATCTAAAAAAAGCTAAAAAATATATTTATATAATTGAGACAAAAAACACATATAAAGCATAAAAAAAAATATTATTTAAAAATGAATTAAAACTTTATTAATATAAAAAAACACAAAAAAAATAATAACACAAATTTATTTTTTAATAATGAAAATATATATTTTTTTAATTAATATATAATTTAAAAAAAAACACACACAATTATAAATAATTAATCACAAAAATAAATAAAAAATATAATTTTCCTTAAAAATTAATAACATTATAAATAAAAATTAAATAAAAACATATGAACTTTTATAATTTTTTGTGTTTCAAAATAATGGAATAAAAATTATTAAAAACATAAATGGATAAAATTTATTATAAAAACAACAAAATTATAAATAAACAAATTTTTAATTCATAGACTTAGAGCTGGCAACGAGTTTCTATATTACATTTTTCATGTATGTAGGAAGAACTTTAATGATTTTTAAACAGATAAGAAATTGAAAGAAATTGAAGCCTTTTACGTTTAAATATATTATCATCGTTTAGCTCATAATCTATCAATTGATTTTAAAGCCTTCAAATTTTTCCAATACTATTTAAAAATATTCGTTAATTTTAAAATCTATCAAATTTTAAATTATTTAAAAAATGGAGAAAAAAGTATACTATTTGTACTTATTACCACCGAGAGTTTATTTTCTTAGTAATTAGGATTTAGGTCCGACTTTATAACGTACCGGAGGCGGCTATTCACTGATCGTAGATAGTATCAAAAAATATTTTTCAGACTTACAAAATTTCCTCATAAGTAATTTTGACATTATATAATATGTAATATTATATATAATTCGTTATCAGCTCTTTATCTATTTATATAAATATAAAATTAAAAATAATACAAATAAAAACTTAAAACAAAAATCATCGTCACACAAAAATATATCATAAAAAAGGATCTACTTATGTATTTTTTTTACTAGTGTTAAATATTTTATCCTTTTTTTATATACATATAAACTAATATATTTTTGTGTGGTGAATATAAAAACAGGAAAAAACTGACACAAAAAAAACTTATGATATCCTTAAAACATATATATACACACAATTTTTTTTTGTTTTCTGTTTGAAATGTGTGCATGCGTGTAACAAAACAAAAAATTTCATATGATTTTTCTTAGTACACTGCTCCGTGAATATTAGTGAGTAGGGCAGCACATTGCCATTTTATTTTATAATATTTTCTTTTCAAAATTATGTATGAATATAGTTAGATGACACAACAACCAAAATATATAAATATGGATATATAATTATGTAAAAACATTAGAAAAATTGTGTAATTTGTTATCGTGTGTAGCGATAGCGCAATAATTATATTCGCGCGCTTTGTGCGTATAATGTGCTTTACTATTTTTAGTAAGTATATGTATATATAAATAAATTTATTTTTCTCATTTGTATAATATTCAAATTCAGTTTTTTTTTTGTATCTCCATAATATGTATGAATGTATAGTATACTATAAAATAAACTATAATTCTCTGGAAATATATTCAATATGATAATATACAAAATAATAATAGTACACTTGGGTGGAATTTAATAACCACCTAACCCCCCTCTGCTAACCAACAATCAAATTGGCATTTTTCATATGATTTTGGATGGATATATATTTTTTTTTGGGAAATGTTATGTAAATAAATTTTAAATTTTAATCAAAGGAAAATATAAATAAATAAGAAAAAACCAGAAAAATATTTAAAAATTTATAAATTAATTTAATTAAAATTAAAATTAAAATTTTATACATGAATATAATGGTTTTTTATTTTTATTTGATATTTTAGTTACATTTTGGAAATTTGTATAATTACTATATGTTGATAATTTTATAATTGCATTTGCATCACTTAATTAGTTAAATAAATATTGAAATTATTAGTCTTGCAGAATATTTAATTATCTCGCTGGTGTGGTGGTATAAAAATAATTTTATAAATTAATATTGATTTAATTTCAGTAATTTCAGAATATATTTATATTGAATATAATTCATTATATATACACTAATTTCAGTATATGGAATATAAACTATATATATCAAAATATAGTCCTGATATGGAAATTTGATTCCTTGAATTGATTTAAAAGATTCCTACTATGATTTGTTATACATATAGATATATAAATTTATTAAAGGAAAATAGAAAGAAATTTTTCAGACTTTTTCAAAAATTTCGGATCACACAAAATTGATTTTTTTAATATATAAAGTATATTCAACACCTTTTTTATACCTCAAGCTAAATTATATTCTGGTTATTTAAACAAATTTTTTTTTGTAAATCATTTTCAAAAATATAAAATTTACGATATTAATTGAAATATTTTTTTTTTGTTATTAATTAAATTGTAAATTTAAATAAATTTTTGTTTTTCTCCTGTATGTTTATAAATTAATCCTTTTTTTAAATTTTAATGTTTCTTATCTTAAACAGCAACGACCAATAATCATTAATCAAAATCATTAAAAATCAAGAGAAATTTAAAATTTAATTTTTTAATTTAAAATTTAATTTTATAAAAACAATAAAATTTTATTTACCTGATATCCACTGCCACTGCTTCCCAAAAAAACATCACTTCGACCATCGTCTAAACTTGGAACATCTAATTGATATCCCCCACTACCACCACCACCAATTCCCCCAGAAGGCGATGAACCTTTACCCGGAAATGATGTACTTCTACGATATTTACTTGGCGATATACCAGGCATACCACCAACACCACCTTGAGATCCAAATGGAGATGTTTGTGAGGGTCCTGGTGGATTTGGTGACATTTGTTTACGATTAATTTGCATACCACTTCCACCGCTACCATTATTACCACCACCACCAGTCATTGGATTTAAATTTGGTACAGAACGGCCCCGATTCCATTGACCTGTTATATTATTTTGATTCTGGTGTTGATGATGTGATTGCGGATGATGTGTTTGCTGTTGTTGTTGTTGTTGTGACCATGGTGGTACAGATTGGCCTGAAGTAGCAGCTGAATTTGCCCATGCTGGATAATGATTTTTATTATAAATATTGTGTTGATGTGGTGGTTGATGTAAATTTGGTGATGTACTATTTTGCATCATTTGATTATTATTACTACCATTATTATTACCACCGGCGCCAGATCGATTTGGTGAAAGACCATGTGGAAAATTATTTGTTTGTTGTTGAGATGTTATAGCACGTCGATGATGTGGTTGTTGTTGATGACCACCAGTCATAGAAGGTGGTGCTATTGCACCGTTATATAATGGTGGTGTTGAAAAATTTGGAAAATTACCAAAACCATTCATTGGTGGAATATGATTACCATCGTCTGCCGTTGACCACATTGTCTGACCTAAATTTTGAACATTATTCGAACCATTTCCAACATTATTACCAATTGAATTATTAGTATGCAAATGATGTGAATGTTGTTGTTGATGTGAATGTGGATGATGTTGTTGTTGATCCATAAATCCACTACCATTTAATATATTTGCTAATGTACTTGCACCACTGACACTGCCATTACCATTTGATGAATTTAAATTTAAATCACTAATAGCTTTAGCAACAGCTTGTTCGATTGGTGAATGTTGTTGCTGTATTTGTGGTTGTGGTGATTGAGATTGTTGATGGTGATGATTATTTTTTAAATTCAAGTTAGACAAACCAATTGAATTATTTAAGCTACCATTATTACTACCATTCAATATTGATGATGGCGCACCAGTAATAACTGATGAAATTGCTGATTTTATAATATTATCATCATTCAATGCATGTTGTTGTTGTCCAATACCAATACATATTGATGGTGGTGTTGTTATTGATGATATAATATTATGTCCGGAATCAACAGTATCAATTGATTGAACATTATTATTAATAACACCTGTAATTGATGTTGATGTTGTTGATGATGATGAAGTTATAGTTGAAGATAATATTGATGATAAATTAATTGATGATGATGAATCCGAGTCATTATTTTGTGTAACACCAACAACGATATTATCAATATCTGCATTAACTGATGATGATATATTATAATTAACAATATTGCTATCGTCAATTTTTGTATTTATTGTTGGTGATATTGCTAATACTTCTGTCGTTGTAGTTGTTGGTGAAGTTGCAGCTGTTAATGATGATGATGCTGTTGGTGATGAAATTGTTGAAGTTGTTGCAGCCGCTAACATAATGTTATATTATATGTTTTTTTTATTATTATTTTGTCTTTTATACCTAAAAAAATAATTATTATCCCAAAAATTTGTTGTTGATGTTTGTTGTTAATTTTTTTCTGTTTTTTGTTTTTTGGATGGTGGTAGTGGTTTTATTTAATTCTCGTTTTTTTTTAAGTTTTATATTAAAATTACTCCTTTAGTTATAATTTTAAATAAAAAGGATAATTATAAATTATTTTTTATTTGATCGCAATTTTGTTTGACTTGTTTTATTTTAAAGTATTCATCTCTGTATTTTTTAATAAAAATCTATTTTTTTATTATTCATTAAAAAAAATTTTTATTTTCACTAAAAAAACACTTAAAAATTATTTATTATAATCTTTTCTATATTTATTTAAATAATTAACAAAATATTTACAAAAATAAATAAATAAGTAAATGAATTTATATTTTTCTTAGTTTTTTATATAATAATTTATAATTTTGTTCATGAAATTTCAAATGGAAAACTTTCATTGATTTATTTTTTATTTATTTATTTATTTTTTTAGATCCCTCGAGAAACACAAATACAATTTTTTTTAAATGAAAATTAGTTTGTCTTCTTTCGTTTTTTTTTGCCTTTTCTGTTTGGTTAACTAATTTTCTTTTGTTATTGTTTTTTTTTGTTCTTTGTAATATTGTGTTGTGTTTTATTAATAATAACAACAACAAAAATAAAGTAGAAATAAATATTGGCAAATTAAAAAGCTATCAAAGATGAAGAAGAAAAAGGTAAATCCAATCTATAATTTTCTCTTATGGGTCACTGTTCTCCACTTAAATTGAATCCCATTATTACCCTCTTTGGGTGAAACAGCAAAAAAAAGGAGTGCATGCAATTTATTACCAAAGTGTTTATTTCGATTTTTCCTTCTTCCACTTTTCTTTATTTTTCAGTAACACAATTTTATTTGTTATTATTTTTCCCGATATACCGAAGAAAGAAAAATGTATGAAGTTATGTATGTAACATACCCGTACACTAGATTATTATTATTATTATTAGTATCCCCTTTTCCTTTTAGATTTCAGTTAAAAAAATTCGTGAAAACGAAAAAGTATAAAGTGAAATATATAAGATTGATTCCTTTCGTTGTTCACACAAGAAATGGAATTTTCCTTTTTTTGGTTTATATATACAAATATATGTATAAGGATTTGTTATATTGATGATTGGGTCGCAAAGGGAGTCCAAATTTCAAGAAAAAAGAAAAATATGTATTACAATAAATTTTATGTTTTGCTTAGAAATTTGTTTTTGATTTTCAGTTGATGAGGACTACAAATTATACAGCACTTTTTCTTGATTGGTTTGTTGGATTATTTGAACACATATATAAAGTAATATTTTTTTTTTGTTATTCAAAATTCTTCCAAAATATACAAAAATGTAATTAATTAAACAAACTATGACATTTTTTACGTCTCAAAAAAATTTAGTATATGATATAAAAAATTTCAGTTTTTTGTTGTGTTCCACAAATATGTAAATAATAATTTTTAATACTTATATTAAATATGAAAATAAATTATTTGTTACTTAATTAAAATTTTTATATATTTTTTTATATTAATTTTTTGTTTATACGGTATATGTATTTTTAGATTTAGGTCAACCGTAAATTATACTACTTCATAAAATTATAATTTAATTTTAGTTTTTAATTACAGTAAAAAATTAAATCACAGAATTTAAATTTAAATAGGTATATATAGGTATATTAAAATTAATTGTCAAAGAAATTAAAAACAACTTTTTCCGAACTTTCTACTGGCGAAATGAAATTTTTGATTTTTTAACTAAAATTTATTAATGTTTACTTGTAATTTTTAAAGATACTCCAATAAGAAAAAAAATTGAAACATACATATATATTTTTCCTCCGAAAATATGGCAAAAAGCAGAATTTGAATTTAAAGTAATTATTTTTTTAAATTCTATTCTATTTTATTTTTTTGTTAAGGTTGTTATACGAACGGATAAAAAGCTCGGACTGACTGATTATATTTAAACAAATTTACCAAACAGCGCATTTACCCAAAAATTTTACACAAATACAATTGTAGATAAAACTTTTTATATATACTTAAATAAGAAAAATAATATTTATAAGTATACATAATAATAAATAGAAAAATATCCTTTTTGAAATTATCAAGAATTTGGAATAAAATACATACATAAATATATTGTGTCTTTATTTGAGTATTTTCACCACAGTAAACTATATAAATGAATGTATTTGTACAGTATACACTTAGAGATCCTAAGGATATTTTCACCAAACATTTTTGTTTTTGGTTAATGAATTTTTTATAGTAAGTATTATATGATAAAGAAATAGAATATGGTTAGTTATAGGACATTGTAACAAAATAATTGTGAAAAAGTTTAAAAAATAGATTTAATATATAATTTATATTCCCCTCCCCCTTTTTTAGATATTGTTATGATTTTGTTGAATTTCTATGCGCATGTTTACACATTCAAATTTATGTTACAAAATAAAATAAAATTAGAAATGTAGTTAAGTTTGGTTTGATGACGAAAATAAGCTAAATAAAAAAAAGCTTGCAAATATATTTTACCCTTATATTTTTTTCCCTTACAATGATTGTAAAAGTTATTTGGAAATATTTTTTTAATACATACGAGTACATATTATAAAATAGGGTGACTTAATCAGATGTTTTTCATGTTGTTTTGTGTATATTGAAGAAGACGAAATGTATGAAAAAATCATATGTTTTGAATACAACGAAATGTATAAAAATTCCATTGACAATAACATTAATTTTTATAAAATTCGTTACTATTTAATAATAAAATAACGATATAGAAATAATTTTACTTAAAAATATATTCAAAACTAAATTCAAATTTAATCCAATGAAATTGCTATTTGAATAATCATATTTTAGTTTTCGGAATATGTACACGAATTACGAGTATATATTAAATGTTTTTTTAAATTGATATTATGTATATATTAGACGGGGTAAGATTAAATATAATATCTAATAGAATCAAAAATTATTTTGAGAATTATTTTGGTTTGAGGTTCGTGTTGAGCACATTAAAAGTTAGTAAAATTATTCAAATTTTAAATTACATACAAATCAAACATTTCTATTAATATTAAATAATTCATTATTTATTTTAATTTTTAATGATAAAATTTATTTTAATAATTATTTCTTATTGTTGTTACGCTTTTCAAAGAACATTAAAAATTTTGTGAAATTATTCAAAAATTATAGTTTCGGTTCATAATTTTTTTAGAAATACCTTATCTTAATTATATAATTATTTTAAAAAGGATACAAATTGGATTCAAATTATTGAAATTTTACAAGAATAAAGTCGTTGATAGAAGTTTTTAATATCTTTTAGATTTAGATATTATATTATGCACATTAATTGCATATTATTGTTTATTCGCCAAAAATTATGAAATTTACTTTAAAATACCGAACAATATGCTTTAATAAATAATTTAATTACAACATAAAAAATAGCTTTTTAATTTCCATTATATTTAAAAAACCATTTATCTACCCACTTAATGCAGTTTTCATATAGATACATATATTAAAATAGTATAAATTTAACTTATATATATTATACCAATTCTACTTCAAATATCAATTTATTTTTCAGATATTTAATAAGAAACTCTGCCTATATTTTATAACTTTATTTGAAAATATTTTTAAAAAAATAATTATATACTAAAAAAAATGTGTAAATAAATAAAAACATATCTTTTGTTTTTAATAATAAAAGTGTTTATAGACATTGAATTTCCCGAAAATTTTCACCGAATTTTAAAATATTCATCAACATTTAATAAATAAATAAAATTATAGGTATTATATATATATAATATAAAAATTCTAATTTTAGTAGGTATAAGTAAGTATACCTACATATATTTTATTTAAAAACAACAGAAAAAGAAAAATACGAAAAATAATATAAAATATAATATTTTTAATTTTATTTATTTTTCGAAATGTGCTATTTTATTTTTGTCTTATAAGAATTTCTCATCCATTTGGAATTTCATTATATTGTATGTACTATATTTATATACTACTACATAGTATTAGTAGTTTTTCCTATTCACGAGGAAACTATAATGCAGAAACAAAAATTAAATAATGTAGACAAAATCTTTTTTCTAAATCAATATTTTTCATTTATAGTTATAGTACATATTTATATTTTAATGTTTAGTTTTCTTTTTATTTGCAAAAAAAAAATTATTTATCTTTTATTGTTTCGTGTTTTTTCAGCATTGCTGACAGTAAAAAAGTCTACACATTTTATCGTACATATTCTTATTAGAATTTCGATTTTTCACAGAAAATTTTGTATTTTCTTTACCACAATATTGAATATTTTTTATTATGATTAATTTTTTACTCACACGTTTGATTTTTTATAGTTTTTTGTCTATTTTTATTATTTTGTAATGAATATAATTTTAATATTTGTAATATAATTTTATTCCGCACTAAAATTTAATTTTCAATTATTATTTTTTCAACTCATTCTGGTTGAAGAAATTCTTTGGTATTATATTTTTCAATATTGACTTTTTTTTTACTTTTTGGTAATTTTCGAGAAAAGAAAATAAAAATATAAAAACTATTTACTGCAATCTACTTAATTGTTATATTGCCTTTACTATATTTTTTTTACTATATCAATCACAAATATTATCGGGTGTCGTGTATTTGTATGTAATTAATTCCATATTATAAAAAAAAATTGTTGTATGTAAAAAATGAATAAAAATTAAAAAAATATATCACAGAAAAAACTATTTTTTTCTTATTAATTTAATAAATAATAAAATTTTTACTTTTCTATTTTTGACCAGATATCGGCCATTTATAAAAGTATAGTGTCGAAATTTCACGATGACAGTTTTAAGAAATATTAATATTGGCAATGGCAAGACTGGAATCTGTATGTCATATAATAATTAAATATGGAAACATAGCTGATAAATTTATGTTGTTGGTTGTTTTTGTATGGATGATTTTGTAATTGAAAAGTACATTTTGTTGTGTAACAAATCGAAAATTATGGTTTTATTTTATGTATTATTTATTTACATATATAATACATATGAATGATAAGGAATGTAACTTATATTTTATAAAACTTAAATAATGTACAATTCTGATAAAATTATATAGTAAAATTTCAAATTGCAAACGTTTTTATGTAGGTAGTATAGTAGGTATGAATGTATATGCAAATTGTTTAATTACAGAAATATATTTATTATATTATGAGTATTGCATAGATAGACAGGTATATTGTCTTGAATTAAAGCTAAAGGTAATTATAATAACTACATTTTGATTTTGATATAGTATACGTATAGATGGTAATGAGTATTAACTAAAAGCCACTGAGTATGCACTATGACTCAAACAAAAAGTATCTAAGTAAATATTCAAATATTTTACAAGTATTTAAATATTTTCGAATAAAATATTTTTTCTAGAATAAAATATTTGATAAGTCAAATACTATACTTTTATATAAAAAGGTTATTTACTCGTATTCAAATACTTTTACTCGAGTATTACCCAGCAATTTATAAATAATACTTACATTTATATAGTTATTTATATGTTGTACATCACACCATTTTAATGCTCTATTTATATTTACAATATTTAAAATATGCATATGTAAATGAAGAAAAAATGTTTTTTCATTTACTCCTTTTATTATTATTATTATTTAGCAATAAGATAAATTATTGCACATTCAATCATTTCTAAATCATAAAATTTCTGTCATTGCAGAACTATTTTCAATTGTTGTACTCTTTACATTGAAATCATATTGGATAACATAATTTATATTATACTTTTTTTCAAAAAGGATTTAATAAAACAGAATTATTTCCAATTTTACTAAATTTATTTTAAATTTTAAAAAATGTTTAATAAAAATAATAAGCATTCCTTTATTTTTTAGCTGCATATAATATAAATTGATTATAATAGGTTTTATGATTGATTTAATTACATTTTTTGTATTTTAACTTTTTAAATAAATTCAGTTAAAATAGAAGAAAATTAATTTTGAAATGGTGTCAGTAAAATAATTTACTATTTTTGCAAATGATTTAGTACTAAAGCCATTAAAGTAAAATAGAATTTTTTTAAAATAATTTCTCAAATAACTTATGTAATTACATATCTAATTTTCATCTAAAAAAAATAATTAACAAAAATTAAAAACGACACAGTCACAGTTAATTTGTTACAGTTTTTAAAAATGATATTTAGCAAAAATGTATACCAGTCGTGCATACTTTTAGGCGTATTCTACAATATGTAATGTCAACAAAGATAAAAAAATAATTATATTATCTCAAGTTAAATTATTTAATTACATATTATATTTCAGTGTATAAAATAACAAATAAATTACACAATTTCATGTCATTCGATTTTCCACGGACCAACGACCAAGGGATAATATACATTTATTTTATTGTGGTTTTGGATATGCATAACATTTTGTTATAATTGTTTAAAAAAAAAAAACGAATATATTTATTCATAAGATAAAGTTTTCTTTTCATTATGAATCGTTTTGTTTTAAATTATTGCAATGCAATTCATGATTTGTCATTGAAGATCCGTTTTTCTCCTTTCCTTCGTTTTTGTAATTATATGTATTTACATTTTCTTATTTACAAAAACAAGAGACAAAAAAGAAAATATATGTATAGTATAAAACGTTCACAAAGTGTTCGTTGTTAAAGGAATAAACAAAGTTATTTAGCAATTGTGTAAAATGAGTTGTTAAAATGCATTTATATTTATAAATTATCTTTTCATTTCGTATCCGTTTGTTTAAAAAATAAAATAAATATGTAAATAGAATAAAATTAGTTATGAAATTTTAAAATAAATGTAAATTTTTTTTTATGCAATTTTCATAATAATATTTGTTACATCGATAAATTTATCTATGAGAAATTAAAATTTAATATTTTTCATTTAATATTCAACCAAAATTTAACTCGATAAAATATATTAAATACACCATTTGATTTTAAAAGAATTGTTGGTATGTTAATGCATATCATATAATGGACTAATAAAACTATAAATTTAATTTCCCTTTTATTAAAGTGTAATAAATGTAATATTGAATTATTTCGAATTGATAATATAATCAATTACTTTTATAAATACTTGTCACACGAGGTAATGTAATTATCAAATACCTTAGTATAAAATTCACATACGTTTTAGCAGTAATTTTTTTTTAATCCAATAGCTTCAATATTTTTTTTTAATCCATCCAAAGTTCAACTGATATTAATTTAATTAAAGAATTTTAGTTTTAAAAAAAATTTAAAATTTATGAAATCATATCTTTTCTATCGTTTTAAACTAAAATATATTCAACAAATTTTGGTTAGACTAAAGTATAATATTTACTATATTTCTGTTTTGCATATTTTTAGAATAAACAAAATCTCCATATCATAAATTTACCTTAGTTATTTACCATATTTAGAAGGAAAAAAAACTATGTGTATATATTTTTAATTTAGGGTATGCTATAAAACATATAATATACTATACATAATACTTATATTCAAAATACTTACCATGAGTTTAGTTTTTAGCTACTTTTTTAATATAATATTTATGAGGTATTTATAATTAATTACCATAGCCACTGAAGGATTTAGTTCTTTCCTACAAAAATGAAATTAATTATGTACCTTAAGTATATACATATATAATTTTTGTGTATACATACATATGTACATAACTATAATTTTATTTTTTAATATAAAATGTATATTTACGAGTATACAGTAGGTATATATTTTTTATTACGTGTTAGTTAAATTACTGTGATAATTTTTTAAGGTAAGTAAGTAGTAATAATTAAATATTTGATTATTATTATACCAATTATTATATACCTTTAAATAAACTTAGTTGAAAAAAAAATGAATTTATAATACTTAAGATATTTAAAAATAAAATTGATTGGTAGGAAAAATATTACAGAAAAATATGAAATATTTAACTTGTGTATTAGTAACATCAAAAGTAACATCATATTTTACTTATTCAAAAACTGAATAACTAATTTATATATTTACTTGAATTATAAAATGCATTATGTATATTTTAATTAAAATGTAAACGTTAAGTTAATTTAAATATTAAATTACTATGTAATAAAAGAAATAAAATTATAGTTAAAACTTTTATAAATTTGTGTACCATTTTATTTTAAAATTATGTATGTATATATAGATCTTTTTTAAATAAGGAAAAATGCATTTCGAAATAAATTCGCATTTTATTATTCCCACATTAAAATGCATTTTATAATTCCTTTTTGCCTATAATAGATAAGTTATCTCCATCACTATTGAAAGTTTGCCTTTTTATATAATAAAGTGCTATGAAAAATGAAAAATGTTATGGTAAAATTATCTAACAAATAAAACTTTTCAAATTTGAATCATTTTTGGTTGTTTCATCTTGTACACAAAAATGTTATTTACCATATAACAATATTTACATAATCACCATTCACAAATAAATGCACACTAAAGTTTATTTATACCTATATATAGCATATTATATACAGTTCTATTTATGTACATATACATATTTAAAATATAAATATAAGTTTGATGCAAATATTTTAAAATATGTGTAATATTATTTATGTTAATTTTAAATTGTTTTTATATTTTAAAATTCAAATTTTACTATATTTTATAATTTTATACAGGGTTACTTGTTATTATAGAATAATAGAATAGAAATAGAGTATAACATAAATATAAATAATGTTAAAAGTTTCTTGGTTTTCATAAATTTTCTTTAATTCAAAGTTTATTTTTCTCATAAATAAGAATTACTTATTAAATTAAATTGAACTAATTTTAAATTCGAAATTTAACTTAATTCTTCCTCTCTATTTAATATGTAACTTTTTGTATCCTCTCTTTAAAATTATATTATTATTTCTGCACTAAAATAGTAATCAAATATGTACTTCCAATTTGACATTATATTAGCTATAATGTTGAAATTAAAAATTATTGAAAAATTTAATTGCATAGAATGCATATACATATATACATACATAAGTTATAATAGCTTAATATATTTTAACTATGTTCCATTATTTTGCAATAAATTTTGATTTCTTCATTTCAAACTAGAAAAATTATAGTACCGATTTTTCTTTCCTAGACATAAAAAGAGATCAGGATTTAAAATCCATTAAAATAAAACAAAAAAAAAATTACATTATACAATAATCCGGTATTCCTCGATATAAAACAGAATACCGTATTAACATATTTCACTATAATATATATAAGGAGATAAAATATTTCTCGTTCTATTTAGCATAGTTTTTACAAACACATTAAAAATTTATGGTAACCCAAAATATATATTCTGGATTCTATCTAAAGACAAAGTTATATAATGTTTCTTCATATATATAAAAAAGAAAAAGATATAACATTTAATGTCCTCTTTTATCGAAATTTGAGTGAAAAGAATTATATTTATTGCCCACTTTTGTCACACATGTTTTTCTTTGATTTTCAACAAAATTTACACATTATTATATTTTTGTTTACGATTACGATACTACATTTATTTTCTTCATTAATTTTTTTGTTTTTTTGCCTCTATTCTGAGTAAACTATTTAAATTTTTTTTATTAAAATTTCATTTTCTAATCAATTGATGCATGTCATTGATGAAACTAATTTGTTAAAATATCTCTAATTTTCCATTAATTGTATATAATATCCAAAAATTCAAAAATTGAAATACTAACATATTAAACATTTAAAGCAAATAACAAAAATGAATAATTATGGTAAATTTATAATTTAATACAAAAAAATTAAACTATCAATATACACAATATATTTTTACCAGATAAAATAAAGGAAATTAAACAGATTATAAATACATCATATTAAAATTTTAATATTTTCCCAGGATATCCGTAAAATATTTTCTCTTTTTTTCCAAAATAGTAAAAAAAAAACGAAATACATATTTGTATATGTATATGTATTTAAATTTTACATAGCTACGAGTGAAAAGCATCAAGAGAAAAATAATAATATGAAATAAAAATATATAACATAAATTTTCCTCGAATAAAAAAGTATATATTTTTGTTTAATTTAATATTCAGGATATGCGATTTTGGTTTTTGACCTATAAAATTTACCATTTATCTATCTGTAATGTATAGCGAACCGAACGTCTGGGTCTCTGGGATAATGTTAATGTTATTTATTTCAATTTTCATCGTTTCGAATAGATTTTGTATATTATGCATAATTTTTAATGCTAGGGAAACTATCTGAAAAATATGTGAAAATAAGGTCATTTATATATAATAATTTGTATGAAAATAAATGTATATAAATTACATTATACATAATGTTAATAAATTTATTATTGAAATATGTATATGATAATTTTTGCAAAATACAATATAAAACTAATTTTATATTTATAGTATTTTTTTGTGTTACAATAAAAGGTAAATACAAATTTGTGTTGCATTTTAAAATAATTTAAAAATCCATGTAGATCATTTTATTACATCTATTAAATAATATATTAATGTATAATTAATATTTCCACTTTGGTATTTGAAAATTTCCGAATGCCGAAAATTTGTTGTAATATTATAAATAACAATAATTTTAATACTTTTATTAAATACAATCTTGAATATAAAACAAACATTACAATTGTTTTGAGTTTCCAATTGTTTAATTAAGTTAATGGAAATCGAGTCATAGAATACCACCAGGGCCGGCGCTCCCATAGAACAGTATGAACAACTTGACGGGGCGCTAAAATTTAATGAACAATCGATCAGTATGAACAATTGAGTCATAGAATACCATGGTGGTGGCATAGAATACCACCACCATGAATGTTATTATAATAATTTCACAATTAAAAATATAATTCTAAAGTATTAATTCCTATAATTTCAGTACATTTTCAGTATATGGATAAACCAGAAATCTAAAGATAGGACCTCCGAAAATATTTTATAGGATATTCGAAATGGTACATTATATACTATGTTTTTAAAATCAATGATATGATATAAAATTTATGTGGTTTTATAAAAACTGAAAAATGATACAATAACTTTTTTCGATTTATGGAAAATATGAAATTTATCATATGTTGTGGGCAAGCAAACAGAAAAAAATAAAAATTGTGTTGAAATTTTATCTAGGAAAAAAGAATTGACATTTTTCATTTTTCATAAATTTATTTTTATTAGTAAATGGTGAAAAAAATTATTTTGTATATTAAATTTCATAATATTTTATTATTTCAATTTTAAAATTCTTTTAACAAATTTTATTACATAGAAAAAATGAAATATTTGTGAACTTTTATAAAATGTGAATTTTGAATATTAAACTTTTCAAAAAATAATATAATTTATTTAAATTATTATATGAATGAAAATTAAATTGCACGAGATTATTTAATTTTGATTCAAAAATTGTAATTTTATAAACATTGCAAACATATAGATTACATTATTTTTAGCATTTTCTTAAACTTTTCTTTAAATTTAACAAGGATACAAAATTAAAATTTGATAAGCTTAAGAAATAATTAAATATATTATATAGGTCGTCATGAGTGACAAAATAAAATATCTTTCATATAATTTATAAAACCGATACCAAACTATCCTTCGATATGGATAAATTCCAAACTATCCTTGTTAATTCCAAAAACTAGCAAAAAAAGATACACAACCGCACATAAAAAATATGTACTATAATATTATCGTTTCGTTTTTCTGTGCGGTTGTGTATCTTTTACCTATAATATATATAAGTACTATAATAAATCAAAATTGAATATAAACTATATAATATCATTTTACCACAAAACTAAATTATTGATTGTAATAAATATACATATATTTAATTTATAGTACTATGGTATATATACATATATCATATCAAATTCTTTATTATAGCAAAATTATTTAATTACATTGGTCAATTACACACTAATGGATAATTAAATTCTGCAGAAAATTTCTCATAATCAATATAATCAATAATTAACTACAGAATAATAGTATATAAAGCAATCGAAAGTTTAACTTAAAACTACTGTGGTAAAAATCTATACAAAAATTGCAAAACTATTTCATAGAATATGTATTATATATTTTCTTATATTAAAATTTATTTTATAGAAAAGAGAAAAACATATCTCAAAATTTATTTTCCTTTTATTTGAAATAAACAAAAAGGACTAATTAAAAATTCTGTAATAGTAAAAAAAAAGCGAAATAAACATTTTTAAGACTTTGAAAAACGTTTAAACCATTTTTCCCTTATTTTTCTTTAAATTTCTTCAATTTTTCTTTTCAGAAATTAAAATGCATAAAACGTATATGATGAAATGTACTATAGTAAAAAATTATATTTTGTAGGAAATGTCCTGACCAGAAAGTAAATTATAACTTTTCTTTTGAAATATATAATAAAGAATGAAATAATTAAAATTTTATTTAATTAAAATGTAATTATGATAAGAAATTAATTAATTAATAATTCATATTATTTAAGTTGCGAATAGAGTCATCATACTAATTTAATCAAAAATCTAAGCAATATTTAAATATATACTTTTTGGAAAGAAAATAATGATTATACAATTTTAATTTAATTTTTGTATACCAAAGCAAATAATCTTTTATTTTAATTTATATAATAATTTAAAAATTCGATTTTGAATTGTTATTTTTTTGGTTAAAACTATTTGTTTCTGACATAAGAAATAAAAATATTTAATAAAAGTTCAACTTCTAATTGTATATAAGAAAAATATAGTATATAAATTTTAATAAGTTGTAATTTAAAATCCTTCAGTAACAGGAATCAAAAACATGGATTTTTTTTCTATAGTGTGTTAATTCTTTTACAAAACTAGCCATACATAACAAAATGTTTATCTTAAATTAAATGAAAGTTTGTTATAGAATTTCTGTGTTCTTATTTATATAAAACATAAAAAACATTATTTAATTTATGAAATTATAAATTCTTCCAATAACAAAACATAAAAATTATTATAATAATTTTTATTTTGTTAATTTTTGGGCTTTGATATATTTACAATACAATAATTACAATAAACGAGATAAACTTTATAATAGACCAATTTGCCTCTTTTTCTTTTATATAAAGTTTATAACACGTAATAAAAGTTTGTTTCTATATTTTTTATTATCAGTATATAAAACTTAAGTTTATATATAGTTTCCTTAAAATATCCTTTTTATCATTCCTTAAGAAAAAAAGGACGAGAATGCCCAAGAGACTAACCACAATATTATTTACTATGTATACATATGTATGTATGAAAAAAGGAAATCTAACATTTCATAAATGATTACGTCTTCATCAGATTAACTCAAATATAATTATATAGGTCCAAAATATTCTGAACATTTCTTTTGAATGAAAATGTAATTAACTGATTAAATAAAATAGGAAATTAGATATTTTATCTTGATATATTGGATTTGCATAATTATATATTTGTATAATATATGTCTATTTAAATTTAAAATTGTTTTATTATTTAAAGAAATAAATTATATAAAATTTTATATGTATGTAATATGTATATATTTTTGTTAATACATATGTAGTATATATATGTATAATATGATTAGTTTGTTAAAAAAAAAAATTTTTCAGCTGATAAGCATTAGTACTTTAAGTTGTAAAGGAAATTCCTAGTCTCTAATATAAGTTTTTTTTTTCTCTGCTGTTATACTATATATATTGAAATAAATAAAATGAAATGAAATGAAATATAGTAAAATGAAATATGTAGTATTAAATTGTATTTCATATTATAAAAATAAATTGATTGTAAGTCATTAGTAATTAGAGTAATGAAAATATCTGGATGTAAGAAGAGAAATTATTTGTAGTGGATATATGAAGACCAAAATCATATTACCATAGGTCAAGTGAATTGAATTACATATTCCATAATAACCATCCACCAACCAACCAAATTAACATTGCAACATTATTGCTTTCTTACGCCTTTTAAAAATAAAATCAGTTTTTTAGACTATTACTTTTACCTGACGTAAGGACGACAATGTAATAACACTCTAATTTGATTGAATTACAATATACTCTTCGTTCTACTTCGGAAGTAATAAACTAAATGTAGATTTTAAAGCACATACATATATAAATTACAAATAGTTAAAAATATTTTAAAAAATTAAAATATTTTTTAATAATATGCCCTTACCTTATACATTTGCAATATAATATTACATTATACAACAAAATTGTACCAAACAACAAAAATTATTTAAAAAATTTTCCATTTTAACTTGAAAACAATTTTCTATGGTATCTACCTTAATGATAAGAGTTAATGTATAACTAATTAAAAACTTTATAATGTACAATATTTATATTTTAGAGGTGGTATAGTATTCTTTTCTATTTATAATAAACTTTATTGCACTTTTTTTTTACATTGAACATCCTTCGACTAAATTTAAATAATATAATATAAAAAAAGTTAATGTATAAAGAGAACTAGGACAAAATATCTTTCGTTATTATTATTATTTCTTCTGGTACATGCATTATTATATATGTATGTAATGAAAAATTATAAAATATTCTATAAAACTTTATTCGTTGATATAGTAACTTAAAATAGGATTTGACCTGATTGTATGATATATTGTAGTTCGTTTTAATGAAAATATGGAAATTATTTTTTTAAATATAGTTGAGTTGAGTTATAAAATAAAAGAATAAAACTCAAATTAATTTTCGGTAAAATTTTACACTTCAGATCTCATGTTGTATTATTATAATATATGAAGTTTGATTAAATTAAATTAAAAATTTTTTAACAGTCCATTACATTTAGGCATTGTAAAGTTAGGCACGTATACCCTTTAATCAAAGCCGTATATATACGGCTTTGCTTGTAGTCCGTACCCAGTTGGCTTCTAGCCATAACATTCATATAAATATACAATTTTTCTATTAATGATAAAAATAAGTATGAGTTGAGTATGGCTATACTCATTACCATCTGTACGTATACTACATCTTAATTCAAGATAGTATACGTGGCTATGCGACACTTGTAGCAAAGCCGTGTATAATATAAAGATATTCAAAAATTAAAAAAGATTTAACGACCTAATGTTTTCAGTTTTTAAGTTTTTTTTAATTTTTGAATATCTTTATATTATATACGGCTTTGCTTTAATATTATTAAACTAAATTTTATAATTAATTATTCCCTACGTTTTAGATTTTTTTAAAAATTGAAAAACATTTTTTCATTAACCCGAAATGGTTTGTATTCAAAATTCATATTATAATTGTAGGTTTATTATTATTATTATATAAATCTTCAAAATTTATATTAACGATAGCAATAATAAAAAATCCTAATTTTTTTTTTTTATAATTTTCCATTTTATTTTATTCATAATATTAATTATAAATTTTCTATTATTCCAGATAGACAAATAATTATTATAAAGATGTTTTCATGCCCTCTATAAGAAAACAAAATATTTTAACACCATCATCATACTCGTATATTTCAGATACAGATCAGATACAATACACAAATTATAACATAAATAGGAAACTTTTTGTTGTTGTTGTTTTGTAGTAATACTTTATATATTTTATATATAATTTAACAAAACCAGCCTAGAATTACAAATTTTCAGTTCTAAATAAAAATATTCTATATACATACATATATTATATTATTATATATAAAATTATAATAAAATCTTATCCATATCATAACTGGGTCATCAAATAATGGAAATGTTTTTGACATATTGATTAATTGAAATCATCTTATTTGCATGTAATTTACCATAAAAGATTAGACAATCTCATCATACAAAATTTTCACACACACAAAAATAAAATAAAAAAACAATTTAAAATAAATAAGAGATAATTTACATAAATTTATATTTTATATAAATTATAGATATCATGTCATGACTATATAGAAAATATATATTTTACTAAACATCCTCCCAATAGTCCCAATTTTCCAAAGATACAAATAATGTTTAAAATTATATTTAATGTTACGGATTGTAGAAAATAAAAATGAATGATACACTTTTAACTAAAAAAAGAAATGCTTTACTACAAATACTACAATTGAAAATAAATCTTAATAGATTTAAATTTAAAAATAAAATCCTATACATATGTACTTATTTCCAAAATTAAAAGTGTATTCAAGTTTTTACACACTTAATTTTGGAAGAATATAAAAGATTTGATTACAAATTTATATTAACTAAATCAAAAAAAATTGTTATTGCAAGACATTTATCACCCTGTAAACTTATACATATACAATTCAATTTCCTCATATTTGTTAACATTTACATTTATTTGCACTTTTAAATTCGTTACCTTCAATTTATCTTCTTCAGTTTTTGTTTCAGGTAAGATTTAAATTCCTTCCACTTTTTTTCTACTGAATATTATAGCATATAAGGAATATTTTTTTTGGGCAACACAATGTTAAATATAATTTTTTCCCTTAAAATAAAAGTAATTTTTGAAGAAAATTTCATCACAATTTTGTAGGTCATAAGACTTTTTTTAGTTTTTAAGCTAAAGGGAAAAAAAACTTTAATATGTATGTATTTTGTTATAGATTTTTAAATAAATTGAAAACAACTAAAAAAGATACGTTTATGTAAGCATATAAAATGTTTTAAGTAATATAATAGTAAAATAATATAAATCTAACAAGGACCACAAAAACCATTTGGTATGAATTTAGGGATTAAGGATGTGATTGATTGATTATAAGGGATATATATGTATAAGTATAATATACATATACATATAACATTGATATAGCTTTTCGATTTGCCTCTATTTTTCTAATAAGACTTACAAAATAACAATTTATTTAGAAAATAGTAGTAAAAAAAACCTTACGTAAACTGAAAATTTGGATAGGTATGCGTATGTTATACCTGCTTCAAACCAAAATGTTCACTCATCATAAATGCTGTGATTAAATTGTAAATTCACACTATAAATTCATTTTTAAATTCATTTTTCTTAAATATGTACTATAAAAATTACTTATGTGCGTTTCCATTATTATAATCTTATACCATCAAAATATAAATTATATATTTTTTTATAATTTTCAAAAATATATATAAACTAATTTATCTTCCGGTGCCTTACAAAATTATATTATTTTATTGTTAAAATGTTTACGGTTAAAATGTATACTGGACAACATTCTATAATATCATTAATCATTTAGATACAATTCAAATTAATTAAATAAAATTAATTATTATTGTATTTAGGTTAATAGAGATTTATATTTTGCTCTTACATCTCTTAAAACTGTGGACAAGAATAAGAGTTGTTTTGAGGAATTATACCTACAAAGAATTATATCAATTGTAAAGTATGGAAATGTTTTATCTTTTATAATATTTATGTAAATCATAATCAAATATCTATAAAATATGTATGTTCTACTTCAGATTGTATTGTTAAATTAAACTTTGTAAATGAAAAATTAGAATAAAATATTTAATGATTTGTTATAAAAAATCACATGTGGTAAAATTTTGTATTTAAAAAAACATTATAGTTCGGTTCAAAAAATTATTTACAATTTCCTTGTCACATATTTTTTAATAAGAATGATTGTTATTAATAATAATTAAGTACAGTGGTTATTTGGTTGTCATCTTCAATATAAATTACATTGTATATACATAGGTATGTATGTATATACAAATATACTTCAATGATAATAAATCCTTGAAATAAAAATGCTTGAAAACCATATATGCGTTGGGTAAGTATAAAGCTACACATTTATCTATGTACAAGTTTTTTTTTAATATGAAATAAAACAATTGATCAATTGGAAATTTATTGAACAGGCAATTAATCAAACCGATTCTATATTTGATATTTGGGAAACAATTTATCAATAAAAGATAATGAAATTTTCTTTACGAAATATTTGAAATAGAAAACAAAACAAAATAAATTAGATTTATAAGAAATTTAAACAAATTCAAACTAAGGAAATAAATATATTATATATTTTTCCTTTAATTATTCTTAAAAACTTATCACAGGTTCTTATTCCATAAAAATGAATCTTTAAAATTAAATAATGATATTAAAATTGAATTTTTACTATATTGTTAGAATTATATCATTAACCAATGATACATAGAATTAAAATCTATAGAAATAACAGAATATTGCCACAGACATTAGCTATAAATAAGCAATAAATATTTTGCTTATTTTTACTTAATATACATTTTCACCACACAGAAATGATATCAAAAATAAGATAATTAAAATCACCACATTTAACATTTTATTTCCAAAAATAGTAATTCTTTTTTATTAAAAATTATTTCTTTTTTAAAAAAATTTCAAAAGTTGACATATTTTTTATATAATTATTTCAGAAAAATAAAAATTAAAAAACATTTTAATTTTTAATTTGATTTAATCTTAAATGTGTAATTTGTAAATTACTTGTATAAAAATTTAAGTAACAAATATAATAATATAAACATGAAAAATAATGTTAAATAAAAAATAAAAAACTATGCAAACTTTTTTTTATAAATCTGAACTTGAGAAGAAAAAAGAATGTCACAATAATATTTTAATAAGTATGTACAATATTTAATGTTTCTGTTTAATGCCAAAGTCAAAGACCATATAATTATAGAGCCGAGTTAATAAAGTCCTTCTATTATGCGCGAGAAGACCATTTAGCCTCATGCACATCTCGAACATTTCTAAACTCTAAAGTCATGATTATATCAGACAGTAATTACTGCAGAAAAAGAACTTTCGCTATTACTATTAACTCATCTCTATATTAGACAGTATTTGGTTGTGTTTTTTTAAGTAAATGAATATGTTTATAAATATGAATGGCACAATAAATTATAATATTTTTTCCCATTTAAATTTTCTATGTATATATTCGAAAAAACTATTGAAAATAAAAATGAAAACTTTTTTAATTAATTTATATATTTTAAATTTCATTTAAATATTATTATTATATAATGTATATATGTTTTTTTTTTGTAGAGGCAATTTGATTTAGAAGATGAAGGCAATGAATTTATATAATACTACTTTATATCAGAAGTATAAGAACTTTTATGCGAAAATTTACGCAAATAAAATTATAAACAAAATTTTAAGTTTTTAGATTAAGCGAAAATAAACAAAAAAGTAAATTTGAAAAAAATAAATTAATTGAATTAATTATTTTAAGATTGTGGTTGTTGTTCAATAGGATGTGGTGTAAAATTCATTACTTCTTTAAAAACAAGTTCTTTCCATTTTTCAACTGTTATTTCCATATCCTCAAAACTTTGATCATATAATGCTGATACAGGTTCATCATTTGGATCAGCATATTTTTCCACATATCTAAATAAAGAATAAAAATTCAAGGAAATTAAATTTATATAGTTATTATATATATGTATTTAAATAATTAGAATACCATTCATGCTGAGAGGCTGTTCACTACAAATAACTTTTCGAAACTTTTTTTGGAATTTTACAAAAAAAAAAATTAAATTAAATTAAATTTAGATGTTATCGCATTAATGCAACTGAAGTGCCTCTCAGGTTATTTTTTTTTATTTATGGGTTATTTTATTAATTAAAACATAAATATTTATTAATCACTTTTAATTTTTATATATATATTAATTTTTAATTACATAACTGAACATCAGAGGTATTTAAAAAGCAAAGTCCTTCATAAAAAATTTTAAGAAATAAATTTTCTTTAAATAAAAATATATATTGTTATTGTGCAATTTAAATTCAATAATATTGTCTTGTATGTATATATGAAATTTTGTTAGTATATATTTTTAGTTTGTATTAAAACTTGAGTTAAATAAATATCTTACACATTTATTTGTTTCCTCCAAGGTTTGGAGTGAAGGCTCTGGCAATACCTTTAAATTTCAAGCAATCAATCACACGCTCATTCTTTACTTATCATTAAATATTAGTTTGATCAATATATAGTTTAATTAATTTTTATAGATTAAGATTGCTGTTTACAATTTATAAATTAAATTACAAAATTTTCGCAAAACTTAAATATTGAGATAAAATATTTGTTCGCAGTTTTCTTTTAATTGTAAGTCAAGTTGAATTTATTTAACCAAACCAAAATAAATGAAAACATAAACTTAAAAATAGATACTTTCAAAAACAAAAGGCAAAAAAACAATATAAATCAAACTAATATAAAACGGTTACCAAAACAAATAAAAATATTACTTACTTATGCGCTAATGCTTCTGCAGCTGTAATTCTTTTTTCGGAATCTAATTCAAGCATTCTTTCTAATAAATCAATAGCCAATGGGTTAGCACCTTTAAATACTTCTTTAAAGCTTCTTTTCTTCATAACAGGCAATGATTTAATATAATTACGAGCCTAAAATAAATGCAAAATATAAATGAACACATTTTTACTTCCTTAATATATATTCATAATAAATAAAATATATTTATCTAATTTTTCTATTGTACACAAAATTATTATTAATAAATAATTTAACTCCTAACCTACCTCTTCACTTGTTATTTTATTCATTAGTTCTGGTTCCGGTGTACCGCAAAATATTAGAATTCTTGTTAAATGATCAAGATCTATTATTTTCAGTTTATATTATTTTTATTTTTTAGCATTTGCGATATTTAATTTTAATTATAAATTATGTTAATAAAAATAAGTTAAGGCCAAATTTAAATTTGAAGGTATATAACTTAATTTCAAAAAATATTTATATTGTGGATAAATAATAATGTTCATACACCAATTAACAAGCAAATAATAAGAGTAAAATAAATTTGTTAATACATTAATATAAGTATTTATAAAAGAATTAATATTAGTCATTCAGATAAAATATAAATTGGTCAATTAATGCAACTAGAAGGCGCTATGGAAACACGACTGATATAGATAAAATATAGCAATGTACATATATTTATCTAAACGAAAACCTATAGCGCATTGGCGATTGATTTATATTAACCATTATTCAGGGATTATTGTTATAAATTAATTTTATCAATCATTAAAAATTATATATAATATTTAAAACAAAAAAAAACTTACACTTTCTGATGAAATTTTTGCCATAAAATCATCAGTTGGTGTTCCCAATATTTCCATTATTAAATTGAGTTGGTGAATGTCTATAAAATTGTTTTTCGAGATATTTTTTGACTAAGGTTTTAAATTACATGCATTATTGAAATAAGAAATTCATTTGAAAATTATGACAATTGTAATAAGCGTGCTACAAAAAAATGTATACAAAAACAAATAAACTTATTGATATGTTAAAAATAAAATTGTGAACATTTAAGCAAATTTGAATTTTCAAAAGATGATTAAATGATAAATATTTAAGAAAAATATGTTTTAACTGAAAGCAACAACAAGAAAAAAATAATAATAATAATACATATTTATATATTACGACGATACATATATAAATTTAACTAAATTAAATTCTTAATCAGTGTTCTCTTATTGGGAATTTCGAAAAACTTATAGCGAAAGTTTTTCGAAGAAAATATATTAGGTAAAAAATATACTGTTACTCACACTGTGCGAAAATATAATAATGCATCTAACCGATTAGATACATATCTTTTAAAATTTAGAAACATTTTACATAATCAACATTAAGCATATATATAAGAAAGTTTCTTACGACGAAAGCATAAAAGCCATGAATATTATTACTAAAATAAATAAATATGTTTGGTTGTCCAGTACTGTAGGAACTTTAAATTTTGAGAAAAGGATACGATCTGTTCCAGGAAATAATGTCCTTCCTGTTAATAATTCAGCCATAATACAACCAACCGACCATATATCCACTGTTTGATTATAGTGCATCCAATTAAGCATAATTTCTGGAGCCCGATACCATCTAAAACAGGAAATTATTAGATTTATTAATTAAAATGTATCTTCGTATATTTACCTTGTTGCTACATAACCAGTCATTTCATTTTCTGTTGGACGTGCTAAACCGAAATCAAGAATTTTCAATTCACAATCTTCATTTACTGCAATATTTGATGGTTTCAGATCCTGTTTTGCAGAAAATAAATAAATTTAAAAATATATAATTATAATAATTAAAAATATTATTTACTCTGTGTATTATACCAGCACTATGAATATATTTTAAACCTCGTAATATTTGATAAACCAAAAATTGTACATGATCGTCAGATAATTTTTGTGTACGAATAATATTATTTAAATCAGCACCCATTAAATGTGTTACCAAATATACTTGTTCGAATTGATCTATACAATTTCCACCAGGATGAAATACATCTAATAAGCCAATAACATTTTCATGATTCATATGTTTTAGCATACGTAATTCACGATATGTTCGTTTTGCGTGAACAGCTGATTGAAATGGACGTGCTAATTTTTTTATAGCTACTTTCATATTTGTTTCTGTATCAAATGAAGAACTAGAAAAATATAAGGTCAAAAATTTTTTTTTTATTTCAATATTGAATTCGTTACATATGCATATGAGGTAAGTGAATCATAATCATAATTTTACATATTCCATTTCTTGCATAATAATGTAGCATATTTATTATTTAGTTAATTGTTATTAACTGATTGATATTACATACATATATATTCTAGTAGCTAAATTTATTACAGTGCACCCAATAGGTTGGGTTGCTTAATATGTACGCGGATACTTATACTAATAACTGAATAGAATTATGTCGGTTTATATTCTTCTAATATATCAATAAAAACATTTTAATTAATTTTTATTTATTTCCAACAAATTAATTAGCAATTTAACTTTCAAATTAATTAAAAAATACTAAGCATGTTTTTTTATTCATTATAATTGTACACTTTTATTCATACTAAGCTAAAAATATATCAACATACGTTTAAATTGTAAGATCCGATTCGTTTTCATAAAATAATTTTACATATTTTATTAAAGTTTTATATAAATATGTAACATCGAAGAGATTAATACTTTAAAAAAATATGTAGGTATCTAATATAAATTCTCTTCTTGAAATTTATCAAATGAAAAATAAGGCAGTTAAAAAATGCAACAATTATAAAAGTATATATATATATGTATATTAAATAATCTTTGTTGTATCTGACACTGTTTTTAAATAATATAATTAATAAGTTTTAATATGTATATACAAGCACTTACTATATTTATAATAGAAAATTTGTAATACAAATGAACGAAAAATATGATAAGTAGGTATATAAGTGTTAATTATGATTGAGAAGGTTTAGAAATTGTATAGATATATATTTTAATAATAGATAAAATATAGTTTTCGAACTATATATCGTATGATAAAGATCGGCCGGGTGAAACTAAAAATACTTAATTCTTAAAAAAATAATTACACATATTTGAATTTAAAAAATAAAAATTATAATTTCGCTTCTTATTATAATAACTCTAATTGTCTAATAACGATAATTATATTAAACTGATTTGCGGTTACCATATACCGATATACCTATTTATTTCATTGGCAATAATCGGTTCTAACTTGTTCCTTTAAATATTTCCGCTTTAATAATCTTTAATTGCCCTTTATAAATTTACGATAAAATGTTTATAATAAATGCAATCCTAAAAATAAATAAACTTAATTAAATTTAAATTCTTTTATTTAATTTTAAATTAATTGATTTTGATTTTAATTTCAAATAAAATTTAAAATTTACAAGGATTTTGCAAACTGAAATTAGATCAGACTATACTTTCTATTTCAAAATTTAATACTATAGTTCTAACAAAAATATTTTTCAATGTATTATATATGTACATATAATAAATATATATATAGAATTATCTATAGAGACAACAAAATTATAAACCCGAGCATTAAAGTATATTTTTATTTTATCACCTAAAGCTATTTTGCAAAAGAATTTATACTATGTTGTTACATACATTTAAAAAAAACCCCAAAAAGACATTTAAAAAAAACCCTAAAAATAAAAATAATAATATTAAATAAGAAGGCACATATCAGATATGTATATATATATATATATATATATACATTTTAATATTCCGTAATTAGAAGATCTGTACAACAATTTAATCTTTAATATAGTAGAAATAATTATAAAAAGTCTGTTTAATATAGTAAACGAAATATTTATGTAATAAAATGAGTCTATATAAAATAAAAATATTATAAAAAAAAATTTTAATTCGACTATCGTCAAAATGATAGAAAATAAATGTTTCAAAATGCAATTTATAATTTATAAATAATATAGTCATGCCAAATTAAATATGTTTTAAATAAATATATACATAATATTATTAGTCATAATATAATTTAATTTTATAATCTTTCGTGAATATATATTTTTTATTACAGAGAAGATTAAATAATATACATAGGTAAAGTTTAAAGATTATTATTTTAATGGTAAAAAATAAATATCATAAGGAATTGGACAACACATCAAATGTAGGAGGATATTTACAATTTATGCGGAGGTGTTTATAAATAATATGTCAATTAGAAATTTATATGAAAAAAATTATTAAGTTACAAAAATAACTACATAAAAGAAAAATAATAAATGGTACTAACCAAACTTGACCGTAGGCGCCAGAACCGACTGGTGTTAACATTTGATAACGTTCTGGAACTTCCCATTCAGTTCGATTAATATCTGCTTTATAAAACTTTTTCGGCATTTTGTATCTTTTGTCTTTTTTAATTTATTGGAAAATTAATTATATAAAATGAAATTACAAATATTATCAATTTGTAATAGCACTACTGTGTTGTTTAAAAAGCACACTATACAGCAGAAAAACTAAACAAGAATTTATTTATTTACAAATAAAATTCCTTACGAATAATATTTAGAAAACTTTCATTATTAATAATACAGAAATGAATTTTATACAATATTAAACATAAATATTCTTTATTTTTTGTATTAATTATTAAATTTATAAACTAAACACTGTACAACACTCGGCACATTCACAAATTTCCTATTAGAAAAAAAATCAATGAAGTTAGTCACAATCACAATCACAATCCTTTTTTTTCATAAAACAGTATTACCAGACCAGTGCAATATTATATACTTGCCATATAAGTAAAATATATATAGAAATCCATATATATTATTTTTTATAGAAATACATATATATTATTTTTTTAGATGAATCAAATTTACACTCCTATATTATAGAAGACTATAAAATATTTTGGAAGTTATGAAAGTTATTGATATAATAAGTCACAAACTTGGAAAAAAATATAATTAAAAACATTAAGTTATGTTAGATATAATTTTTATCATTATAATTCTATACTATGTGTTATTGTTATAAAATTAATTAGCTACAGATCATGATATTCTATCTATTCCTCTCGGTGTTGAGATAGCTCTAATAAGGTTTGTGCAGTATTCAGTTAGATATCAATTTTTCTAGTAGATATTATATTATGTAACTTTTTTAACGTTTAAATTTACCCCTTTTATATTTTTCAATGTGACAAATATTATCCGTGCTTAAGTTTTTCTTTCGAATGGTTATGCATTTTTAGAAATATGCTCTTTGCCCCAATAAAATAAGATATATTTTATTATTTTTATTTTAAAATCAATTAGATATTTCTCTATCGTTCTAAAATAACTCATTATATAAATCCACTCATAATTTTAGGGTAATTAATTAATTTTTGCAAAACTATAACTATAGATGACGTACTCATCATTTACACCACACCAAAGTTGCCATAAAACATACAGACGGGTGCCAAAAATAAAAGCTACGCCATCTTAGAAATTAGAAAAAAGTATAGTTGTGCATCATTTTCATATTTATTGACACACAAATTTTTATTTTAAATTATATTTTATATAAAAAGTTATATTTAAAAGTGCATGAAAATTATTAAAAGATTAAATTAATAAATCAAAAAAATTTTACAAGTATATTGAATTTCCTAATTATTATACAGAGAAAATTGGTGGTATTTTATTTTAGTGAAAAAAGTTTTGGGCGCCAACACCACAAAGTTTTTTATTGTGTTAAAAAAAGTTTTTCTTTTAAAAGCATAAATTTTTTCCTGTGATTTTATATTTATATTTAATCATTAAAGATAAAAAAAATAAAAATAAAATTCGTGAATGTAAAAATAATGTTCAAGGGTCTTTTGGTAGGCCATAAAGAAATGCAAGTAATTAGTGAAAAAAATAAATTTTATTATATTTTATTTGGTGATAAACTATTTAAGAAGCTGGCTTCACATCAACTACAGCATAAAAGAAAAAAACTTAATACTTGAGAGAAAACGAATATTTTTTTAATAACATAAAAAGTGATGTAATATTTAAATAAAATTTTAGTGTTTAAGAATAAATAAACAATTTATTTTTTTTTCCTATAATTAGTTTTAAGTTGAATAATATAAAATATTATTTGCTTCTGTTTGTTGTGCTATTCTAAAATAGCAGAAACAAAAATATGTTTTACGCTCATATAGTACTAGCCAAAAAAGGGCCATTGGCCCGAATTTGGTTAGCAGCACATTGGGATAAGAAATTAACAAAAGCTCATGTTTTTGAAACAAATATTGAACAATCTGTTGAGGGTATAATGCAACCAAAAGTTAAATTAGCATTGCGAACGTCAGGTCATTTACTGCTAGGTGTGGTTAGAATATATTCAAGAAAAGCAAAATATTTATTAGCAGATTGTAATGAAGCGTTTGTTAAAATTAAGGTTAGTATAGGAGGAAATATAATGATTTTGACAAATTAATATATAAATATATTATGTTTATTTTGTAGATGGCATTTAGGCCTGGAATTGTAGATTTACCAGAAGGACATCGTGAGGCAGCTGTAAATGCAATTACATTACCCGAAGTTTTTCATGATTTTGATACAGCTTTACCAGAATTAAATGATGTTGATATTGAAGCACAATTTTCAATAAATCAGTCTAGAGCTGATGAAATAACAATGCGTGAAGATTACGGCAGTTTATCAATGTCAATACATGATGATGGATTTGGTGATATGGGGTTTGAAGCTGATACAGCAGATTTAGTACGTGCTGGTATAGATGCAAATATTGATGAACAACTATTTGCTGAAGAATTGGGTAAAGAGCTTGATCAAACTAAAGAACCAATTGCTGGTACATCAAGAGATTTATTAGGTGAAGATTTAACACATTTAGAAGGTGATGGATTTGGTGATGAATTTCGTAAGTTTTAAATTAATATTTATATTGTAATCAAATAGATATATTATTTTGTTACTTAAAATTATTGTAGAAGCTGTTGGTCTTTTTGAGGGTGATATTTTTGGTGAACCACCTGCATTACCGCCAGAACCAGCGCCACCTTTGCCAGAACATGATGACAGTGATGATGAATTAGATCATTTTGATGGTGGTGTACCATCACCAATGGATAGTTCAATTGGTCGAAAATCACTTGCATCACCACGTCCACCATCAGAATTAGATAATATTGCCGAATTGGGTGCTGAACCAGCAATTAGACCACTGGGCGCTAGAATAGATACATTAGAAGAAACCGAGGAACAACATCCAGAAGATCGTACAGTAATTGATCAATCTACATTAATACAAAATGAAGAAGAAAGTTTTGCTTTGGCACCAGTTGATGCAACCGCATATAGAGGTGTTACAAAAGCAAAACGAAAAAGAAAATTAATTGTGGATGAGGTTAAGAATATATCAGGTGAAGAGATGAAATCTCAATTGGCGAATACATCAGACATAGTTACAACATTGGATCTAGCGCCCCCCACGAAGAGGTGGTGAATCATTTACAAATATTTAATATATATTAACAATAATAATTAACATATTGCATTTATTTTTTATTTTTGTAGGCTAATGTATTGGAAAGAGACCGGTGGCGTTGAAAAATTATTTGCTTTACCATCACGGGATATACGAGCTAGATTTTTATTTGCCGTAAATTTAATTACTAATGAAATAATTTTCAATATTTAAAATAAAATTTAATTTTGTAGAGCTACCAAAAGCATTTAGTATCACGTAGCTCACCTGTAGAAGATTTCTCAATGCTTGGGCCAGCTGATGTATTAGCTATTGATCAATTACAAGAACAAGAATCTCCAACAGCACCAATTTTACCAAGTCGAAGGGGGCGTAAACGTAAACTTCCTTTACCAGAATTAATTCCCACACCACCTACAGATATAACACATATGTCAGAAATCGAACAAATACGTGCAGCAGAAAGTTTAGTCGAACAACGAATATCATTACCAGAACCAATGGGTACAACATTGCCACCATCAGAAATTTCATTAGATGCAGGACAATTACCATCAACAACAGTAGAATCAATGCCACCACCTCCAACACCTGGTTTTGATTCATTACGTAGTCCAGTGCATTACCCATTACCAGAATTAGTTGGTTTAGAACCCATTACACCTGGTTTACCAAGTATACCTATGACACCGGGTGGTATGGAATTACATGATGATTTCCGTCATCCTGGTATCGAAAATATAGATTCAATACCAGAATTACCAGCTGATCAAGTTTCATCGATATTAAATGCTGCTGAAGGTGGTGAACCTTTAGATTATGGTGATCGTTTTGGCGCAGAATTGGCACATGATTGGGCTGATTATGATTTTCCACCATCAGTGGGTGCACCAGTAAGTGAACTGATGATTTTGTTTTATTATTTAATTAAATTATTTCAAACATTTTTCCAATTCAATTTTAGCAACAAGGTGATGAACAAATGGAAAATGAAACAGATGAACAATTTGAAGAACGTGTTCTGAATAAACGTGCGGCACAAATGTTTGTTGCGGTACGAAATCGTTTACAAAAGAAGGACACATTATGGTTATCTGAAATGACATTTAGAAATAATCGTAAACAGGTAATAACAAAAATCTCATTTTTTCCGAATTTATTTGACACAAACAATTTTAGGCAGCACAAAAATTTTATTCTTTATTGGTATTGAAAAAATTCCGTGCACTCGAAATAGAACAAGAAGGGCCATATGCAGATATATCAGTTATAAGGGGACCGATGTTTGATAATCCGAAATTATAAATTTGTTATATAAACCGCCAATTTCTTTATTTTGTATCAGTTAAAATTAAATTTTTTATTACTTATTAAGCAAAATCAGTTTTCTTTTTTTATAATATATTATTTAATTTTAGTATAATTTTAATTTTAAGTTTTTTTTAAATAATATTTATATAAACTATATTACAAAAGAAATATAATGAGGAAAAGTTTAATTCTAAATGGAATATTTTTTATCTTAAGGTCCTTCGTAATACTTATTTCATAGATAAAAAATTACTGTATGTATAAGAAAATTAAAGGAAATCATTAGAAAAATAAAATAGAACAAAACATAATTTTTATTTAAATATAAAAAAAAAGCAAAAATAAAAAAAAATTAACATGTTTGGCCTTATCTCCCGAAATTCAAACACAATATCCATATAAAAAAAATCTATTTTGTAATTAAAGAAAATTATATATATAAAATTAATTAAATATATTAATATATATACTGTATCCCATTGACTAAGTTTTAATGAAATTAATTTACATTTTAAATTAAGTATATTAAAAAAAAATGTTGGAACTTTCTCGTTAATGTAATCAACAAGTTAAGTACAAACTTTTTAGGATCACGTTTCTAAATCCCAAAAAATATCTATTGTAAGATTAAATAATTTTTCAATAAAAGTTAAAAAGATGTGTAAAAAAAGTTGAAGAAGTGTTCCTTTTCAAAAAATATTTGTAAATTATGTTTAAAAAGAAAATCTACTTAAAGATTGATTGTAATTGATAAACAAAACTTAATTAATTGTCAAATATATAAATACTAAAATTTTTAATTTTTTTGTTTAATTTAATTATAAATTGAATTACAATCAATTTTTTAAAAATAATATTGTTAATTTACAAATATGTTGGAGTTTACAAAATTTATTTGTAAATTATCTCAATCATAATTACATCTGATATTAACTTGATTATTTGCAATATCATTGTTATATTTAAATAAATTATGGTATGAATATAATTATAAGTAAATATATAGTACGCATGTAATTTATTCACAAATTTAATTTCAAACAACAGTTTTTAGATTTTTGTTCCTAAAATTTAATCCAAAACTAATTTTGTCTTTATTCTTAATTATAATCATAATTTTTTTACGATAAAATACACAAATTGGAAAAAGTATTTTAAGTTATTGATTTTATATATTGAATTTATTTAATTTAGTAAAAAAAGTTTTATTTTTAACAATTGTATTATTTATTTACTAGCTTTTGGTTTTTCTGGGGTTTAATAATTTTTTTGTTTGAAAATAGAAAATTTTAAGTACTTAAAAATTACATAAAAAAGGAATTTAAAAAAAAGTAAATAAATTTTTTTTTTTTATTATTTTTGTAAAATTTTGTTTTTGATTTATTTATTTAATTTCAGATTTTTTTTGTAATAGTACATAATAAAGAATATATATTCTTCAACTGTATAATGTGTATATAATGTACGTATCCTTTTAAGTATCAATATTATATATTTGCAAGAGAAAATATAAAATTTTAAAAACTTTGTAAATTTCAAAATGAAATAAATAAATGTATAGAAAATGAAAAATAACGTTTTTTTTAATGTGTAGCTTATTTTGCTTAACATTAAATAACTTTAATGATGCAAATTTACGAAGAACGGTCAAGAAAAGCGGAAGTGCTGATATGTATGTATATAAGAAATCAAGAAAATTTATAATTTCGGCAAATTTTATGATTGAATTGATGGATCTTAAAATATATAAAATTGTTACAACTCTATACATTTTCTAGTAAAACATAAGATTGGCTTTCTTTTAAACTATAATTTAGTAAAAACCATATTGCTGAAACTAACCTTGAGTACCTGATAATAATAGAAAAATTTAACAATTATTTTAATTTCGCGAAAGAAATCACCTGTGAAAATGATTTTTATATTAAAATATATTTTATTTATAGGAATAAACTTTTTATGTACATGAAGGTCAGAAAAATTTATTTTATTTATTACTTCTAAGAATTTATATTTCAATTAGCATTAACTAATTTTTGTAGCTTCTAATTAGTTCCAAAAAAATATAATTTTACGTCTTATCAAAATACACAAACTTTATAATAGTACATATTTAAAATATTAAATATAAGAAATCTTATACATATATATTAAAATTCTTGATTAATTTGTTTTGTTATTGTCGGACAAATGAAATTTTAAATTAACAAATTAATTTTATTTTTAGCTAAGTAAAAGAAAGTACCTACAATAAAATATCCTGATATCTGAAAAATAATTTTATTGAAATACTTATAAAATAAATACATCCTTATCGTGTATTAAGCCTATTATATTCCATAACCGCTTACAGAGGCTATTGGAGGATGGGAGCTATTATATAGTCTCTAGTTTTATATGCTCATTATATCTACATTTTTTTTAATATAATTTCTATAGATTATTTGTTAAGTTACAAGAAAATTGATAAAAACTCATGAGCATATAAAATTTGAAAGTTGTTATAACACAATGAAGAAGCTAGTTAAACATAAAAAAGTTAAATAAAAACCTGCAATGTAACTAAATTCAGAAAATAAAATTAAATTTATGCAAATCATTGGTAAAACCTCTCTTCGTAAAAAAAAGTCTAAGCGTATACATAGTAACTTTATATACAAAGGTACTAAGTAAAAATCATATACATAATGTCATATTGATGACCGAATAAAAAAAAAAGTAGAAAATATTACATTAAAAATAATATTTTTTCTGTACTAAAATTTAAGTTATAATTTTATAATAATGAATATTTCAGTGTCGAAAAAAACTCTATGTAATCTCTGTTTGAGTTTTCAAAACGACGAGTTAAAAGCTCTCCGGTTTTTATTTTTATTTTTACACAGTTTAATCGTAACTTCCTTTGAAATTTAAAAATTTATTTTAGTTGATATGTTGAATTGATTGAAAACGGTTGCAATATTCATTACTTTCGGTTAAAAGTTTTGAATAATAATTTTTAATTATTTAGAGTTAGACGTTAGAAAAAGTAATTGTTATACCGTATATCTAATATAAGTGTTAAAAATAATTCAAAAATTATATTTAAAATCTGTAAAATGTTTTGTAATTGTCTAAGAATTTTTTACTAAATTTTATTTAAATATTAAAATAAACAATAAATTTTATTAGAAATTTTTCCATAAAGTTTTTATTTTAGTTTTGATAAATTAATATTGTGATGTAAGTGAAATTTTATGAGTAAATATAATAATAAAAATATTTTTTTAGTGTATAATTATTTAATTCAAATTTCCAGGATTACATAAAAATTGTGTATTTATATATGCAGTTACATATTATTTGTTAAAAAGATATATATTAAATTAAAGGATAGAAAAATATATTCCATTCAATCGGTTAAGTATTTAGATGAAATTATACAAAAATGAATTTTCTGGATATATTTTTTTGCTTATACTCTACAATATTATTAAAACCACCCTTACATAGTAAATAGGTGGTTAATATTTTTGTTTTAGTTCTCAAACCAAAATAATATTTTTTAAATTATCTAAAATTTCTGTAAGTAGATAAATAGATAAATAAATATTTTACGAAACAAAATTACAGATTTAAATTATAGTAATTTAAAGATATATTTATTTGTTGAAGATAGTAACAGTTACATAAATTAATATTGCTTGTATTTATAATTTTTTGTCGTATATGTATATTTACTTCTTCCTACTACTATTTTATTTATTTATTAATTCTATGATTACTTTTGTACTATTACTACTACTAGTACTATTATTTATTACTATGAATTTTTATAGTAATTATATAATATATTTAACATAATAATTCTTTGAAAATTATTACTTATTATAATATAAAATATAAATAAGTTAATATTACATCTTTGAATATTCTAAAATTTTCGTATATTTATTTAAGTTCCACAAAGATTTATATTTTTATACTAGAATTTAAAATTTCGTTAAATTACATAATATAAATTAAAAAGAACTATTTCAAAATATTAAAATTATAGGCACACTAAAATATATTTAATAACCAAATATTTTGACTATTTAATATTTTAATGGATTATTGGAATTTTAACTATTCTCACAAATTAGTGAATAATTTGCAATTAAATAATTTTAATATATTTATCAACAAACCGTAAAAAAATATTTAAAAATTATGATAAAATATACAAAAATTGTTATTTATAAAAAATATAACAAAAATATAACAATTTTAAAATTTAAATATTTCATGACAAAAATTAAAAAATAACTATAAATATGTATAAATAACTTCTATGTAATTTTAACGAAGGTATATAACTATAATTAAATTAAATTACAAATAATTTAATTTTAAAGAAAAAAATTAATTATATTTTAAATAGTGACATTAATGACAAACATCAAATTAAATATGAACATATAAAAAAAAATTGTATATTTTTTATTAAATAATTTAAATTTCCTAAAAAATTAATTGTGCTCAATGACAAACATTCTCTAGAAATTTACACTTGAAAAATTTGCGCATATTTCAAAATATTCTTTCACAAAAAAGTATCTAAATTGGAAAATTAGTTTATATACATACGTGTACTAGTACTATATTTAGTTATTATTGTATATTAAATATATATAATTTGATTAAAGAAGAAAAAAAGTTAAATTAAATTTATACGTTTTTTTTTATTCATAAAGATACCGTATAATAATAATTTGTAAAGCTAAATTTATTGAAATTTAAATATTTTTTGTTTCCTTAAAATTTACATAATTTAATTTAAAGAAATTTTGAATAGTTTTAGAAAAAATTTTTTTATAGTGATTGTAAAAATGAGTAAATTCGATATTTCAATAACAAAATTGTAATATCCGAATTTAACGATATTTTGATAAATTAAATTAATTTCTACATTTTATAAATTTCAAATTATAAATAAATAAAGAATTTCATAGATTAATTAATTATCATATATGTACATAATAGATATCTAAAAATTTCTATATTTTAATTTCTGAATAATTAGAAGTATCTTAATCTAAGACTTTCAACATTTCTCTTCATAAAAAGTCGCATTATTGTTAGAAAAGTATAAAATTTCTATAAAGAAATTACCATTACATAAATTAGTTATTATATAAATTATATTGAAAAACACTTCTGATTATTTAGAAAATGACACAGAAAGAGGGATTCGACATCTACAGAGATTGTTGGCTTAAAAAATAATAATTTTTATTGAAACATATTTTATGAATGTTCAATTATTTACAATCCTTAAAAATATATCATTTTGAAAAATGTTTGTTCTATTTTGCATTCAGAGAATGGTCGTTTTAATATTTCTACAATATTGTGTGCTACATATGTTTTAATAATACTTCCTTAAATTTGTTGCACGAATATTATTTATCTAATTTTTTTCCAACTAACTATCCTAATTTGATCAATAAAAAATTATTTTATTAAACAAAATAAAATTAGTACGAAAATATAGTTGAAATATTTTTAAGGAATTTAAAATATTTAATTAAAAAACTATATTTACAATTTTTTTGTTTATTATTTTTATATTCAAAAATATTTGAAATATGTATTTAAATTATTACTCAATTTCTATATAATTTTTTATGTATTTATCCAATCATAATTAATAATTTTATTTCATATTTTATGTATGTAAAATATTGTTTTCAGTTTATATTATGATATTTAATTTTCGAAGACGGTGGTTATTCAACTAATTCTATAGGAGTAGAACCAGTCAAGTCAAAACATATTTTTTCACAGTGTTCCCTTGCGACTGGTTTCAAAAAATTCGATCAGAAATTTCAAACAGTTTAAATTGTTTTTATATGATTATGTAATAATATGATAATTTGATTTAAAATACGTATATACATATGATATATAATTAATTGTATTGTTTATAAAATAATAAAGGTAATACTTGAATAAAATAATATTGAGCTTTACACTCACATAAATATGAAATTGTGTAAAATACAAGAAATTATTTACACAATATTGATATTATTAAAAAAAATTGCTATTTAAAAATATTAATTTACGCGAATTTAATGCTAACCCAAAATTATTATCATAATATCTTTGAAAACATATATTTTCAATTTAAATCTTTTAAATGAATTAAGTGCTATTCAAAAGTCCAAAAAACCAATTTGGCATAACATTATTGTAAAATTATGAATTTGAATTATTTTACTATATGTATTAATATTTCCAAAAAAATAATTGAAAATAATTCATTTTAAATTTATGACAAAATTTATGCAAATTTAATTTTAAAGTTAAGTACTTATGGGAATTAAAATTCGTTTGAATTATATTACGTACCGTTAACAATGACAGATCATTGAAAATCTAAACAATAACTTTCACAAAATTCATTTTTTAAGGAATGTAAGATTTTATATTCTAGTCTAGGCAATTAGGACATCATTGATGTAAATGAACATACCTAAATCCAAATGGAAATCAGCCACCTGAGAAAACTTTCATAAAACATCATAAGGAAAAAATAATACCTAATATTTGGGACCTGCTATAATTATTTATATAAATTAGATGTGCCTTTGTTAATGTACTACATAGTATAGCTGCAACATTTTCATTCTATTCAATTAGTACATTAGTAGTAAATTTTGATTATCAAATTTGGCTTTGGTTTATTTTATTATTCGAATTTCTAGTTTCATATTTAATAAACTTAAATATAAATATTATTCCTTTTTTATACAATTTTTTTTGGGTTTATTGTACTATTCTCCATAATTTTTTTCATCATTAACCTATCAATATACTATAATTTCTATATAATATATAAAGAATGCCTTTATTATTCAAAGAATAATTCTATAATTATTTTATCAAATATATACACAAATGGTAAAATAATATACAAATATATACACAAATGGTAAGATAATATACGATAATGTACAAATATGTTTTTCTACAAAGTGTTAATAATTATTTATAAATTTATTAAATTTTTATAATAAAAAAAACCTGTGCTGGTACTACACAAAAGCAAAACTTAAATATTTGAATAGCATATTAGTGATTTTAATGAATATTGGCGAAAAATGTTTGTTGTTAATACTTACCAAAAAATTATAAAAATTTCAGTTTGTTAATTAATTAATCTAACCAAAATATTTATATAAAATATATAAATTTTAGCATAGTTCATTAAAAACATCTAAATAAACTAGATAAATCTTGTTAAATTTAATTATGATTTTTTTGAATTAAAAAAAAGAACAATTTTTTTACGTATTATTTCCTTATATTTATTTTATATTAATTATTTTACTAATTTGAATTTCTGTGAATTTTTTATGTAGTTAAATTTATGTTCTGTTAAAATTTTAATAACATTATATATGTGCCAAAATAAAAATTAGTATATTGTACTTGGAAGTATTCATTATAATATGTGCCACAATTATTAATTAAATAAAATTAATAATTTTAGCAAATTTCCATAATTTTTATAGTCTATTCAGATAAAATACAATTTGTATGCAGATGTTTTTAATAATATTGAATTTAAATTATCAAATACCCAATATTCGACAAAAATTTCTATATTACTGACAGTAAAAATAGTAAAAAAAGGATCTGCGTTTACAGGTGTCTTCAATATTATATAGATGCCAAATAAATTAGCATAAAAAAATAATGATATAAAATATTTTATATTTAATTAATGCAAACATATTTACAAATTCTTTTTATAGAAAACCGGTTGCAGTAGGTGCAATAGTTTTCCGGTGAAAATATTTTCAAATAAATAAACAAAAATTATAAAATTACATTTTGTATTTTTAATATCAAATTAAAACAATGGAATTTGTTGTTTTCATACAACATCAAAAAGAAATTTATTATCACGAATTTCGTGACAACAAATTAACATAGATTACAAAATTAAGTAGCATGTAGCATCACAAAAACAAAATACGAACCAATTAAAGTTTAGACCAATAATTTTAATTTTTTATTTACAAATTATGTTTTAATAACGCTATTAATTTTTTAGTTTTATTAACAATAATTAACGTGCAATAATAAATATGATGTGATTATTTTTGTTGTTTTGTGATACTAAATTAAATTTTAAGAAGCTGTAATATTAATTAATTAATACTATTGGGTGGAACATATGATTTACTAGCTGTATAAATAAAATGTATATTATGTATATAAATTTTGGTATATACATATATAGATGTTATATTATTTAAAGAAAAATAGATAAAGTTAAGTAGGTATATCTTATATCTTAAATTTGTTAAATTTTTTGAACGCAAATTTCCATACTCAACTTAATAATGCGAAAATAAATCACATATCCGGTTGGACAAAGAATTTTGTAGGTTAGAAAAGCATATAAATAATTAGAAAAATTTGAGTATCCTTCTTACAGTTTACCCAAAAAAATTTAAAGTTAAACATATAAATGACAATAAAATATAATACAACAATCATTTTTAAGGAATAGTTTCAATTGATGAGTTGGTTCTTTCATAAAATATTTTAATTTATTTCCTACATTTTCTGATTTACTATAAAATTTTAAGAATCTTCTTGATATCCTTGATTTCATGAATATAATTATTATAAATACAATAGTTAATTATAAAAGTTCATACATTTTTTGTGTTCGTAGTGTTCTAATTAAAACTTAGTGACATTATACTATTGTGGAAAATTGTATGATTTTTTTGTTATGTAGTTTTTATCAAATCTCAGTTTATTTGATAATTTCCGCATCACACTATAATTCAGCAATACGGTATTTAAATTAAACAATAATTTACAATGAAAATTCTAATTTTGCAATAATGGGGTTTATTATATAGTATTATTATATAAATAAAAATAAATATAAAATTTATAGAATCATTTAGAAACTATTTAATTATTAAGTTGAGATTGTCAAAGCCAAGGAGTGAAGTTTTAAAAACTGACTTTTCCAAATTATTATCAATCATATAATTCTGTACTAAAAAAGTTCTCACTTGAATATTTGATTTTAATTTAAGGATTTTTCATGATTAGTATTCAATGAAGCATATAGAAATGATCAGAAATCGGAATTAAATGTTTTAAACAATTCTAATTAATATAAATTTAATTTTTATTCAATGTTAACACAGGTCATTTAACTGTTCAACTTTTTTTTATGTATACAAGGTAAAAAATTTAAAAAAATCAAAAAAAGATGACAATTAATTGCAATAATAGATTTGATTTTATGCTCTGTTGAATTCTTGATTATTGTTAACTCTCAATGTCAATATCTGACACAAAATTTATAATTGTGACTTTATAATATGCGATTGAACTTTTCAAATTGATTTAAAAGCTTTTTCTATTTATTTATTTATTTATTTAATAAATTGTGAACATTTAGATTTATGCAGAGCTTAATCTCTTTCTAAATTATTTATGTATAGTATATAGTAAATATGTGATTAATTTCTTTTTATTTTTTGTTTTGCATAATTATATAATTTATTATTGTATTTCCTAAATAAATATTATATATGTAGATAGTTTTATAAATTATTATAGGGAAGTTTTTATAAAATTAAATTAATTTTGATAAAAATATTGATTTATTATAGGAAAGTAATAAGATAAAAGTATGATAAAAGAGTAAACTAATTTCTCAATTTTACACAAAAAAATTGTTGAACATTTAAATGTTATATAATTTATTTTAATTCCTTGAAAATTTAAAAATTCGTATATTTAACATAAACAAGGTCGTATAATTAACCAAACTATTATACTAAATTGTAACCCCCTACATTAGCGTATTAATTGCTTAAAGTTAACACGCCTCCAAAAAATCTTAAAATTTCAGTTATTTAATGTGCACTTACTTTAAATAATTGAAATACACTGATTTTGTTTATTAAGTATAGCTTTTACCTTTAACCTGACCTTTAAAATAACAACAATATAAAAAATATACTTTATTGCTAATTTTATGAAAGATTTTACTTTAATATCAATTATATTAAAATTGCAAATACAGAAATTTATAAGCAATTTATATTTTAATAAATTTCAAATTCAAGGTAATTGAAATTTTGTAAATAAGTTGCGGATTAATATTTTAAATTTTATATAGGAGTAATATTTAGGTTTGTTTATTATTACAAAATTTTATAACCCTAAAATAATTATAAAATATTGTTATAATTAATAATAATAATAAATAAATAAATAACAATACAATCCCCCTTTTGAATATAAAATTATATTTACTTGAATATATAACATCTAAAATAAATAAATAAATGTCACCTTTATTTTTTTTGGTTAATAAAATTTAAATATTAAATACCAAAAAAAATATACAAAAATTAAACATGTTGACAAAATGTTTATTGTTGATTTTTTTAAAGCAAAACATAACAAATTTAATTTCTACCTAGGTAATTATATGAATATATGTATCTACATTTAATAAAAATGAGTAATTTTTTTAATACCACGAGTAATTCACAATTTTCCAAATTAGTTAATCATATTTTTTTTATTTATAATTAAATAATTGTTTATTTTAATCAATTATTTAATTTGAATCTTTTTTTTTATTTATGGTCTTCTATGCGGAAACAAAATATTTTTATTTTGGACAATTATTATTTATTTACAATATTTTTGCATATTATTTTGAATTGTGTTTAAATGCCGGATAACAATAAATACATTAATTTTCGAATTAATTTTTATAAGTTTATTTATTTAGTGTTGAATGGATTATTATTATTATGTATTAAGATATTAATCGATGTTCCAATTTATTAAAGTCAAAATTAATTATAAATTTTGTATTTTCTCATTAACAGATAATTAAAAATATACAATAAATCTAGAATAGCAAAAAAGATGAGTGTTGTAAAAGAAAAAAAAGTTTGGAAAACAATGACCTTTAAAGAGAAATGTAAACATATTTGGAATAATATTACATTGGAACCAATGGTTGCTTGTTATATTGTACCAAGTGTATTAGCTGGTTTAGCAACACAAAATTTAAATTTAGAAAAAGCATGTAGAGTTAATATGGGTTATAGTCGAGAAATTTGTGATGCTTTACAAAGACGAGAAACAGCTAATTATACTCAGTGAGTATTTATAATTAACCAATTTCACCTATAATACTATAAGTTCTTTATAGAATTATTAATTTTGAATATTTCTAATGTATTTGTAGATTTTTTTAATATTTTTTTTTGATTTTTAATTTTTTTTCCTTTTCAGAGAAGAAGCAAATGTTCAAATGTTAGTTGCTAAGATGGCTGGATGGAAGACAGTACTTCAAAGTCTTTTACCATGTCTTTTAATACTTTTTTGGGGTTCATGGAGTGATAGGTAAATTAAAGTATATTTTATCAAATATTATAAATGTATTAAAATTTTATGAAATTATTTTTACTATTTAGACATGGAAGAAGAAAACCTTGTATGTTGATACCAATTATTGGTGAATTTTTAGCTGCAATTGGTTTAATCATTTGTACATATTTTGAAGATTTGCCTATGGAAGTAGCTGGTTTTACTGAAGCATTATTTCCTGGTTTAACTGGTGGCTGGTTTACACAATTTATGGGTGTTTTTAGTTATATTGCAGATGTAACAACTGAAGAAGATAGAACATTAAGAATTGGTATTTTAAATGTATTTTTTTCATTGGGAGTTCCATTTGGTATGGCATTTAGTGGTGTATTATTAAAGTAAGCCAATCTGAAAATTAAGGAAAAAATAATTATGTATAATAATTTTCTTTTATATTTCGGTTTCTTTTTTTGTAATTAACGATAGACAAATTGGATTTTATGGTGTTTTTTCTGTAGCAGCCGCATTATATTCAGTATCATTTCTATATGGTTTATTTTTAATTAAAGAACCAATTGTGAAAACACCTGAAGAATTATCAAGACTAACTAAAAAAAATATTATTGCTGATTTCTTCGATACAGAACATGTTTCAGCAACATTTAAAGTAGCATTTAAAAATGGTGCTAATCAAAGAAGACTTCGTGTTATTATGCTTATGATTGTTGTAATGGTAGTTATTGGACCTTTACATGGTAAATATTATTATATAATTTTTTTATTTGATTATGTATACATTTTTTGTCTCATAATTTGTAATAGAAAATTATTAATTGAATTCGGATATTATACAAAACGTTACGTAATTTTTGTGAGAATATATTTAAGAATCTATTATTTAGTTTGTTTATAATTATCCTAAATTAATTCTTTCTTTTAGCTATTATTATTTTTTATCTACTCTCTAATATGAAGGAAATTTCTAATGCTTAAATCAAGTTCTTAATTAATATGTACTTATAAGTTGTATCGCCTCGTCGTTTTGTATAAATGTTGTTATTTAATTTGTTTGCTATGTTTTTTAGTTTGAGAAATTATGTTTAATATAATTAAATAAATAAATAAGGTATAGTATATTGCAATTTCTTAATTATTATTTTTTTTATCAAATTATTATTAATAATTATTATTTTTAATTCTTATTATAAAAAAATGATGGTAATTTAAATAATTATTGTAAATATGTTTTAACTTAAAATTGATTTAAATAACCTCGACATTTGAATAATGAAAATAGAATATACATATATGTAGATGCACATATATATATATTATATACTCGTATATATGGAATATATTATTTTAAATGAAAATTGTGTAAGAAACATTACAGTTTTTAGAGTTTGATTATTTAAATAAAAATAATTGCCATCATCCACAATCATAATTATTTGTATAATACTGCGGCCAATTAAAATTTTTTTCGTAATTATCAAAGTAATGCAAGCTTTTCTAGCTTATAAATAATTATTTAATTAAAACTTGACTTTTAGAAATAAATATGTTTTTTAAATCTTAAAAAAATATTGCACATATAATAATTCCTTAAAAGACTATCGGGGACCTGATTCAAGAAAATTCTTATTCTATTTAAATTAATTTTTCATTTTCAATTCATATTTCACAATTATTCAATTCACTTAAATTTTAACTTTTTCTAGGTGAAATGTCTGTTATTTATCTTTTTACAAGGTATCAATTTAATTGGAGTGAAGTTGAATTTTCATTCTTTTCTACATATGCTATGATTACTGGTCTAATTGGTAAATATTTTTGTTTTGAAAAAAATATTTCTCATCATCTATGTATGTAATTGTAAAATTTAATTATAGGTACACTATTTTCGGTTGGTGTTCTGTCACATATGTTAAAAATAGATGATGCATTAATTGGTGTTCTATCAAGTATGTCAAAAATTTTATCAAGTTTTGTATATGCATTTGCTGTTACAAATTGGCAAATATATTTAGCACCACTTGTTGAAATATTAAATGGTACATCATTTATTGCAATGAGATCAATTGTATCAAAATTAGTTGACCGTGATGAATTAGGCAAAGTATATTCATTATTTGGTGTTGCTGAAGCATTAATGCCATTAGTTTATGCACCAATGTATACAACTGTTTATACAGCAACATTAAAAACATTACCGGGTGCATTTTTCTTATTAGGTGGTGCATTAACTTCACCGGCTGTTATAATATTTTTGTAAGTTAAAATAAAAATATTATAGGATTTATCTATTTTTAATTTATTTATTTTTTCTTTACAACCAGCTGGATGTATGGCATTCATAAAAAGGATAAAAAGAGAATAGAATTAGAAGAGAAAACAGCAATTGAACAAAATATAAATCGTAAAATGTCAGAAAAGAATGGTAATATTAAACATTATGATAAAGAAATTGAAGCAAATTGTAATGATTTTGGATATGATAATAATGCTTATATAGCTGATAATGATAAAAATCAAACTGGTTGTGTGGATGATGATAAAATAATTAAAGAAACTATTGAAATTGTTAAAAATTTTCCAACTTTACATGTTGAACATTGTAAGCTGTGATAATTGAAAAAAAAATCAGCAATTTATTAATTAATTATTAATTAAAGAATTTTCCTAGTATATGTAGTTGAATGATTTATATATGTATATTTGATAAAACGATAAATCGGTTTGTTATATTTAAAATGTGTAAATATATATATATTTTTTATGTATAAAACAATTTTTTTAAGATTGATTATTATAAATAGTATTATTAAAAAACAGTACTAAATGTTCTAATATATTTAAATTGCTTATATTTATTTTAAGTAAATAATAACAATTAAAAGAAGATTTTATGTGAAAAATAATTTAAATGATTATTGTTATAAGCCAAATTAGATATTGTTGTATTTAAATATCAAAAACCCACCCAGAAATTAAGGAGAACAAAAAAATCTGTATTTCAATTAAAAAATTGTTTTTTGTTTGCTATTGTAAATATAAATTTGTATATCTGTATAAATTGTATGTAATTGTACTTTGTATCTTAACATTTTCAATATTGTTTACAGTTTACAGTATCGTAAGTATTTAGCCTAACAATATGCAGTGGTAATTTATTTGATTTATTTTCATTTTACTTTCATGCCTCATATATCAAATGTTATATACTACAAAGTATATAATGTATATATGATGTATAGATGAAATCTATTAATGATGTAAAGAAACTAGAGCAACTAAAGTTGGACGTGTCCACCTGCCTGTCTGCGACCTGCCTCTAGACACACAACTAGGTAAATGAGCAGTTGGACTGGTCCGTTTGGACAGATAACCTGGCCTCACGGCCCCAACTACTTGTGCCATATGGTAAATTCTAGTACATTCTGTACTATGAATTGATCATATTATATACTTATATTGTATATATTATACTTTACTATGTTATATATACTAATGTTGTATATATTATATTAATATAGATATACTTTAGTATATTATATTATATATTATATATGGTGCCGCCTCTCGTCAGGAGCTACGAACCAAACACGCCATCCCCGGACTAGATCAGGCAGCTTCTCTGCCATCACGTCCCCTGAATGCCTCATATATCAAATAAAAGATCTTGAAGCGTAGTCCGAGCAATGTACTTTCCCGTTGAAATTGAGCAACTGTCAACAATAGTAAGGGAAAGGTAGACCTCTTTATAAATGGCATTAATTCTGATAAGGTCTACGTTCCCTTACTATTGTTGACAGTTGCTCAATTTCAACGGGAAAGTACATTGATGTGGTATTATTTGCTTGTTTATTACTTTTTAGTTGAATTTAAGGGAAAGTATTTTTAAAAAACTTTTTTTATTTATATTTTTTTATCATTATTATTATGATTTTTCATGTGTAATAATAATAATAAATACAAATATATTATAAAAAATGCTTTTAAAAATTTGGTAAAAGCTTGTTTTTAATACTATTACCATCAGTTGTTAATTGCAATTACATCTGGAAAATCGTGCGCACAAATTTAATACATATTGTACATATTGGTACATATTGTATACAAACATTTTAGATGGGGCTGGGAAAACCAGTCAAAAACATTTCAGTCAAAAACAAAAAGGCATTTCAGTCAAAAATAATTTCATACAAATTTTATGACTGAAATGCCTTTTCAAAAAGGAAATTCAGTAAAAAAAAAAGGCATTCCGGTCAAAAAAAGTTTGACTGAGTTGCCTTTTCTTTATTAACGATTTCAAAAGGAGGTGCTGGCTTGTGTTCAAACCAGCAACCCCACCATATAAATATCTGTACTACATTAATTTGAAATACCGTATAATTTTGGACTAATTAAAGACTCTCGGATCAAAAAATCTCCAAAATTCAACCCATAACTCAAATTTTAACCTCAAAACAGTTTACTGGCAAGAAAATTGCATACATTTAGGAAAAAATCGAATAGAAAAATACTACATGAGTTGAGTATACTCATTACCATCTATACGTATACTACTACTACATTACCTTTAATTCAAGATAGTATACATGGCTATGCGATACTTGTAGTCCATACCCAGTTGGCTTCTAGCCATAACATTCATAGAAATATAGAATTTTTCTAATAATGATAAAGGTAAGTAAGAGTTGAGTATGGCTATACAAAAAATTAAACTTTGTAAAATTAAATAAAAAAGTATGCCAACCCTTTGGTAGAATTATAGACTCGCGATTGGCATACCAAGAAATTGTTGAATCATCCCATATATCAAAATCTACCACTCTTCATTTTCCCATACAAAATGTATGGGTCAATTTTTATTTAATTTTACAAAGTCCCATGAATAGGGGTAGATTTTCATATAGGGGTAAATCCAAGGTAAATTTTCTTGGTATGCCAATCGCGAGTCCATAATTATATTTAATGATTTGAATTGTTTTTTTTTTTCAAATAATCTTAAGTATATTTCATTGTGTTAAATTTTTCCTAAATGTATGCAATTTTCTTGCCAGTAAACTGTGTTAAGGGTAAAATTTGAATTAGAGGTGGAATTTTGGACATTTTTTGATGCCGTTAAGAATTCAAACAATAAATCATAAATCAGTAATAAAAATTCAAACAATAAATCATTATAATATATTAAAATATTAATGTTTCATATTCACATAAATAGTAAAGACAAATAACTAATTTTTGTTATAATTAATCGGAATAAATAAGTCATATTTATATACCAAGTCAAGTGTTACAATTCCCATATTTATATTCTATATACGAAATTAAAGATTGAAATTATTATTTTCAGAATCTATATGGTTTTCTATAGTATTTTAATTGAGTAAATTAGAGCATCCAAAAGGTGGCTCGGCTCCCTATAATTGCAGACTTTTTTCAAATTTTTTTGCTATAAATCGGGCGTAAAACTTCGACATTCTCCAATATTTGTGAATTTGGTGTCTATCAACGGGTAATTTTATTAATATAACAAAATTATGCAAACAGAATTGAAAAATCTTTTAATTTGCCCAAGTTATAGCAAAAATAAACAAAAATAAATTTTTCTTTTATTTTCCCTAGAATAATCTATGATATAATGTATATGTAAGTGAAAGTGAATTTTAATTATAAATCATTTATCTTATGGTAAGGTAGTTTCAACAACGAGAAATGTATTTTAATATGAATATGAACCACTCTCTTATCAGTCGAATAGCTTTGAATGTTGAGAAAGTGTAAGCTTTTTATAATCAGCTGGTTTCTCGCAAATATGTACATATTTGTGGTATACTTACTGTTGTATACCAACTTTTAAGTCAGCCTAGTCCCTAGTCGATCTTTGAATACCATGAAGTACCTATACTGTTTATATAGAATTTTTCATAAAATATTTACGCATAAATGCATAAATATAGAATTTCGTATACCGTTTTCACACTTTAAATTACAGAATTAAATTAATTAATTTAGTTTAATTGTAATATTTATAAAGTTTTCTTCAATATTTTATTAAAAATGTTTACAATTCTCAAATATGAAAATTAAATACTATTTATATACCAGGAAATAATATTTTATCCAAAAACATACTAGTTTGAATATAATATTAAAGCTTGATCATAATGGGGTTTAATAATAAATGTAAATGTAATTCCATAGGGAATTCCATAGGGAACATTTCACCTTTTAAAGACTTTAATTTAACTTGATTTACTCTTTAAAAGTTAGACGAAAATTTATACATAGTAAATGTGTGTTTAAGTTTTCACCTGTTAGACCAGTTTTATTTATAATCTATTTTAACCTGTTAAAGTAGTTTGATTTATGTTAAATAGAAAGGGTAAAATGTTTGCTTAAAATTATCGAGATAACAAAACTGTTGGGATATGCAAGATTTTTCATTTAAATTATATTGTATATTTTGTATGAAAACCCTTTATTTTCTATTACTTGTTTTATACATTATTATCTCTATATAATAAGAATATCATATAGTTTTTAGAATTCCTGGATAATTACTTAAAAAATAATATACGTACAATTGAAAGCCAGGATAAAAGTTTTAGCAAAATAATAAAGTATATTTTCAAATTAATTAACTAAATTGAACATTTTTCTTTTGATTTTTTGTAATAAATTAAATTAGGTAAATAATATGTATTTTAGATTTTCTAATTGAAATTATAAATTTTGTTTTTATTTTGATAAATAACGCACCATTATACATAATATTTTATGGAAAGCTTATTAAATCTTATTTAAGCATAAGATTTTTGTAGAATCTTTAGTAATAAATTTAAATTTAGTTCATGCTTTTTTTTTATCTAATAATAAATAAAATTATACGTAATGTAATTTTCATGTTGAGGCTTTTAAACATTTATAAATAAAATCAAAATGAATTTTATTTATCTAATAGAAACATTGTAAATTAAATTAGGTAAAATAAAATGAACTCCGGATAATAACTAATTTTTTATTAGATTACTGTAAATTTTGACAAAATAAATTATTAAAAGAAACTTTTTTCAATGTTATTTACATATCCTAAAATTTCATTCGATATTACTTTCACACGTGGAATTATTAATCTGTAGCTGTAGCATAAAAATGAATATCCGATGTTTCTAGCCCAATCTAGCCCAAAGGTATTTTTTTTACTTTCCCTTTTATGAATTCACACTTCCAGTATATATATATATTTAATTGTACCACAAAAATCGCATTATTTAAGCTTTCGTTACACTATAATTCATTTTTTACACTATAATTTTTGACTGTAAATTCCTTTTTTTAGATCCTTTAAATATACTTTATTATTTTGCTAAAACTTTTATTAAAGTTATTAAAAGAAAGAATTTTTACAGCAAATATTTGTTTCGTAAATATAAAAAATGTATTTTACGACCCTGAATAATAGAAATTTTCCTCTCAGTAAGAACAAATTTAGCAGTGATAGTGGTGTAAGTAAACTTAAATTTGTGTTATAAAATTAGATATATCTTCTTTTTTATTATGAAATATAAAAAAAAGATTCATAAATTAGAAACAAATTTTCATTTAAATTTAATTAAAAATACAGGAAAAATATTTGAATCAAACTAGCTATTTTTAATTTTTTTTTTGTGTTTTATTCGAAAATGTTAAAGAAATATTTATAAAAATTAGGATCTCATATTAACAAATAAATTTTTTAAATACCTTAGACGTTAAAAGAAAATTGATTATTAAATATTTTTCTGCAAATAATGGGTAAATTTTATTGAAGAAGTTACTATTATTGAATGTATACACAAACACATCAGTCGGGAAAATACAAAATACTTTAAATGGGTTTCTTGATTATTCTACAAAATGTTAACTTTAACTGAACTATATTAAATTATATTTTGATTATATTAATATATGATTTTCTTCTGATAATCTGAATTTTATAGTTTATAGTTTTTTATACAAATCTTTTTATTAGAATTTTGCTAACTTTTTGGATTTATATATTTAACCTTTTATTTTATAAAAGGCTAAAATTGATGATAATGTAAAACTGTCAATTGAAAATTTATTGAATTTCATTTCGAAGCATTATTTATGGGTTTTATGGATTATATTTTATTTAAAAATTGTAGCAATCGAAAATTCCAACATATATAATTTTACAACATTTAAAGAATTTAATTTGAAACGATGCAAAATTAGTTCTCATAAATTTTATCAAAACACTTTCCCTACTTTATATAGTTACAATAAAATATACCTTAAAGAATTTTTCAATTTGGAGTTTACTTCTTTTTATACTTTTTCACTTAAAAAACAAATTTCAATTTATGATTTATGAAAATATTTTAAGGATGATTATTCTTTAAGTTTTGTAAATGTTATATGTACTTACTCATAATAGTGTTCATTTTGATCACATATATTAAGGACTTCACCTGTGGAACTTTCAAAACCCTTGAATTTGTAAACTTCTGCATAAATAAGTAATGGGATTTATTTATGTATATAATTTGTCTTGCGGGTATCATATATATTTTAAAAAGGTATTGGGTAAGGAATAAAGTACCTTTAAATAAATAAAATTCAAATTGAAAGATAAAGTTTTGAATTAATATGAAAAGTTATATATATATATATATATATATGAGTTTATAATTTGCTAAGCACTTTGAATTGAACAAATGAAAGATTCTATAGCTATATAAAAGAAATGATATCGACATTATACTTGAATTAATCTGAAACTTAAGTTTAATAAAGAAAAAATAAAATGGTAATAAATCATAAAGCTGTCAATCAAATTATTATTTTTTAAATAAAATTTATTAATAAATAAATATAAACCTTTTTAACATACATTTAGGGAAATAATGTCATTAGTCATTATGAATATTTATCTTCTGCTTCTTAGATTTAGACTATTTTCAACAAATTGGTTCAAAAAATTTTCTTGGCATAATAATTTAAATTTTTGTAATTATTTATTGAATTTGAAATTTAAAACTACCGGAGACACATTGATTCAGAATTTTGTTTAAATAAATAGTTTATATTAGATTGTTAATACATACAGATATACTTATATGTAATGTAAGTAGATATATTTAAAAATCCATCATTTGCAGTTCTATTTTGTGTAACAACTGACACATTTAATCACCACATAATATTATATACATACAATAAAAAACAAATATATAATATCCAATTAAGACATATACTTATAATTCCTAAAAGTTGCTTACAGCTGCCTTTGTTATACTTAATTTAATAATAACAAATAGAAAAATGTCCACTATAAAACCAGCAGTTAAGAAAATAAATGATTCCACAAAAAAGAATTATTACTTTTACGAAATAAGTACTAGAAGTTTTTATGACAAAAACTTATATACATATCTTAATTTATTATATGTAATTATGATTATGATTACATACAATACCACAATAAAACTTTTAAATTAATTTGTGTATTTCCTCAAAATATTAGTATCAGGATTGCAATCATTGTATATAGACATAGAGATGAAAATAGTATCTAAACATGTTCAAAATAATTTAATTAAGAATTTATTTTGACCTTCTTACTAGAGTTTATATTGTTTGTGTTTCTGGATTTTTTCCTTTTATTCTAGTAAACAAACTAATTTATAATTCTAACCATATACGAATAAGTTATATCCGAAATTAACTCATAAAAGAAAATTGACAATCAATGATGACAAAGCATTGTAAAATAAAAATTGGAATAATTTTTGCTTTATTTTAAAACTATTTTATTACGAATTTAGATTAGTTCAGTAAAACTTTATTTTAGCTTCATAAAGTTGATCAATGACCTTTGTAACTAATAAACTACTGTAGAAAATACTTTTGTTAAAAAATTTTTATTCTAAAAATTTATTAAAAATGTTTTTTATTGTTTTATTTTATTATAATCTTTTAAAATAATTAAAATAATTTTTAACTGTCGATATTAATTCAAATAACATGGGAACTATATTTAATTTATTTGTAATTGTATGTACAAAGTAACCCATAAATTTAGTAACCCATAACTGAAATTTGAATAATAAATTATTAAGAAATAATTCTCGTGTTATCAATAAAAATTTCATAATGTTTTATTTAAGTGAATTACAAAAATTTTAGATTAAATAATTAAAGTAAATCAATAATATTTTTTTGTCGCATTAATTTATTTACATTTTTCGTGAAAAGTTAATAAAATATAGTTAAGTGTAATTTGTATTTTAAGCATTTGGGAAGGTTTTAACAAATGAAACTTAAAATGACAAACATGCGACCAGTTAATTAGAACTAGGGAACCTTATAACTTAAATTATTCTGTATACAAATTCTTTGACATCCTTATTTTTTGTATTATACGCAAAAACATTGCAGAAATAATTATTTTACTTTGTGAAATTTATACTTTCCTTTTATGTATGACAAAACAAAATTTTAATAATGCTTACACTTTATTTGATCTCTTATCACATTACTGAAATGAGTTTTGCACATTGTAATTTTCATATAATATTGAGAAAATTGAGTTAATATTAATACACACAAAATTACTTCATATGTCATATTTACACATATTGATAATATTTGGATAAAGATTACTTCTTTATTAAATTTAATTATTCCCTTAGAAATAAATATTGTCTCTAATTACGCCTACAATATTATTTAATCTTTTAAATTTTTTTTTTTTATGAATACATTCAATAGAATGTTAGATATTTCATTTCTTTTTTTATTACTTGAACTCACAATAAAGTGGACAGTGATCCATTAAATATGAAATTTACAATAATAAAATATCCCAAGGGCATATAATCTACCATTGTGTTCTTAATGACATTATTCTTGATATGAAATTTTTAAAGTTAATATCAGTTTATTTGATATAATAAATTGTGAAAATGCCTAAATATATTGAAATTCCGCTCCTCGCGTAGATGTTACAATATTATGATTATCCTCAGGAGAAAATAACAAAAAAAAATTTTTTTCCTTATTTTTATCTAAGATTAAATAGGAGCTTTGAAATAGTTAATATTTTCTATTATGTTTTTTTTTTTATAATTTGAAATATTTGATTATGATAAAATATACATACTAGCCAGAAGATTTAAAATATAATATGAGAAAAAATTTGTATAGGTATATAAGAATTTGTAATTCACAAACATTTTTTAATATATAATTGAACTTGTTAGTAAAAATAGCTTTAAGGAATATTATTAAAGGTCTTATTTTTGTTGTAAATTCTATTTTATTATCATTGTTAAATATTAATGACTACAATTCTATTTTTTTTATTAGCTTCTTTATACATAGAAGGTAATTAAAAAATATACTAAAAATTATTTCAGTTAATTATGTTAATTTTTGGGTAATGATAAAAATTAACAATTATAAAAAATATAATACAGCAATATTCCATTATAGAATATTTAATTCAAGTAATAGTTTAGTTAGAGAATAATCTTTTTTCGTAACTAAATAAAATATTATTTATATATGAAATATGACATAATAATAAATTCATTTTTGAATTTGAATTTTCATCATTTTTGTTGGTATTAAACTTTATATTTAAAGTTAACTATTGAAATAAAATTATAATTTTTAAGAAAAGAAGAAATAAAATCGTATTACACACAACAATTTTAAATAGTAAATTTTTTTAATACGTATATAAAGTATATATATGTACATGAATTTATCAAATAATTTTATTTAAGAATATTTAATATTCTTTATTAAAAAATTTATAAAGATATTTTATCAGTTTCTTATCTGATATAACAACACAATATACATATTTTTGCTGAATCCGGATTAAATTTTCAAGTTTATTAGCTAAAGTTATTAATCTTATTAGTTATTTTGATATGGGTTTAAATTAACTGAATTATTCAATTTCCCAAAACATTTTCAGAAAATGTAGGAGTAGGATTAAATATAAAATATAATAGAGAAATATATTTATTTCGTTTTCGTATTTGTTTTATTGAAGAGCACTTATAATTAAAATGTGAATTAACTAATATGTTAAATTTAAAGATTTTAGTAAAAATCTACATTTTTATACTTATTTTTAAAATATTATTATTTACACATTTATAATTTTAATTATGTTGCGAAAATATACAAAGTGTCAAATATATATTTTTTGTTGAAATATGGTTCACTTTTATTAAATATAAAAATGTAATCACAACAAAATATTTATTTTCTTCATCAAAAAGCTAATATAATATGTCACGTTCATGTAAAAATTATTTTATAGTCATGCTTGTTTTTTATTAATGTAGAAGGAAAAAATATATTTTATTTAGAACCATTAAAATATTGTAATATGTATATGTGTACGCTTGATATACATTAGAATTTAGAAATAAGAAAAATATATTTTAGTATTTTAATTTTTGTCACAAAACAAAAATGCAAAAATTATATATGTCATGTGCGTAAACTTATAACTTTTTGAAAGACTTTGACACCTTCAGTTATTAATTTATATTTTTCTTTGATGTAAAAACCTAATATTCTTATAAAGTTCTGGATAAGAATGTTTTTGTGTTTGCTTTTGTTTTTAATATATATTTTTTCGGTAATACTTTCCACATGTTATTCCAAAAATAATCTCAGCTATATACAAAAATTTTCATATCATCAGTAATTGAATTTGAAAATTAATCATGATTATTTTCTGTGCTCAGATGGTATGCTCAGACAGCCAAATAACACCAAAAAGTAAACAAACGATAACATATATAATAAATATTACTAAAAATCATCAGTGAATCTATATTTAACATTTAACTTGACATTTAAATATTATATATGTATGGTAAAATATTTATATAATATGTATCACAAAAATTTTTTTCTCATAAGTGTTACAATTTTATCTGAGATATTAATTTTTGTTTATTGAATAAACAGATTGAAAAAATAGGAAAAGTTGGTGATTTTCTAAAATATACCAGAATTTCCAAAACACTTAAAATATGGCAAATCAAAGATTATATAATATGAAAGTTTTATAATAGAAATTCGAAATTTATTTCAAATATTTACAAATATCTTTTAAAGAGATGAATGTATAAAATGTTCTTAACTTTCCTATTCAAGGGCACATATGGGTAGGCTGTCAATTCCATTCGACTTTAGAATTTCTTTTCTTTTCTGTTCCCTCAATATTTTCATAGAATTTTCTCTGTTTAAAATATTTTTTGGAAATTAAATTGATAAAATTGCTAAAAAAATACTGAATAAAATTGTTATTGCGACTATGATGACATTATTTCAGGGTTATATAAAATATACAATTTTTATTTGAATTTCTTAAAAACCTCTTTATAAAAATAAATTTTTAATGATTTGTAATATTTTATGTCAGTGAGAATGGTTTTTTAATTCGTTAAATTAAACATATAATTAAAATGAGTTGAATAAATAATTATCTTTACAGTTTTATTATATTGAAAAGTTGGTAAAAAGCTTAACATATTTTTGTTATTAATTAGTAAACCAATTACTTTTTAATACCATCTTTAAAAGTTTCAAAGAAATTGTAATTTTGAATAACATCTTTTAAATTTCTCTTTTCGTGCTTATTTATGTGTGTAATATTTATCTAAACTTTTGGAAATATAATTTCGCAGTTCGTGATACTTTTATCACTTTTATTAAGCAAAAAATCAATCTTTTAATAGTAAGAAATTTCTTAAGTAGCATATTTAAAGATAATTAAATATAATTAAATTATTAAAACTTGTAAAAAAAAACTTATTAATTTTTTTTCAATATTTAAATCGATTTTGCTAAAAGAAACATTTTTCTTCTCTTAAATTTACATTTCAAATTTAACATCAAAATTTGTCAAGGATTAAAAGTATTTCCTTTATAATCATTTTATTAAACAACAAAAATTTTGATAATTTATAACAATAAAAAAGTTTTAATCAAATCTGTATATTTATAATACTTTAAAAGAATTTAAATATCTTAAGTAGATTTTCATATGTATTCATTGTTCGGGGGTGAGTGGGATCAATTTTGACTGATGATTTTTTTGGAAAGCAAAAACTTTTCTAAAGAACATTAATAATTTAGCCATAAAAACATAAGATAGAAAATTTTAAATGAGTTTATCGAAATAAAATTAAGAAATATGATAAGGAATTGAAAAATCTAATCAAAATTGAATTAAAGTTTATTTTATAAACTAAAAATTTAAACAGTACATCTGTGTAACTTTTAAAATCTTAAACTGTACATAAAATTTGCTGTAGCAAAATCCGAAACATTGATAAGTTAATACCCTAAATTCAAACACTTTTCATTTAAACGAATTAACTCCCTATGGTGATTCAAAGATAAAATTACTTTTATTTTTTGCTTATTTTGTCTGGAAGTTGAAGTAAAAGTTTTTATTTAATATTAAAAACATAAATAATGTTAAAATTTGCATCAAATGAAGAGAAGAAACATTAGTCAAGAAGGATGAACACTTTTCAATCAAATGGACTTTTCAATTAATGCAAATATAATTATAAAACAATTTTAAAATTTAATTAGATTATATACACATTTTACAAATTCTGGTTTATTTTATTGGACAACTTAATTGATTTTATTAGAAAATTATAATGTTTTTTTTTTGATAAAATATTAAATATTTCTGAATTTAGAAAAAATTCTTTTAGAAAATTTTTATATACAATAAATAGAAACGTCTGAGCATTAAAAATTAATAAAAGTAGATCAAATAAAAGGTTTATACATATTTATTTAAATATAAGTATAGGGGTTAAATCAATGATCCTTTTTTTCATATTACATTACATATTATTATTTTTATTGTTTTTTTTCGGAATTTGGTTAGAAATGTTTATTAAGAAATCAAACCAAATAAAATGAGATTAGTATATAAGATATGGAGTAAAAATAGAGAAACTAATATAGCCTATCCCTATGATTCCAGAGCTATATAAAAAGCATAATTTTTATTATGTCTACATATATCCAATAGCCCAAAATTTCTGAACCAAATATCGTAAATTGTTCTAATATCACGTACATGAAAAAGTTATTTGCACGAAAAAAAACTGTACATTATGTATATAAGTATATATTAAAGTAATATTTAGCAATTTAAATTGTACGTATGGAACTTATTTCTAGTTACAACATAATTTCGAAAACATGTTTAGTTTTTCAAAGGCTATCAGCAACAGGACTACAATAAAAAATGAAATAATCGCCCATAAAATGATATAAGATATATTTATTGACTACATATATTCCTTATGGTTTGTTCATTTAAAATATATATGTATTTAAATATATATATATGAAAGTAAAATTATAGATAAGGAAGTTAATTGGAGTTCTAAATGCTTTAGTCATAGGTTAAATTTAATACGGAATTTATCATTTTTTAAATAATCAATAAAAATTATACTCCTATAGTATCTAAATTTATTACAAATTGTAGGAGAAAAATCAAAATAATACATAATTTTCTTTTTTTTAGAAATTATGCTTTCAAACAGATAATCAACATTTATCTGCACCAATAACTTTCTGTTTTATAATATTAATTTGAAAGTTCAAATATTAATATAAATTTCAATTATAAATAATAATGAATATGTGCTATAAGTAATTTAAATTATTTGATTACTAAAGATATTGAAGTAGAAGTAATGAATTAAAAATATTTCTGATTAATTCAGTTATTTATATCAAATCATTTTCTTTTTAATTTTGAATTTAAATTAAATTAAATTAATTTTATGTTTTTTCAGCAAATAAATGCTTCTTGCCATGCCATAATGTTTACAAAATTTAGTTCACTTGAATTAATTTTTATTTATTTCGCTGGTAATTTTTCAAAGGTGCTCTAACCAATAAAAAATAATATTAATTTACACCTGTTTCAACTACAAAATATTGGAACATTAAGTTTGCATATATTCTTTACATTTATATGTATTTCATTTAATTTTCGAAAAATCTAGAAGAAAGTACCAACATTTTGTCGCAATTATTTTCTTTCTTTTATATTAAGTAATTCTATTGAGTATTATTTTCCATTTAATAAAATGTGTTACTTATTACGACTATAATGGCGAGTTGATAAAATGTTGATAATTTTTATAAAATGAGTCTAAAGTATTTATGATGTTTAATAATATTGATTAAATTATTATTCTTCGAATTATCTTTAGATAGTTTAGTCTTATTAATTTGAATTTATCAAGTGTTAAATAATCGAGTGTGTTCAATAATAAATCGACTAAAAACAACATGGATTTAAAAAGGATTTAGACAACTTCAATTATTATCAATATTCTAAAAATAACTAAGACTTTAAAATATTTTCTTTTATAGTATTTTCTTATGGCTTAAAATATAAAATAAAAAAGTTATATACTTGTAATATTTTTATACCTTTTTGATGCGAACATAATAAATTTTCAAGGCTCATTGATAAATTTTCTTTTACTTATAAAAATTACTTTAAGAGAAAAATATTTACTATATTTAACACAAAAATTATTGTGATAAATAAAAGAAAATTATAAGAAACTATTATCAGATGTTAGAATATATTTTCGAGAGAAAATCTTGTCGGAATAAAATATTATAGTTTATTATAATTAAATTTTATTAAACTTTATCAATCTTTATTTTCTTTTCATTAATTTTCTAATATGTATGATTGTATTGTATTACATAAAAGTCCATCATAGTATTTTTATATTCAAAGTCAATTTTTCAATGCCTACTACAGTATGTTCAAAGTAAATATGATATTACATTAATTTAGGAACATGAAACTGTAACCACTAAAGTTGAATAAAAATTATACCGCAGGAAATATTTTATAGGTATGTACCTTTAATATGAAAGTTTGTAAGCTAATATCAAACTTTTCCTTAATACATATTTGGTTGTGTAGATGTTAGAACGATATGGTTAGCCTCAGGTCAAAAAATAAAAATTAGCACTTTCCCATACATAAAATTTGTCTTATAATTTTAGGAATATTTTAATTTTTATGAAAAATAACTTTCAAAATATGTTTTTTCGTTCTTATCAACATTGAATCAAATTTTGTGTTTTTCTTTATGAATGATTTTTATTTTTAATATTTTTAAATTATTATTTATGATATAGAATGTTATTAAAGGATTTTTATACAAATATTTATTTCTGAGTTGGTAAAAAAAGCTTTTAGGGTTATTAAATATCTTTTGTTTTAAATTACCTTTTATTTACGATTAAAAATCTTAATGAATACTAAATTTAAGTTTATTAGCTTTCTTATTGTAGTAAAGTTATTAAATGGTTTTGAATAATAAGGTTTTTTTTTCATTTTCATGACAATAAATATGGAAAAACAGACTTTTTTCATGTCATATTTTGAAGAAAAATTTTAAATGTGAAAACTCTAAAATCGAATTAAATAGTTCTATTAATTTATCACAAATTCTTTCTCACACTGTGCATGAATAAAAAATAAATATTTTTTTTTAATAATAAACTGTTACCTAAATACTTAAACATGTAATTCTTATCTCGATTGGCTTCATCCACAAAATAATTTGAATATGTAATGAAAGTACAATTTTTGTAAATATTTGTATGCTTTCAATTAAATAAATATTTGATAAGGTAGTTTTAACAAGGTATTGTACACAAAATATAAACATTATATATATATATATATATATATTAAATTCTTTTATCAGTTAAAAAGCTTTCAATTTTCATTTTAGCATAATATTAATAATGTTGAAGCTTTTTTCAAACAGCTGATTTCTGGCGCCTTTTTATATACAAACCTTGATAAAAAAATAACTTTCACAGAAAAACGAGAGTTTATAAATTTGTTGAACATTTTAAATGTGAGAATAGTTGATCTCTGAACATCATGCAGCATAAATCAGTCTTCGGTTTAGTATATAGAAATTAAACAATAAAATTTCGTGGTTTTTAAAATTCCAAAAAATAGTACAAATTCTACATCGATTTATAGAAATTGATATTGAATATAAATATTTAATTGACAAAAAAAATTGAATTAATTATAAATGGTTGCAATTGATTTATTGTGACGAAGTGATTAATATTTAGTTTAAATAAAATATGGTAAAAAAAATAATAAATTCTAAATTTGGAATGCAATTCCATTATAAATAAATTGTCATTAGACAAAAATAATAAACTAATTTTAATTACAAAAATTCTCCAAAAAATAAAGAAGGTAAAATATTAGTGCTTTAGTTAGTGAACTTTAAGAGAATTCTTATTTAATCCTTCCACACCTTTTAGACTACTTTAATTCAATATTTTACAAAGTGAATTATAAGTTTTCATTTTCTTAAGAAATTGAACTTTTATAAAACCTTTTAACCTGTTAAAAAGTTTTATTTATTTTTTTTAATATACTTTCGTTGGGTATCCCCAAATATTTCAGATTCTTTCACGAATATCTATAAAAAAAGCATGAGTTTAAGTATATTTTTATTTTGTTCTCTTAAATCTTACAAATTGTGAATATGAAAAATTATTTTAATATTATTTTACATTTACAAACAAAAAAAACTACAAATATTAAGGAAACAATTAAAATGGTTTCAGTTAAAAATGTATATTTATATATTTCCTTCCTTGAATTTAGGATAATTTAAAGCTGAATAAGATTTACAAGTTTAGTTACATAGTTAAAATTACGATAAGAATAAGTATTCGTAGTAATATTTATATAAAAAATTATAATTTATTAATTAGAATTTGTTTGCAATTTGTCAATAAATTTTACCAAGTTTAAGATAAGAAGTAATTTATTTTAGAAATTTTTTTCTTAACTGATAAACGTATTTCAATTCAAAGAAAAATTAGAATTGTGAATAGGCGTAATTATTTCGTTTCTGGTGTTTTTTTTTCTTTGGTATAGATATATGTATGTATATAAAGATTATAATTAATATGAAATTTTATATTAGGTTAATATTGTCTTATTGTCTTTAATATTTGAAAGTTCTAATACATAATTTAATTTATTTAAATTAATAAATTGTATACTTAAAATTAAAATTTTTTTAATTATATTAAGTATTATGTAATTTCAAATACTTAAATTTGAATTATTGTAGTTTTGTAGGTCCTTAATGTACTAAATATATAATGATTGAATTATTATTTTTTTTATTCAATTTTCCTACCTATCGAAAGTTATAATCTATTAAGAACTTTTACTTTTAATTCATATTTCATATTATTTATTCATATAACATATACATACATACATATTTTTATAATTCTCAATAAAAATTACTTCAGATATATATAACGCGTATCACAATTTAAGTTAATTACTAACAAATTATAACTAAATAATTAATTACGAGATCAAAGAGAAAAAGTATTTCATATTAAATTATTTATTTATTTTTATTACATATATGTTAAGATAATACCATTTTCTTCACTTTACTTAAGAAATACCAACACGAAACTTTACATTTAATTAAGCAAATTAAATTCAGCCGAAAGTAATAAAAAGATTTTACCCCACAGGCAATTAATAAAATTTTCTTAAAACTTATATTTTTTTTATATACCAACACTACAACTATGCTAAAATTGATTAATTATGTCCTTTAAAGGTGTTACTGTGATGTTGGGAGTTGAATTAAAATTTTGATATAAAATATGTATATAAAAAATGTTAGGAAAATTATATATGTATATGAAAATTCAAAGGATTTAAAAACATGTGGAATTCAGTTCAGATAAACGTATTTTTATAGCTTAGCAATTTTAGAAAGTATACCAGCATATACACCATGTTTCAAAATGTATTTGCATCTAAATTTGCAATATAAATTTATATATTATATGTATTTTTGAGTTTAATGTTTATTTATAAATAATAATCATTGCATGAGCTTATTTCGCATTATAAAATCTAACATTTTATGTAAAAGGCGACAATTTTTTAATGGCAGAAATAACATAAATTTGGTTTTGTTGAATTTTTTTATATTAATCCCCATAAAATGTGAAGAAGCAATCATGTTATATTTTTATTACATATTTTTATTCATATCCATATGTCAGAAAAACAATGATTTTATATTTGGTTATGTGACATAACGGCAAGTAATGATTTTTTGTTTTGTAAATTCCAAATTATGTTTAAAATTATGCAATCTTTGGGATTTAAATATCCAATAGACAATATGGCATAAAATATATACTTTATAAAATTTTCTGAAAATAATGTCACTAAACAAATAATCAAAAGTTAAAGTGCTGTTTGTCCGTATAAGCTATTATAAAATGTTCTTATATAAAACGTTGTCGATATAGCAATTTTATTTCTGTTTTAACTGATTTAAAAAAGTTAACAGCTTAAATATCACTTATTTCATATTTATACCATCTTTTGTTTGAGAATAACTTTTATATACATATTTAACTTTATTTTTATAATTTCTCAAAGACAAATTTATATTTAACTTTGTTTTAAAGTTGTTTTTCTGAAGAATTTTTTATTATTTTATAAATATTTAATAAGGAAAAACGAAACAATTAAGAATTTGACGTTAATAGCTGTATTATATTCTTCCTTGGTTTGGAAATTTTCAATTATAAAAAATGTTAAAAGTTTTTTTATCTTTAAAATGTAATTTTCCATCAATTTTCCCAAAAACAATATTTTTGTTATACAAATTGTTTTTGGGGAAAAGGAGATAACACATTTTTATTTACTATCCTAATAGTTTTTTTTAATATACCAAATTTAATATAGTGTATCTGTATAGCAAATATGTTTATTGTGATTCCCCAATTTAATATTTATCTATTCGCTTCAGGTGATATACATATGTATGACAATTGAATTGAAATCAATTTGACGTAACACCCTTAATATTTTATCAGAATAATTTATATTATTAACTGAACCCACAGCTGGGAGAGTAGGTATACATATAATAAAGAATGTATTTATGAAGAATAAAAACAAAAATTAAATATAAAAATATAAATTTTGTAGTGTAAAATGAATCTAAATGTTGATTTAAAGAAAATTAGAATTGTAGTAATGTTTCTTAAAGAGAAAAAATAGATTATCAATTTTAAAAAAATATCATTCCATTTCATTCTTAGAATGTCTTTTTATTTCTACTCTAAAAAATAATATTAAGAATACTTAATTAGTTATTGTAAAATTAAAATCAAATTTATATTTTTATACATACATTTTATATAAATTAATTTTTGGAAACTTACCATAGTTTAGTTACAATTACAACATGAAAAAGCTTATAGGAGATCTAAGAATTTAATTAAAAATCGAATTAATATTAATCTTTGCTTTTGTTACAAAAATAAATTTAAAAAAGGATTACTTATTTTTATGGTATTTTTTTAATTTTCCTGTCTCTATAATTACATACAATTAAAACAGTCCATTAATTATCTGATTTAAAGTCTTATGTATTATAGATGATTGAAAATTCTAACAATGATTAACCTTCAATATTATGACATACATATGTATACAAAAGTGATAAAGTATTTTTAGAATTCTAATTTATCAGAAAAAATTCTTACATAATATTGAACACTGCAATGTTATAAACTTTTAATCGATATTAGGATAGCAGGGGCCTCTGTTTACATACCAAATTAGAATATATAATGAAAATTGTTAACAATAAAATTTAATTTATATTTGAAAAGCTCACCGTTTTTTCATTTTTAAAAATGCTTCAAAATGCAATTAAAAATAAAATTTTAAATTATTTCTATATTTAATTTTGGTATTTCATTTCAATTTTTAATATGAAATTTTAAAAAAAAGATTGTTTACACAATATACATAAATAAAATGTTTACATTGTAATATTTTAAATAAATTGGTAATTATTAAAATTTGAAATATTATTAAAAAAAAAACATATTTTAATTAAGGAATAAAATAATAAAAATAAATGTATATTTTTGGAGAAAATTTATTACATAGCAATTATATGCTTGAATACTATTTGTATATATAAATTTTTAAACCAAAAACATACGGTGAAATAACATATATTTAAAAGAATCTAATAATAGTCCTATTTAGACAAATTTCATTTAATTCTATACCAATGTTTTTCTTTATTATGTACATACAGTGAAAATTTATTTTCATGAAAAAAAACTACACATAAATATAACTTTTGTAAATAAAATATAACTTATTTTTACATAATGAATTAATAACAAGCATCAGAATTTATTTATAAAGTTATATATGTAGATTATTTCGAAAACATGTTTAGTTGTCGAAACTTACCAATAATAGAATAGCAATAATAAGTAATGGCTCATACAAAAATCAAATAGATTTATATAAACAGAACTTACATAATAGTAAGAGATTTGTAAATTAAATTGAAATTATGAGAAAATTAAAGATAATGAATATACAATAAAGACAGCTTTGAACCATCCATGGTTTTAAAGACAAAATTTAATAAAAATGTCAGAGATCTTCTTTCCTACGCAAATAATTATTAATTATAGTGTGTTGTCTTTATCTAAAGAGTGAAGAAGGACTTTTAAGATTAATTTTTTTTTAAACCTAAAGAAATGGTTAATTAATATTCAAGAAAATGGAAAATTAATATAAATTAGCTATATTTAAAATATCTGTAAATAAGAACTAAAATAAATATGTAATATCTGTAACTACTTCTGGTTCATTCTACAAAAAAACGTTTTATGTAGTAATAGACATAAATTAACATTGCAGTCAAAATTTCGTAATATTATTTGTATATAACAAAGTCAGAAAATATTTTTATAATTCATTTTTCAATACATATATGTAATGTATAGTTTTTCGAAATAGTTATAAATCCATTATAAATGGTTTCTTGCTTTTTTTTAGTACATCACACCATTAAAAATTATAGTCATATAATGAAATAAATACTTAATTTGTCTGAAATTAATTAACTCACAAAAAAACAATTGATTTCAATTTGTATAATTGATCTACATGGGGTTTTGAAATGTTAAAATATAAGTATTTTATATTGTTATTAAAACTTTATTATAGAATCAATAGACGTTTCGCTATAACTAAACTAAGTAACTAAGTTTTTGTATTTAATTTGTAGGAAAAGGCTATTTATCTTTAGCAAAAATTTTTCAATTCATTACAAAAATTTGAGAAATACGTAAATTCGTACCAATATGACTATTGAATAATAATTTTATAAAAAATTAAATGAAAATTTATAGTAAATATAACAAATAACAAAAATTACCATAACAAAACAAATTTTTATTACTAAAAAATTCATTTTCCATTCATTTGAATTTTTTCCCATTCAATTAGAAAATTCGCAATTTTCTAAAACATAAATTTTATTTAAATTAGGATTTCTAAATAATTTTTAAAATTTCAAAAATAATTAATTACCAAAATTTATTTTTATGAAAATAGGATTTTTTAATAAACTCCTATTCCTTTTATCCCCTATAATTTTTTAAAATTTATTATTAAAATTAAGCAGCTTATGCAAAGGTTAATTTAGTTACGTGGGAAATTAGAATGTTAACAATTTACGAAAGGTTAATATAATTATATTTATTTACATTACGTGTTTGGGTTAATTTTATTTTCTGGTCATAGGTTTGTCTATCCTCAGTGTTTAAAAGGTGTTTAATAATAAAAAAAGAAACAAAAAATACTTTTTATAGTCTATTTATATTAAGAAATTCCAAATAAATTTTTAAATTCCTTATACAAAATAAGGATTCCTTATCAAGTATGCAATATTCTGTGTAGTAATACAATATTCCTTTCTTTATTTATTTATTTTCCAATTATTTTTTAAATGATTATATGTAAATGATAAGGGTACCTTAGAAAACTTCATCATTTTGGTTTTGTTTTGATGTTAAATAAGAAATATTTAAATAGATATGTATGTATAGAACGATTTACGAAAATTCCAGGATCCGTTTTGCAAATTTTAATTTTCCATAGCTGACTAAAATTTTAAAGATTTTTGGTCATACATTAACATTTACATATATGCATATAATCTTAAATCTTTATGTGAAGTGCAACGTATGATTGTATAATAAATCAGTGAGTGTACAAGACCAAAATGTACATTATTTTGAAGCTTTCTACAAGAAATGTTTTAGTCAAATAATTCCGTGTGTAACTAAATAAAAAGTATATACACAAAGGGAAAATTTTGTTTATAAAATTACGGAAGATAGCAAAGAAATTACCAGTTCAATTTGATAGTTTATCTTGTAAAGACATAAAGGCTGAAAATAATCCAAGTAAATAACTAATAATATTTTTTAAGTTAAAATTTAATATTGTGAATACATATCAAATGAAGTATCCAGAAATATTTACGATATACTAATGATACGTTTATATGGATGTATATTCGATTCTCAGTTGAGTTTAATTTTTCTCGAGATATTTTTGAATACCATATGTTTTTTATAAACGTTTGTGGTAATGATTTTTAAATTTTACTTACAAACTACATTAAAATAAAAATAGTTATTAAGTGAATCATTTCAGAAATAAAACATAGTAAATTGAATTCTTTGACGAACATACATACATATATGATTTTAAATTATGTATACAAGGAAGAAATATATAACCAAAATGTATAATCTCTCCATTAATGAAATAAAACTTGATTATACAAATGTTTAATCCATAAAATAATGTAACACATTTGAAATTAATTTTCTTTTTTATTAAAACTTTCTTGAATAAGGAAAACTTTGACAATTATATAAATTAATTTTTCCATTCTGATAATGAAAAAAAAACAATAACATTATTTTTTGCAGATTATCATTGATATTTCCATCCCGTCATAATGATAAATATTCGTGTTAAGGGCAAATTGTATTGCTAAAATAATTGTTTAACAATAATTCAAGAATTGTCATTTGGAAATTACTGAATTGAAATTAATAAATTGATAAATAATAACTATTTAAAATGTATGGCATGTTATTGGAAAGTGTCCAGCATTTCGTGCAGGTAAGAAATGAAATGTATATGTATGTAGTTATATAATAAAATTAAATAAATAGTCAAATGATAATCTAGATTCTAGATATTATAAAGAAGATATTACCAATTATTTTGTCAATCAATAAACCATTAATTTATTAAAATATTTAGGTTAATATATATACATTTTAATTAATCATTTTTTGAAAAGGGTAAATACATACTTATAATATGTATTATATTTTTTGTTATTTCAAGTTTTTGGTTTATAATTGAAATATTATTTATACATTGAATTAATTTAATTTATATTAAAATATGAAATGGTAAAATTATTCGCCATGAATGAAAATTTATTTTCATTCTTTCATTTTAATTTATGTAAAAATATTCAATACACAGACTGAATTTGGAGAACATATTTGGAATCAAGCACTTCAAGCTACACAATGTAAACATACATCATTTAAAACTCATCAGGTAGTTCAAAAAAATATCCCTCTTTTTTAAAGATGAACTATATGAATTATTTTTGTAGGTTTATCCCGATAATTTAATGCCTGATTTAGCAGCATCATTATCAGCCATCACTGGCAAACCATTTGATTATTTTATGAACTTTTTTGGAAAATGTTTTGTTCGATTTTTTAGCAATTTTGGGTGAATTTAATTAAATTATTAATGAAATTTAATATTATAATTTTTTATTATAAATATCATATAGCTATGATAAAATTATACGAGCTACAGGAAGATATTTTTCTGATTTTTTGCAATCGATGGATAATCTTCATTTACAAATGCGGTTTACATATCCAAAAATGCGAAGTCCATCAATGCAATTGATTGAAACTGATGAAAAAGGAGCTGTTTTAGTTTATAGAAGTGGCAGAACTGGTTTTTCTAGATATTTAATTGGACAATTAACAGAAATATCAAAAGCATTTTATGATTTAGATATAAAAGTAACAATAATGGAAAGTGAAAATGATACGGGTACTGGTGGTACAGATGGTCCAATTCAATTATCAAATGAACAACATGTTGTTGTAAAATATCGATTAGATTTTGATAACGCTGATTATGTTAGTTAATTGAAAAATTCCATTATTTTTCTCGGATTAATTTTTTATTATTTTTAGATGGCTAATAGAGTAAATGTTGAACCTCATGAATCTCAAACAAAATTAAAAGATTTAGATGTTAAAGTTTTATTAGAATTATTTCCCTTCACAATTGTGTTAGATCATGACATGAAAATTACTGATGCCGGAGAAAAGGTAAGCTATAAAACTTAGTTTCATATATTTTCACCAGTCATAAAATACAAATTCCAGGTTCTAGAAACATGGATTCTTCATAATCCAGATAAAAAACCAACAAGCTTTATTGGTTCACATATAATGGATAATTTTAAATGTCGACGTCCAAGAGGTATAATTTTTGAATGGGATATAATTATACAATTGCGAACAGTATTATTTGAATTGGATTTAATTCGTACTGGAACTGGTAAACTACAATATATAGAGGGTTTTCCTAGCAATGAAGAAGAATCTGATGGCTTAGATATGCCGATTATTTCCAATGAAGTAGTAGAGGAAGCGGCTACGGGTGAACGCAGAGATTCTCAATCACTTAGAAGTATTTTACTTAAGGGTCAAATGTTCTTTGTTAAAGATCTGGATTCAATTATATTTTTGTGCAGTCCTTTGTAAAATAATAAATGATTTTAAATTTAATTTATTTAATATACTTTTTAATTTTGTAGGATAAATAATTTGGATGAACTGCATGGAATGGGATTATATTTAAATGATTTGAATCCTCATGGTCTAAGTAGAGAATTGGTATTAGCTGGATGGCAACATTATTCCAAATTAGAAATAATGTTTGAGAAAGAAGAACAGCGTTCAGATGAGTTAGAAAAATCATTAGAATTAGCAGATTCGTGGAAAAAACAAGGTGATGATTTACTTTATTCCATGTTACCGCGCCCAATTGCAGAACGTATGACAAATGGAACAGATATATTAGATACATGTCAATCATTTGAACAAGTTACAGTAATATTTTCCGAAGTAATGGTACGCAAGCATTATAGAAGCGATTTATTTTTATAATAAATATTGTTTTATTAAAAAAATTATATCGATTTTTCTTATAGAATCTACATTCAGGTGATACGATTGAAGGTGCTATGAGTGCAGTGGCCACATTAAATACAGTTTTTTCAGCATTTGATGAAGAAATTATATCACCACTTGTTTATAAAGTTGAAACTGTTGGAATGGTTTATATGGCTGTTAGTGGAGCACCAGATATTAATCCATTACATGCTGAACATGCAGCTGATTTATCGTTGCGTTTAATTAAAAGAATTCAAAATCTTGAATTAGGAGAAGTTTCAATTAAAATAGGTAAAATTAATTTAATATTTAAAATAAATAAATTTAAAAATTAATAATGTTAATATAAAGGACTTCATTCTGGTCCGGTTGTTGCTGGTGTTGTTGGCTTAAAAGTTCCACGTTATTGTTTATTTGGCGATACTGTCAATACAGCGTCTAGAATGGAAAGTAGTGGTGAAAAATATAGAATTCAAGTATCTACTGTAACAGCATCAAAATTAAGAGATCGTGGTTATAAAATGGAATCAAGAGGATTCGTTCAAGTTAAAGTAAATATTTCATTACTTTGTTTTCAAACATTTTCTTTAATTAATTTTATATATCAAGGGTAAAGGTGAAATGGAAACATTTTGGCTTTTAGAAGGACCAGAGGAGTAAATAAAACTAGAAACTACCTTTAGTAAATAATAACAATTTTAAAATAGCGGGCACAAAATTCATACATTATAAATGAAATGTTTAAAAGAATTTCTAAAATTTAAAATTAACTTATTTATTTATAATTTTATTGAATTGAACAAACACAAAAGCAAAAATAAAAGTTTATATATTTAAGAAAAATTAAAATTATGTAATCTGTTAAATAGCATAACAATAAAAATAAATTTCTAAATGTTTTCTCATCAGTTATTTATTCCATTATTTTTTTTTATATTTTTCCATAAATTTCAAAAACAAATTAAAGAATATTGCATATTATATTATTTTTTATAACGATAATGATTAATTGTAATCAATTTTATAGCATATTAAATTTTAGATACTGTATAATTTATCAATTAAAATTTATATGCAATTGTATTTCGAAAATACAAATTGTAAAAAATTATTTTCCATTTAAATATGTATTATTAAGATTTTCAATTAAACATTTTAAAGCTTATTTGGACCTTTCATTTGTATTCACAACATGTGAACATTAACTTGATAATTTTCTCCAAACTTATCAGATAATATTACAATTTTTAAAACGTATAATAATATCCATACATAACCGTAATAAAGTCTATTTGATATAGTAATAAAAAGAATTAATTTTTCATATCATGAAAATTTTAAAATAGCATTCTGGCTCTGGTTAGAAATTAAAATTAACTATAATTACGACAATGTAAGATTTTCTCATATATCCACAGATACTAGTAGAATAACGAAGAAAACGATAACACAAAAATTGTTGCCATTGGATGTAGATTTTACATTTACATCCCATAACGCCATAACATTTTACTTGTTGTTCCTGAACATTTATTGTGTATATATCTCATTCTTTTATGTGGCATGGCAACATTTCTCATTAATTTCGCCTCTCTTTCTATTACGTAGGTACATACTTTATTTCTTGTTTCAATAAGAAAATATCGATATTTAAAAAAAAAAGAAAATTTAAAATGCAATTATCTAAAAATATTTTTTAATAAAAAAAGTATTTAACAGATTATTATAATATATATTTTAACCTTTAATTTGGTATATAAACCCTAAATATCAGATAATTACTTCTATATTTTTAAACTATGTGAAAACATAGATATGGGAAAAAACAAGAGTAATATTATAATCTTTGTTTTGCTATATCTAGTGCAAACAATATATTTTAATTTTATTTGGATAGTTTTGGCTAAATGACACTAAAACAAAAAATTGTGAATGTGTAGTTCTGGCCTTTGGGCTAGTAAGTAAGTAATGAAATGATAATTGAATTAAAAATATTTACTTTTATAATATTTTTCTTTTTTAGCATATATATATTCAGAAGTTTGTTTAAAATATTATTGGACCATTTTTCTTTTCTACATCTGTATCATATATGTATGTTTCACTTATATAAATATTTAAAAAGATGTTTACAAATTTTAATAAATTTCGAATTTATGATCAACGACTATTCTACTAAAGTACGGTCGCTTGGAACCATACTCTTTTTATTATAATATAATATTATACCTTTATATTGAATATATTAATTTTATTAACTCCTAAAGTTATGCAAATAAAGTGATTACAATTTTATTTACACGAGTATGGAAAAATATTTTCATCATTTAATTTAGTATGTATAAATAGTCGAAAAAATCCATTTTAATATAAATAAATAAATAATATTTATATAGAAATCTGAAATATTAGATAAATTATTGCTACATAATTGAGATTATTAAATAAATTGGCCCATAAAGTATATACAATAAATAATATTTATTTAAAATTAAAAGAGCAAAAAATTCTAATTAAATTAAATCAAAAATAGATTGAAACTATTGCATTTAGCAAAAATCGGTAGTTAAATAATTAATTTAATTATTAATTTTTGCCAATTATTATAAATACGAACAGTATTAACGAAATTTGTTTTGACAACAAATTAATAATTATTAATTCATGATTATATGTATTAAAATTCAAACTAATTAATAAAATTAAAAATTGGATAAACGAAAACAACAAAAAAATTCTATTTCATTCGCAGTCGGTAGGATTCGAACCTACGCTCCCAGAGGGAATCTGATTTCTAGTCAGACGCCTTAACCGCTCGGCCACGACTGCTTATAATTAAATTAAACTAATTTTTTATTCGGTCCATCTATTTATATTAATTTTCTCCTAACTTTATGCAATCATTTTCTTTCTAATTAAGGCAATCACTTTTTTATATGTACTCATATAAAAAAAAAAGTAATAAATACAATAAAATAATACTTATTAAAAAATAAAACTAAAGATTAATCAATAAATTGACGTGGAGTAAAAAAATTTATTAATTGATGAAATTAAATAGTATTGTATATTCAATCAAATGTTTAAACTAATTTACAACAAGTTTTCGAAATTTTACATTTCATTTATAATCTGCACCAACAAGCATCGCCGCCAGATGAAATTTTAATTATATCATCCAAGTAACTTGTGACTCTTGTATAAACTCCGGGAAAATCTGGTACATTACATTGATAACCATACGATACAATACCTAATTAAATAAATAATTATATAATTATATTTTTGGAAATAATTTTTTTTTTGCAAATATGTACCAATTTCCCTATATCTTCCATTTTGAAAAGTAATTAGAGGACCACCACTATCACCACTGCATGAATCACGGTTGTTACCACCGGCACAAAGTTGAGTTGATAATATACTGTCACCATATTCAGTTTGACGGCACTGCTGATTTGATAAAACTGGTAATTGAGCTTTTCTTAAGACTTCAGAAATTGGACCTTTATAATAAATACGTCCCCAACCGGTGACAGTAGCCTAATGTTTATATTTAAAATGACAATAATAAATTTATAATATATTATATTATTACAAGTTTTCCGGCATAAGTGGAACCTCTTATTGGTAAACAAATCGGTTTAATAGTAGGTCTGAGTTTAATTTTTGTTCTAAGTTGTACTATTGATATATCATTAATAAGAGTACGAGGATTGTAATTTTTCGCAATCCAAATACGACTAATCTAAAAATGAATATTCAAATTAGTAATATAAATATTAATTTTATAAATTTTTATGTACTTTTTTAAATATGGCTGGTGTTGAATGTAATTTATAAGCTCCAAGACGTATTTTTAAACTTGATTTTTTAAAGCCAAACATACAATGGCCAGCAGTTAATACATATCGATCGTTAAGAAGTGATCCACCACAATTAAAGCGTTTGAATCTGGTAATTAATATTTGCCATGGAAATTCACCAGGTTTAGCAAATGTACCATTGACAATTCGTGTGTGTGGCTTCAGTCCGCATTCTAAAAACATTTTTTTACTAAATATATATTTAACGGCCAGTAAATACTAAACAATTTTTATATGTGTAACAATAACAGAACATTTAAATAATTAATATAATTTAAACATATTTACATTTCGACACTACCATTATTAGAATTGATATTTAATATTAATAATTGATTTATAATCGACAAATATATTTTTTTTATATTATTATAAATTTAGCTTATTTCGGAAAGCCCATAAAATATATTTAAATTTACTTATGTATTATAATTTAATAAATTATTAAAAAATATTTACTACATGGTTTACATCCATTTCTTTCATTATCTTCATATGGTAAATCATATTCATCAATTCCAGGTAATTGTGGTTGGTTCATTAATTCTTCTAAATTAAATACCGACTTGTCATTTGAATCATATATATATTCATAAAATTGCTTTGGTAATTGTTGATCATAAATTTCATTCCGATTTCCTTTCACATCCTTAAACTTTCAAAGTTATTTTACACAATTAATTTTTAATATAAAATTATTTATTTCACCTCTAAATTCTCTTGAGCTTTAATTAACAATGAATATATAAATAGATAAAATATATTATAGTATATCATTTCTAACTAAATTTGATATAGTTTTAATTACAATAAAAAAATTATAGTCAACTTTTGTTTCACTAGCAAAATTTCCTTACAATTAATATTAAAAATATTAACTTTTAAAGAACTTCATAATAATTTATGAATACAATTTCTTAACAGTTTCGACTATCATCATTAACAGTATAAATTCGATTGACAATATCAAATTTTTAACATAAAATTCTATCTTTAGGATTGTGGATTGTATATTAGTATTAAATGTAGTAATATATAATTAGAAAGGGCGTTGACGTTATTTATTTTTATGTTCCAGCGAAATTCCGTTACTAAACATAATTTATTGGAAAATAAGATTGGAAATAATATATTTCTATAATAAATATTGAATTTGTTGAAAACTTTAAAAACACTCATAGCAAAGATTGTTAAGCAAAGTGAGTCGTGTTATCTGTCAAATTTGTACCTTTTATTTGAATACCTTTCAGTAGCTTGTTATTATTAATCGGGAATTCATCAAAATTTCGAATAAAAAAAATTAAATTTTGTCAACTTAAGCTTTTTTTTAAAAAAAAATGTTTTTTTATCTGATTGTTTTAAAGGCCATTGACATTTTATCTTCTTTTTATTATAATCTCTCCGTTAGAAATGATATAAAATTTGCATAAAATTTTTACCCTCGTTTATGTTTGTCGGAAAATATTTTTTTGCTTACTAACATTTCTTGAAATTTCATTTTTAATTTTAACAAAATCAGAAAAAATATATATTCTTTCTGTCTGTCATTATTATTGTTTAACAGATAATTAATTGTTATATTTAGTATGTCATAGTAATATTATTTTTGAGTTAGTATGTCAATGTAATATTTTGGATAATTTTGTGAAACTGGATAAGAAATTATAATTGACGTAGGTAAGATGTAGGATATATAGAGGTTATTATTGATCATGTAACACATTTTTTTATTATATTTAGTATGTGATTAAAATTTTATTATCCAATTTCAATTTTGACATAGTACTAAATTTTATGTTTAATTGAATTATATATTAGTAACTTTAAAAGCATAGTATTAGCCATTGCACCAGCATGCGCCATCTCTTGATGCTACTTTAACTATATAACCTCTAAATTTCGTAACCCTTGTATAAACTCCAGGGTAATTTGGTTTATTACAACCTTTCCCAAATGATACAATTCCTATAATAATAAAAAATAATATTAATAAATTAAATTAAAATATATATTTGAAAGACATAGTATAATTACCAATTTGTTGAAATCTATTTCCCTGGGATACAATTAAAGGACCACCACTATCACCACTACATGCATCATCACCCTTGTTACCAGCACAAAGATGTGTTGGTCGAATTGATTTACGATAACCAGTTTTTCGGCACTCACCATTACTTAATACTGGTACATTAGCTTTTTTCAAAATTTCGGATGATGGTCCTCCATAATATGTTGCACCCCAACCTGTAACCGTTGCCTTTAAAAATTAAATATATTTACATATTATTTTGAATAAAAAATTAAAAATAATATGTATTACCAATTTTCCACTATAAGTTGAACTACCAGATGCTACACAAACCGGTCTAACATTAGGTGTAATTGTAACTTTTGATAGAAGTTTTATAAGAGCTGCATCATTTTTTACAGTTTTCATGCTGAAACCATTAGCTATCCAAATTTGACTAATCTTATAGAAATAGAAATTTATTTATCTTATTTTCACAAATAGAAAATTTAAATTTGAAATAGAAATATTTCTATTACTTGTCTATAGACTGGAGGACGACTACTTTTCCTAAATGCACCAAAACGTAATTCTAAATTTGATTTTTGATAACCATGTACACAATGACCAGCAGTTAGTACATATCGATCATTAATCAATGATCCACCACAATTAAAACGACGCTTATATGTGATTAATACTTGCCATGGAAATTCATCTCTTTTAGCAGTTGAACCATTAACAATACGTCTTTTCGATGTAGACCCACAAGCTAAAATTATTGAATTTTATTTCTTTGTTTAAATATTGTAGAAAGCTATTTATAATTATATTTACTATTCAACAATGAATTTATTTACCACATCTTTTACATCCATCTCTATTATATACACTATATGGATCTTCATCTTCTGGATATGGCCAATTTTCATCTCCAATACCAGGTAATATTGGTTGTTTCATTAATTCTACTAAATCAAATACAGGATTTTCATAATATGTATAGTTATATTTTCTTGATAATTCATCTTCAATTTCATAAAAACCAATATCATTATCTTCAAAACTATTCACAAAATTTATCTGTAAAATAATTTGAAACAAAAAAAAACATTTAATAAAAATAAATTAATAAACAAATAAAATTCTTTATTTTTCACCTTTTTAGTTTTGTATGATTTAATAAATATTAAAAATATTAAATATTTATAAAACTTCATTATAATTTATCATATAAAAATATATGTTCCAGAAAATTTTTCTATTCGTCTTGTATTATTAAGAGTATTCAATCGATTGACGACATTGCTTATTCTTTTAGATGAAATTCTATCTTTTCGGTTTATTAATTTTTGCATTTTATATTATCATAAAGGGCGGTGACGTTTTTGTAGTTTCTGTTTATTAAATATGTATGGCAAAATGCCGTTAGAGGTAGTAAAACATAATTCATATTAGATATGTATAAAAAGTTTTATATCACATTCACTTTTTGCGTGCTTGTCATATAAATTGCTAAACATATACTATAATCTAAATTTAAAATATTCTTTAAAATAATTAAATACAGATTGGTATTCAAGAATATACCTATAATATGAGTATATACATATAATGGATCTCTTGAAATAAAACATTTTAAATGGGTCAGAGTTTAGTTCAGTAAAATAGACCTAGATATTTCTCACTGTATGTATAATGTATATCTTTCAGCATATAAACGAGTATAGTAAAAAGTATTATTTTCTAGTTCTAATATTCCTAATTCATGTAGTTAATATATTCCAAAATATTTAATTATTTATTATAAATATAATTTAATTGCAAAAAATAGAGTTTATATCATATTACTTAATTTTAATATATTTTTTAAATTAATTGGTACAAAAACATGCACCTCCTTGTGATGCCATTTACATTATGTAAAATTATATATTTTACAACATTTCTAAGAATTCCAGATAAATATAATTATTATTATTATAGTTTTCGGAATTGTAATAATATTTTACCATTTCCATTCTAGTATTTTGACTAATTAAAATATAATATGTAACACTAAACAAAAACATATATTAGTGATTTCCGAATATAGTGTTTCTACTAAGAAACGTTTGATATGTAAAATCTATAATACCCATTTTCGTAAAAAATAAGCTTATACCTAACCTAACGTAACATTATTTTTTCATTAGATAAACAAGATACGCGAGATTTAAATTATTTAAAATAGTTTGGAAAAAATTTCTAAAATTCGTATTAAATCCTCTAGCTAGACGGACATTCTAATATTTACACAAGTTAGATTTTATTATAATTTAAAATTTATAGTTTACTTTTTCTATTCTGATGGAGTGGATAATAAATTGTTTTATGATTTGTTTGAATATTCTGAGAAATATATAGGACATTGACATTTTTTTATTGCTTTTCTGATAATTAATTAAGTTAACAATTTTAATTTTATTTAAATAAATTTTGTAAGGAAATACAAAAGTTAAAAAAAAATATGAATTAGTTACACCAACACGAATCTTCACTTAGTTTTCGTATCCAACCATTAAATTTTGTAATGCGAGTAAATACTCCAGCAGTAATTGGTGTGGAACAACCAAGTCCCCATGAAACAATACCTGCACAATATTTTTAAAAAATATATTCATTCAGTTATAATATTTTACATTCGAAATTTTATTTTTACCAGCTAATCGTTGTCTTTGATTTTGGATTATCATTAATGGGCCACCTGTATCACCACCACATATACCTGTACCATTAATTTGTACAGCACCAGGATATCCACCACATATCATACTTGATGTTATTGTTTTACCTAATACTGTTTGTCCACATTGATGATTTGACAAAATTGTAATAGATTGTGTTCTAAGTAAATTGGTTATAGGAATTCTTTGTTTATATTTTAATCCCCAACCTGTAACAATTGCCTGAAAAAATTATATACATAAGTATAATAAATTTAAATTATTATATTTGAAATTTAAATTATTATATTTAGCTATTTACATTTTTACCAGCAAATGAACTTTTATCAAATGGTAAACAAATTGGTCGTATTAGACCAGAATTTATATCAATTGGTCGATTTAATTTTAATAATGAAATATCATTATTAAATGTTGAATGATTATAACCAATTGGTCGATAAACATTATTTACCTAATTAATATTTCATTATAATTTTTAAAAAAGTCTTTAAATTAATAAATAATACTTCTCTTATAATCGTTTCAGAAATATTACCAAGACTTCGTTTAAATTCATTTAAATAAACATGAATATTTTTTGTATTAATACCAATTGTACAATGCCCAGCAGTTACAACAAATCGATCATTTATTAAACTACCGCCACAATAAAATTTTCGTTTATATGCAAGTAAAGCTATCCACGGAAATTTATTACTGGCAGTTGATTTACCTCCAACAATACGTTTTGTTGTTTTTACACCACATCCTTAAAATTATTAGAACATAAAAATTTTATTTGGTACATTTAAATTTGAGTAAATTATATTTAAATTTATTAGGTATATTATTTACTTACTACAAGGTGGACACAATAAACTTTTATTTTTATTTTTTAATTTATTTAAATTTAATTGAGTCATATAGGAATTTTGATTATCCACTAAATCCCTATTTGTTTTAAATTGTTTTCTATGTGTAAATTTTGTGAAGTTTTCAATTTTAATTGGATTCCTCATTTTAGTATTTGAATCCAAATGTAAATCATTGTTATAAGATCTACTTAATGTTTTAGATATTTGATCATTAATAAATGAAAATTTTTCATTTAAATTATCATCAGCATTACTATTTGACAAATTCAATTGTAATATGTTTCTCAAATCATGTGTCTTAAAAATATTCACTTCAATTACATCAAATGGAAATCTAATTTTATTTTCCTATAATATATATTAATTAATTATATTTAAAAAATCAGTTTTATCCGTATATATATGTTTTTTACTTCAGTTGATTTAAAAACTTTAATAAATATGATTAAACTAATAATATAAAAAAACTTCATATTATTTTCTTTCTTCTTAATTTTGCTTCTTTCATCTGTTACGTTCAAATAGTTGGACTTAAATGAGTAACAATTTAAGTTTTGATCAGAAAATATAGAAATTAATTCTAAAAAATTTGTATATGCCAATAAATGGCATAAATAATTAATGACTTTCAATATTTTATTATTTAATTTGGGTGAAAAATGCTTATATTCATTAAAGAAATTGTAATGATAAATAATGGTTCTTTAATTAACATTTCCAAAACATATATGTACATGTAACTATTAGTGATGATTTTAAGCTTTCTGCTTTACACATCAAATGTCCGAACTTTACAAGTAAATATTATTCTATATAATTCTTTTGATTTAAAAAAATGTACATCTATTTAAATTTAAAAACTTATTTATTGATTTTTTATTCAAAATATAAATTAAGAATTATGAAAATTATTGATTACAATAACAAGAATCTTGTGTATTCTCCCTTATCCATGATAAATATTTTGATACTCGGGCATAAACTCCAGGTGCATTTGGTTGAGCACAACCATATCCATATGAAACAACACCGGCTAACTTATATGAACCTTCTGTACTAGTAATTAATGGACCACCACTATCACCCTGAATATGAATTTAAATATAAATGAAGAATTATATATTTTATATATGATATAATATTATACTTGACAAGCATCTGATCCTCCAACTTTAACATTACCAGCACAAAGCATATTTTGTGTAATCATAGCTTTATATCTAGTTTTACGACATTCAAAATTAGTAATGATTGGTACTGTAACTTCTTGTAAAATTGAAGACACTGAACCACCTTCTCTTGTCAAACCCCAACCAGCAGCAATACCCTTTATATATAAATTTGCAATTAAACAAAAATCTATTAGAAATTGTGTACTTTAATTTCAATTTAAAATACAAACTTACAGCTTGATTATCAAAGATTTGTTCTACTTTTGGTAAACAAACAGGACGAATTGATGATTTTAGAGGGATTGGTTGATCCATTTGTAATAATGCAATATCATTATCAAGTGTTTTAGTATTATAAAGAGGATGAGCAATAACCTTTGAAATTCTTCTTGTTATACCATGAGCTGGTGAATTTCGATCAAATTGTAATAAACGTGCTGATATTTCAGTTGCTCGAAATCCAGTTGTACAATGGGCAGCAGTTACAATATAACGTGTATTAATTAAACAACCACCACAATAAAAACGATTAACATATAAAAGTTGTGCAATCCATGGATATTTATTATGACGTACATGTGTACCACCAATAATTCTATTATCGTTTGGTCTACCACAGTCTACATTTTATATTATAAATAATTTTTGTGAATTACAGTATAAAATAACAAAATTATAAGTAATTCTTCGAGGTAAATATATTTTAATTAAATAAAATATTCAATTTTCAACTTACTGCAGCTTTCACATCGATTAAATCTAGCTGGTTTTCGATTTACAAATACTTTTCCGGTTAAATTAAAATTATCATCAAAATTATTTCCTTCTTCTTCTACAAAATCTGATAATGCATTATTTTGTTTTTTATAAATATATCCACGCTAAAATGAAATAGTTTTTATTTGTAATTTGCATTTAATTTAATTATATATTTCATTTTTCATACTCGAGCCGAAATTTCACAAACTAAATGGCAAATAATTGCTAATATCAAAATACTAATAATATTTTTCATTTTTAACTAAAAATAACAAAAATTTATATTTATTGATTAAAAACAAAATATATTTTATAAATATTTTAAACCCAGAAAATATAACACGATTCAATCTGTTTCAGATCAGCTAAAGAACTAACTAAAATTGTGTCCAAGAAAAACTTTAAAAGCTCCTAAAATTAAAAAAAAAATTCCTAAAAAAAATATTAATGGATTTTGTTTTTTTAATATCATAATATTAATATGCCATTAAATATTTAATAAAAAAATAAACATTTTGTAAGGGTCGTTTTCTGATCTCACATAAAAAATGGTTTTTTTGAAAAATATAAATGCTAAAAATTGTCTGTAAAAAATCAAAATCAATAATATTAAATGACAGGGATTTGTACCAGAAAGATGTTGTTTTTTTACTACTTTAAATATTTGATTACTAATTAATTTCGTTCTGATTATTAATATGTCTGAATTCTGTTTCTAGATTTGGAATATGACTGTTTGAAAACTGAAAAAGAACAAACAGATTTAAGTTAAGCAAATTTACACATAATTATTTAATGCTGAAATCATTTTAAAAATATAATATTCTAACTCACAATCATCTCTACTATTCTTCTAACATTGTGGAACGAACTATGTATTATTATATTTGGCAAGTACACATTTATTCAAATAATTATAGCTGTAATTATGATTTCCCATTCCCATGGTTTATTAATATAGCCAATAGCTACATATATCAACAATATTTAAAATATAGAATTATGTAATTTACACATATATTGAATTTATTAGCTTTGCTAGCTATAATAACAGTTACATTGATTTGAAATGATTTAAATTAACTGATTTTGTATAGTATAATACCAGATTTCATATAATATTTAACTTTTTGAAAGACTTGTTGATCTGTATGATCGCAAACATATATAATTAATTAATTTTATCACTGTTAAAAGGTATTTGACCGAAAATTCGGTAATATTTTGTATAAAATTCACATATTAATATATTTGGAACGAAAAAAAAGTAAACTTTAAGTTTGGCAATTTTATATTATTATTTTTTATAAAGGGTTATCAACATTTTATTGTGAAGAAAGTTTTTTTATTTAAATTATTAAAACTTTACTCTCCAAAAAAACCAGTTTGCAAAGTTTTTATATTATTTGATTCTTTAAAAAAAAATCAATTTTTATTGTAATTAAATTAAATTTAATCCCAAAATCGGATATAAACGCAGACAAAAATACTTATATACAACAAAAATAATCTTTTTTATTTTATTTTATTTTTTACAAATAATTTGAAAAAAAATTTAGAGGTCACAATCTCTTTTGCATTTAAAAATTACTTAAATATTTTCAACAGTTCGATATTATTAGCTAGATTATTAATATGTATTTAATTGCATATAAATAGAATTTTCATAAATAAATATTTATCCCACTAATTTAATAAATAACAAATAAACTTTCAGACTCAATCAATTTAAATTAACAATAACAAGCATCTTTAGTATTTGCACGTATCCATGTTCCATATCTATTAACCCGTGAATAAACACCTGGATAATTTGCCTTTGCACAGCCCTCACCCCACGAAACAATTCCTAAAATTATACAAAAAAAAATTAATTTAGAATTAAAACAAAAAAAAAATTAAATAGTTAAAATTTCGTGAATTATATTAGTTACCAACAATTTGATGTTGCCCACCATCTATAACGTGTAATGGACCACCACTATCACCCTAAAATTAAAATTACAATAATCTTAATTAATTAATTTTAGTTCTAAATCTTTAACTTGACATGAATCCTTTGATCCTTCGTCAAAACCAGCACATAACATATTATCTGTAATACGATGAGTACCATATTTTGTTCTTCTACAATTAGTATTTGACATTATTGGTACAGTGACTTCTTGCAAAGTATCTGATATAACACCATTTTCTTTAGTTGCACCCCAACCAGTAACAACACCCTTCAAAATAAATTTAAAACATGTATATGTATGTATATTTAATTACTTATTATAATTTTAATTTAAATATACCGATAAACCAGTAAAAGATTTACCAGGTGTTGGTAAACAAGCTGGGCGTAAAACATCACTCATTTTAACTGGTTCATCAAGATGTAGAATTGCTATATCATTATTGTAATTAACTGATGTATAAGCTGAATGTTGTATTACTTTTTGTATCTTTTAGAAAAATTTAAATAAAATATATTTATTGAATTTTAATTTTACTTACTTTTCTATCAATTTTATGTGGATTACTCATAGCTTTATTATGATCTAATAAACGTACAGTTATATAATCAGAATTAAAACCATTAACACAATGTGCAGCTGTTAAAACGTAACGATCATTAATTAATGTTGCACCACAATAAAATTTTGAACTATAAAGTAACATTGCCATCCATGGATATTGATTAACTTCCGTTTCTTTACCACCAACAATACGTCTTTTTTTATTTGCAATACCACAAACTAAATTTTAAAATATTGAAAATTTAGAATTTTTAATAAACTTTTCTTACTATACTATACAAAAATATATATTGAATTATATTTATGTACTTACTACATTGATCACATTTATTTGCATTAACTGGTCTTTGACTTGTTGCCGAAGGTAGTGACGGGGATGGTACAGATGTCGTTTGTTGATCATGTGGTCTTTGATTTGGTAAAAATCCTAATAACCAATTCCAAAGTGGATTTTGTCTTGGCACAATTACAACTGAATCATCATATTCATCGGAAAGTGGATATTGTCTTGGATATATTGTATCATCATATTGGTAAAATGATTGACACTGAAAAAATATTAATAATTATTATATAATTTTTAATTAAAAATTATATAAACATAGAATAACTTAGAAGACATAATTTCCATTTTATTTTATTTAAATATAAATACATATGTATGTATAAACGATATTTATTTCATGACTAACTCGTCGTTCAATCTCTGATCGTATAATCTGACCAGTTTGATTATAATTTAATTGCTAATAACTTTCACGACTTTCTAATTAAATTTTAAATCCCAATAATTTTGGATTAAATATTCAATTTAAATTTTTCTTAAAGGAAAATGAATTTGAAAATTCTTTACTATGAAAATATTTAAATTTAATAAGGCTCTTATAAATTTATTGATCAAAATTAATGATTGATTTTTTTAAAGTTATTAAAATTAATTGATTTAAAAATTCAGATCAATAAATTTTGAATTAAGGATAGTATAAGATACAATAAATTTTTTTTATGATTTCATCTATGTATATTTAAATAACATTACTTTTATTCAATAAGTGTTCCATATTGTTTAATGAAGAAGAAGAATATTTTGTATAACGATATAATGTTAAAAATAAGATCTAATAAAATCAAATTTAATTTATCATTATATTCACACATTTTAACTTGCTTAAATCATATGCTTAAATTTTACTTCTAGTTCATTAAACTTTTTTCGCTACAAAAGTTGGTTAATTTGATTGTTAGAACAAAATGTTTCTTTTTTAAAAAAAAATTACAAGTGTTTCTTTCCCAAAAAAAATAAACATATTATTATGTTTGCATACACATTTAAGTTCTTCAATATTGCTTATAAAAATATTGAATTTTTACATATAAATTTTGATACATAACTTGGAAAAAAGGAACCAATTACCTTAATTAAATCCAATAACGTAATCGTAGTAAAAGTAAAAATAATCCAAAATGTTTGATTCATATCTTCTCGTACAAATTTAATCAAATGAATGAATTTAATCCAATTTGATTACACAATTTACTTATTTAAGTATATATTAAAAACGATTTTTTTATATCAATTTGAAACTGCAAAATCACATTTAAAAACTTAACCACTTCAATCAGTTTGATTTAAATTACTGTAAAAAAAAAATCTAGTTAAAATCTTAAAATATAATAATTTGAAACATTATGTTAAAAAAAAATATTTTTAAAGTGGGATTTTTTATCAATTTCTTTCGTATATTTAATTTTATATTTTTTTATATTTCTGATGAATTTTAAATTATTTGAAAACTTTCTTCCGAAGAAGTTTGCAAAAAAAACTAAATCTTGTCACGCACTAAATTTTTTTTTTATGTCGTGAAGATACGATTAGGCAACAGTACAACAATTGAATAAAATGTGAATACTTTTCACTTTTTTTACAATATAAGAATCATTCAAAAGTAATATGAAACAAATATTAACATATACATTAATATTAGCAATGAAATTGAAACAGTAAATTTGGAAAAAGTAATGTCTAGTCACACAAACACTTTTTAATTATTAAATTGTATATGCACAATATCAAGGTGAATAAGTAAATAACTAAAGTATTGTTTACAGGTCCGCTTCAGCCATTGAATTATAATCATAGATATGACCATTTATTTTCTTTTATAATAATATCTACTGAATAATTATTATTTGGTCCCCATAGTATATTATTAGTGCCACTGCCACACCAGACAGCTCGAAAAATGTTAAATACGGCCTTGTATATTACATACTTTTGACGTTATTATTAATTTTTTTGTTCATAAAAATATTTGCAAAAAATAAACCTGTATACTAAATTAATTAACACCGGTAGCCAATAGATAAATGAATCCACACGAATAAAATAATGGTATGTATGTTATATATATTATATATCGTGTTTCTTGATTTGGATAAATAACCGTTAATGATAATTTACATTGAAATTTTATTTTATGCAAAAAAATATCTGCAAATTAATTAACATAAATACATGTTTTTCTAATTTCCGTAAATACACAAATCTTCATTTCTAAATGCCAATTGAAGGTCTATAATTAATTTCATGACAATTGGTGTACGAAAATCTATTAAATTATGTAATTGAAAGTAAGTTTCAAAAGTGATAAGTTTTAAATTTAAATTTAAATAAAATCTAATTTAAATTTTTCTGCAATTTTTTAATATTTTATACCATAACAGAGTTTGAACAATATTTAAAATATGAATTAATATAATTATTTTTAGAATAATTTTTTACAATATTTAAGTTGTCCAATTTAGTATTTGAATTTGAAGATAATGTTAGTCACAATAACAAGATCCTTTAGTGTGGCTTTTAATCCAATTATAAAAATATGTTACTCGGGCGTAGACACCTGGCAGATTTGCTTTGGCACAACCCTCACCCCATGAAACTATACCTGTAAAAATTAAAATGAATTAAAATGAAATATTTGTTTTTAAAATATTAAATAAATGTAAACGATTGAAATGTGGAATTAATATTTACCAACTTGCTGTAATCTACCATCTTTTCTTGATACATGTAATGGACCACCACTATCACCCTATAAATAATTGTAAATATTTAGTAGATTTTCTTTTTATATAAAAAATATATATGTATTTAAAACAAACTTGACAAGCATCCTTATTTCCTTCATCATAACCAGCACATAGCATATTTTTATAAATCTCAAGATGTCTGTTACTACAAACTTCATTAGAAAGAATTGGAACTTTTACTTCACGAAGATTTTCACCAAGAGGTCCACCTTCACTCATAGCACCCCAACCAATTACAGTGGCCTTTCAAATATATTTTAATTTGTATAGTTAATACAATAATAGACATAAGTATAATAATAAAATAAAATAAAATTACAATTTGTCCGGCAAAAGTTTCTTTACCTTTAGCCAAGCATATTGGTCTAAAGGTATTGGTGAAATTAAATCTTTGATCAAATTTAATTAAAGCTATATCATTATTATAATTCATTGGATCAAAATTGGGATGTTCAATAATTTCAATAGGCTAAAATAAAAAATAATATTATAATTAAAAATTAATAAAGTTTATTAAACAAATATATCATATTATTTACTTTTAGATCAATTGTTTCTATTGAAGGATCATCAACTCTATTATGGGCTAATACACGTACAGATATTCCACTAAATGACATTGGTCTTGTACAATGTGCTGCTGTTAGTACATATTGATCATTAATTACTGCACCACCGCAAAAGAAATTATTATCAAAACGTAACATCGCAATCCATGGATATTTATTTGCATGTGTTTCTTTGCCACCAACAATTCTGTGTTCTAAATTTGGCATACCGCATGCTTAAAACATTTTTATTTAAATTATCAAAAATATCGTATTTATTATATATACTAAATATACTAAATAACTTACAACATGATTTACATATTCCGAGACCAGAACTTGTGGTGCGAGTAGGTCTGGTTGTTCGTCTAGTTCTAGTTGCTAACCAATCTTGAAAAGGATTTCTTGTTGTTCCATCAGTTGGTCCAAAAATATTCTCAAAGATTGCCTAATTTTAATAAAAATATATAAATTTATTATTGATATCGCTGTTTTTTTTAGAAAATTATTACTTCATTTGATGATAAACCAATAACTAACAGTAGACATCCAAATTGCCAATTCATTTTAAAATAATATTTTGTAGAATTCTGTAAATACATACAATTTCAAAATTAATACAAATATACAAATACAGATTACTAATCTTTCCATAAAGTGAAAAAGCTTTTTTTAGGTTTTATCTAACATAATTGCATATAAATTATTATGGATCATAATGTTTTATAAAACCATATCATTTTGTAAATATCTTTTAAAAATGTAATTATATTGTTAATGATATTTGTATTGTAAATGATTATAATTTTAAATGAATTAGAATAATTTTATGATGCAATTATTTCTGATTTTATATTTAAAACATTATTTGTTTTTAAATAGAATAGGGTGATCCGTACAAAAATAGTTCAAGAGAAAGATTGTTTTTCTAATTTATGATGTTGCTAAACTTATGCAAACTTGATCTGTCTATTCAATAATAGAGGGCGCCAAAAGATGCACAACATTATTTGTATCACAGTTCAAAAATATATATTTATTATATTATATACTAAATAATCTATTAATTTTTGCTGATAATATTTTAAGAATGATGTAAAAAAGTGGAAAAAATTCGTCATATATGTACATATTTATTAAATATAGAAATTGAATGTCATTAAGCCAACAATAAATGTAATTTTTGAAATATTGTAAATATATAATGAATATATACAAATATACCTTATATGTAAAGATAAAGAATAACATAATCGCTAAAGCTTAAATAATAGATACATGTATAATCATTTTATCATATTTTTATCTTTTGTAATAATTTTTCATCAAATATACAAACAATATTCAAGTTTTACAAGCATATAATTTTGCCAATGATAATTTATGTAAAAAAAGGGTACATAAATAATAAGTTCATCGACCGAATTTAAAAAAATAAAAATAAATCATTTGAAAAAAACGTAATAACTGTAGTAGGTTTAAAATATATACATATAATACACACACCCATTTTACTACCCCCACCTGTCGAAAGGTCATTTGTATTTTTGGAACAAATTAAAACGTAATTTTTGTATCACCTTCAAAAAATTTCATATACGAGTAATATAAAATTCCTAAATTATTAAATATGAGACAACCACAAAAAACGTTTTAACTCATCATATTTTTTTTTTTTGAAAATTAGGCCAAGTTCAATTAACATGCCGGTACACAATTAGGAAATGAAGCTTTAACTACGTCTGTGATATTTTTTAATAGAACTTATTACTTATAATGTACATATCTACAATAGATATTTTAAACTCTTTTTGAGGTAAAATAAATTTAAATAGAATTTTATGAGTTTTGTTAAATAATTTTATGATTGTAAATTGTAACTAATTCAGATTAAAATTATGTATATATGTATATACAATTTTCTGAAGTCGTCCTATAGTAGAATGATTTCTTTAAATTTTATAATAATTAAAATTATCTAATATTTTATTTTAATTTTGATTTTATGATGGAAATTTTTGTAGTTATTTTGTAATTCGGAATTACAAATTTGTAATAATATATTAATTGACTAATTTTATTGGTTATTTTTTTATTTAAATGCAATTATATGGTGGTAAATCGTAAATTGTATATTAATCAAATGCTATTTAAAATGCATAATATATAGTATTCATAAATTAAGTCAATGTTAATATTAAACATGATTAATTACATAAACATTGTCTACATTGTCGAACTTATTAAGTCTTAAGTAAATTTAAAAGTATAATAGCTTCATCAATTTAAATATACATATGTATTTTAAGGGAATTTGTCCATTCCATGTCAATGATAGAATAGATAGAATAGAAATCAGCAGCGGTATTGCGTAAAGTGATTTGTGACTATCAACTATCACATCTTACAATTTTGCATAGAAATTTCTATTCTATGCAGAAATTTATATGCAATATTATAATATGTGATAGTTGATAGTCATTTCGGTTAAAGCTTAATTACCATTAAATTAGTATTAACGTCTCAAACATTTCTATTATAAATCAAAAAGCACGTTATTTCATATGTATAAAATAGTACGTCAATATAAAATTAATGTTAAATTTTATCAGACAAGTTAAATTACGAGTATTTCAAAATTCTAACAACAATTCTCTTACAAAAAAATTTACTACAAATTTCGTTAATTTCAAAATGTTCATACAACGGAACGAATATCTAAACTTGCGATTTTTCCCAACTTTTTGTTGAACTTGAATATAGTCAAACTTAATAAGTAACATACTTATGGAAATAGTCGTAATATGCGTGTAAACTAAAATACATATATTTTTACTAATTAATTTTTTAATTTACCAGGAAAATTTCCATTTAATATTCCCAAGAACAATTTATTATATTATTATTTATCATATAACAATTTTTATCATAAAATCATTAAAACTTTACAATGTCATTAAAAAATAAATGAATCAATAAAACTGTTGTTTTCATTATACATAAAATATACATACATAAAAGTATAATAATTTTTATTTTATGTTAAAGATGACCTTGCTCTAATTTTTAGTTTAACAAATATTGTAAGTACACTAGGAAGATACAAACTCAAATTATATTATCGCATTATTCATAGTACAAATAATAATAAGAAAATATTCTTTAAATAATTATCTATAATAGTAGATCCTAAAATTGATTTGAAGTTATAAAGCTAAAACCATGCCCTACGATAATTTAATTTAATTTCACGTGCAATTCTAGAAATATATTATTTTTGTGTTTATGATTTTATTACTATACCATATTGCAACTATTAGGTAAATAATTAACCCATAAAATCTATCAAGTATATAATTCGTCATCATCCATAATTTTAATGTGTAACAAATTAGGTCACACTAAAATGCAATATACATATGTATGGATATTCAAAAAGCAGGGCAAAAGGTAAAATGCATTATTATACAAAATCTTATCAAAAACAAAAAAAAAATTTAAATAATTTTTTTAGGTAATATTTACCCCTCAAAAACAATTTTTTTTAAAAAAAATAAAAATTTAGTTACAAAAATGAACGAAAATAATTATTAAGACACGTGTAGTTTATATGTCATTATTTTGTAAACAAATAGAAAATGATAAAAAAATAGATTTGTTTTTTGGTTTCAAATTTAATTAATTAAAAGAAAAAAACTGCGTCTAGATCACAGTCACAGCCAACATAATATTAGCAATTTTCATTATAGTATATGAAAATTAATATTGTGATTAAATATTTTGGTATACTATATAAAAGTTTCCAATTCAAAATTGGCTATTATACAAAATTTTAATGATATTTAATTGAAACATAATTGAAATGTATGATTATAATAGCAAATTTGAATTGCAATTATGAAACTCTTTACTGTAATAAATAATATCCCTGAAGGATGCTATGCTGAATACTGTTTACTAAGTATTCACTTTTAAATTTTAATATAATAAATTATTAACATATTAACAGATTTTAATAATGGTACATCATCCAGAATCAAGGATTATTTAACTATTTTAATTAATATTTTCTTTACAACACACTTTATGGATCACAATAATACCTAATTAGATTTGGTATACATAATTTGTAAACCTAGTACATATTATTTACAAGAAAGACACAATAGTTCTCATTTTTGGGAACCACACCATTGAATCATCATATATTTCTCATTTATAATCAATTTTGACAATCAAAAATTATATACTTTTCTAAAGAAATTTCAAAAATTTCCACCCACAACTACTTTTCACATCGGAAACTAGAACATAATAATGTTATTCGGCACTTGCTAAATAACACAATATATAAATTCGACTTTAACTTGAAAATTATATTATATAAAAAAATATTTTTCATATCCAAGGACAACCCCTACTTCAGCCCGCTAATGCGTTATTATAGGTGTGAGTGTTGCGTTTATGTTTAAAATTTTATGTTTTTTTGTTTTCTTTTTTACATTACTTTTATAATCTACAAAAATTATGTTTTTTTTTGTTGTTGTATATATTCTGTTTGTACATTTTTTTTATTATTATTTTCGTTAGTCTAAATTTTAATTTGTCACCTATCTAAAAGAAGGCAGTCAAATTCAATTTATGTTTTTTTAAATACCAATAACTCTTATTATAAAAGGCAATTCAATTCTACATTTTGATCAGAGCAGATCAAATTAATTTTTGTGTCTGTTAATAAATAAATAATTGAAAAAATTCAAATATAATTTTTTCTTAAAAAATAAAACTTCACAAACATAATTTACAAAAAAATCTAACGAGTACAAATAATATACTTAATTTTCAAAATTTCAATTATAAATTCGCGTAAATCAAACATTAAATTTAATTTTAAAAATTAAAATTATTTAAAATCAAAACTAGAACTTACTTGTTAAACACTATTTGGAAAATGTTTAGTAAATTGCAAATTCCAATCCTTTTCTTTATATATTGGATAACAATAATTGCTGCAGTTCCATCATCCAGATTAGATAATTCATGTAATTGTGGTGAGTTGAAAAGATTTTTTAAGTTAATTTACATAAAAAAGTGATAATAACCATTTAAAAAAGAATTAAAAAGATAAAAATTTTAAAACAACGGAAAAGTATATTTAAATTTTCAGTGGTAATTTCAATTTAATTAAAAAAGTATTTTTAGATAATTAGGATAATAAGTATAATATTTCAAGGGTTCATAATTGTGTGCAAGTTGCAGTTCACAAATAAATATTATTTAATTATAATATACTTAATACTAAATTATAGTAAATTATTTTATAATTCATTATATAAATTTATTTAAATATTATAGCAAATTAAAATATACTCCTAATAAATATCAATTTAGATAATTGAGGCAAATATTTAGATTACAAAATTATTAAAATTATATATTGTAGAATTAAATGCAATAATATATCCCAATTGGAAATTAAAAATACACTTAAATTAAATTAACCGATATCTGGTAAAATTAAATTTTAGTATTTCTTTCAGGTAAATTTATTTAAAAAATTAATCCATAATCTGTAAAAAAGAGCATAATACTTAATATTCTTCAAAATTTTATAAACTAAATAGCTTTCTTTCTATTAATTTACATTGGTTGCAAGTGTTTGGTTAGAGTTCTTTGATTGATCCTCATTGTTATTATTTTTCCTAAAGCTCTGTTTAATGAGAATTAATTAATTAGGGATTTGGTTATAAAGTTTTTAAGTGGGATTAAACAAAATATTTAAAATAAGGACTATAAAGTAAAGTATTAAAATCTTCATTATTTTTGTAATACCGAAAGTTATTTTCAAAAATATTTCGGTACAAATTGTGATAAATAAATACAAAACACAATAATTTTTAATTAAAAATATTAATTAAGAATTTTAATTTGATATTTACGGTATTTATGTATCGAATTTTAAAATCATATTATAATTATATTTACTTTCTCAATAATATTATTTGATTTATAAATAATACTCCTATTTTTTTCACGTCGATCTCAATTTATACTTATCCCAATTTAAAAATAAAGAATTTAGATTAATCAAAAATAATAATTGCCTACTTAATTTTGGAAACAAATTTATTCAAAGAATAAAAAATTAAAATTCTTTTACTTTCAAAAATTTTAGAAATAATCTAAATTTAAAATTCCTTTCCAAGAAATTTGCGAAATCATTAAAGAATTGTATTTTACAATCAGTTTATGAATCCAATCTAATTTTTTCTTTCAATATGTAAAATAAATAATAATTTTGAAATATTTTATTTTACATAAATTGTGTGGGTGGTTAAGAAATATTTGCATAATTTATTTATAGATGTGTAATTCAAAAATTTCAAATAATTTCTTTTGTTAATTCTGCATTTTTTTTATGGAGAAGATTGTTACTTACAACAAACAATTTCTTTGTATCTTTAAAGGGGAGTGTGGCAATAATTTTAAAATAAATAATTTTTGTTAATATATGATTATTATGTAATATGTCGAAATAAAAAACCTTGTAGTACTTGGCATCATTATTTATATACTATATAGTAATAATAATGTATTAAATATTTTATTTATTTTTATTGAATCATCATCATATTGTATCTGTGACTGTGGCATATAGTTGAAAATTATGCATAATCGTGTAACGACCTTTTTTTGGTATTATTTTTCTTTTTTTTTGGTTAAATTAATTTAGACAAAAATCCAATTATATTATTATAATTTGAGATATTTATATAGATAAAAGAGATGCATACGAAGAAAAGAATTTTAAGCAATAAAAAAAAGAAATTTAAATTTTTTTAATGTTAATTTTTAATTTGTTAAATTAGATTTATGTTAGGGGAAAACATAAAATTCATTACTGTTTTTAAAATTGATAAAGAAATTTATAGAATATTTTAATTTATTCTAATTGAAATTCATTCCATTATTGAGTAGGTCATGTAGATGTATTTCTGTGGATATATAAAATTAATAATCCCACATTTATTATAATTTATATTTTGTTACTTTTATGACCGAATTGGTAAAGTAATAAGGTACACTAAAAACGATGGGTTAACAAACGAGTAATACTAACCTGAATTTGTCTTATATGAATCTTAGCTTATCATTAAAACAATTTTCAAACAGTTTTCTTAAAAATTCCAAAATATTAACATAAATATTTTATATATTGCAAAACCTAACATTTTTTAACAAATTTACAAACTGTCAGTCCCTTATTAAATACTGGAAATTATAAATACAAATTGCAAAATTTATAATGAAAATATAATAACATCAAAAATGAAAATGAAAGTTAAATATTTTTGCATTATTATTATTAATAATTCTTACTATGTAAAAACTTCAAGATATGTAGGTATATGAAATATAATTTTTTGATTACATAATTTCATCAGCCGCTATTTTTGTATACACAAAAATTCAATTTACCTGGGTGCAAAAATAATAAAAACAAAATTTTAATAACCAATCAATCTGGCCTTGCACTTGACTTACCACGTTAAACTACATCAAATAAACAAATTTTGTGTTAGTCATTAACCATAGAAAAAATTTATAAATTTATGTATTTATAAATAAATTAAAGTACGATGACATTGCGAATCATTTACGCGTTTATGAAATATCAAGTTTACAACAAAATTATGTACATACATACATACATTTTATGAAACTTTGTTTTATACTTTATTAAATTATCTCATTCCTTTTACAGTTTGTGGAGTTCGAGGACGATCAAATCGTATTGTTGGTGGTAAAATCGCAACCCCTCATGAACAACCTTGGTTAGCTGCTTTATGGCGACAAGGTAAAATGTATTGTGGTGCAACAATAATATCAAAAAATTATTTAATAACAGCTGCCCATTGTGTTTATGGTTTTGATATTAATGATATAAGAATTTATTTGGGTGGTCATGAAATTAAAAAAGATTTTACTGAAATACGTAAAGTTAAATCCATTATATCACATGAAGATTTTGATGTTGTATCATATAATAATGATATTGCATTATTAGAATTATATCGTCCATTAGAATTTGGACCAAATGTACAACCAGTTTGTCTACCAAGTGGTGGTATAATTTTATTTATATTAGAAAAAAATTAATTCTGAAAAATGAATTCATCTACTTTTATAGATATAACAGATTTTGCGGGTACATTAACATCAGTTTCTGGTTGGGGACGTATTGCTGAAAAAGAAAAAACATCAAATGTATTGAGAACAGTTAAAGTGCCTGTATGGTCACAAAAACAATGTAAAGATTCTGGTTATGGTAATAAAAAGATCACAAAAAATATGATGTGTGCTGGATATCATGAAGGTGGAAAAGATGCATGCCAAGTAATCCAATTAAAGAATATAAAATTTCGACAAATCAAATTATATTACAAAAAAACATTATATTTATAGGGTGATAGCGGTGGTTCTATGACAAGTGATGGTCCAACTGGTAGTGTTGAAATAATTGGGCTTGTATCATGGGGACGTGGTTGTGCTAGAGCAAATTTACCTGGAATTTATACTAAAGTTGTTAATTATTTAGATTGGATTCATGCAAAATTATCTACAGAATGTATTTGCGAACCAAGACATTCTAGTAAAAATTTCTTTGATAATTATTATACATATTATTAATTTTTCGATTTACCAAAAAAAATTTAGTATTGTATAGTATATATTTTTTTTTGAAAATTATGTATTATGTGTAATTGCCAAAATCCAACAAATTTTCTAGTCATCTACCTATAATATATAAGTAATTATTAAAAATAAGTTAATATATAATATTACAAATGTAATTCTAAGCTAAAATTAATAAACTATTTTAAATTAAATGCAAAAAAAAAATGTTTTTGGATATCCTTTTGTTTTAACAAGTGTGAAACAAGAATTTCATTTCTATTTCAGACAGTAAACTTAACTGGAATATAATTATACGCTAACAAAAAGAAATATTTTTATTTTTTAAGAAATTTTTATTTACTTTCACTTTATTATTACAAATTACAATATTAGCGAAAACTTTCCTTTCAAAAATTACATCGTTTCATTATTATTACTCAAGATTATATTATAAATGAAAATGTTCTGTATTTAATTCGTTATCAAAGATATAAACATAAATTTAAATTTCTTTAAGTTTAGGGAAAAATTTATAAAAAAAAAGTTTTCTAAATCAAATTTATAATGATATTCAAATTCATATAATTAATTATTTTTTATGACTTAATCGAACTAAAATTTCATATTTAATTTATAATAGTGTGAAATTATGTTGATAAATAAATATTGTAAGTAAAATAAAAATTGTTAACCCTTTTGATTAACTCTATAATTTGTTCAGAAATAAAATTGAAATATTAATTTGGAAATTCTATTAATTGATAATAACTTCCTTGCATAATTGTAGGCGCAGAGACAAATTTAAACTCTATTTTTTAATAAATTGAAAACGTTCAAAATATTTATTAAAATTATTAGAATTATTTTTAAAACTTAGACTATTTTTTTCAAAAAATTATACTCGTATATAAAAATAATACTTATAATAAATATATTGGGTTAAAATATTTCAATAACTATATATATGTAGTTAAAAATCTAGGGTAATAACTAATAACACCACCCAATCACAAATTCCATTTAAAAAATATAAATCATTAGCTATAAATAATATAAATATTAACGTGAAAGTTACACAAAAACTAAAGCCGAATCAAATATACTAAAATTAAAATAATGAAGTAAATTATCACGAATAGATTTTCTAATATTTCGTATTTCGTTAGATTCTTTGTTTGTAAGGAATTTTTTGTATGTTTTTAGGAAATTATTTTAATTTTCATAAAAAGTAAAATACACATATAATTTCCATCTTCATCATCAACATATATTTTTCCCAAAACAAAAAATTATAAAAGAGATACAAAAAAACAGGTGATAAAAAAATAATACCACCACTCAGTACAATGTATAATAATATTTCAAAATCACCTCAGTGGAGCCACGGTCAAGGTCTGAAATACCTCTGCAAATATATTTATGCGTTTGGATCAGAAAAGAAATCGGAATTTAATTTTAATATTTTTTATATATTTTATTAAAAGTAATTAACAATTGAAATTTTGAGTGTTAATTTGAAAATTAAATATTTAAATATTATGTTTTTAAAATAAATAAAATACTTTCATAGATGTGTTTTTTAATAAGCCATTGGTTTAAACCAGTTCTTTCGGTCGAAAAGTGAAAATTGTGTCATTAACTTTAAACATCGAGCGAGTGAAAGAGAAATTAATTTTTTTTATGTATGGAAAGACAATATACTATAATTTTTTTTTGACCACATGAAATAATATAATGTTTAATTCTTAAACATTATATTATTTTATTAGTATGTAATTATCATCATTGTGTTAAAAATTATTTTCATTTTTTGTTATGGTTTTTTTTTCTCAAATATTAAATATTAATGAGAAATTAAAAATTTTATGTTAAAATTTGGCAGTCTAAACAAAATTTTTGAAAAAAAGAAACAAATCAACGTAAAATCAAGTTCGTCTCTTAACTTTTTTGTTACCTTTATGTTTGGGTAGGCGAAGTAGACACTGTTATTGAATTGTTAATAATATTTTTTTATTAAAGTGAAAAGTGAAAATAAAATTATTGTCACAATAATTCAGAATTTATGTAATAAATTAATTGATTTGTCCTACTCCTAAAAAATTATTTAATTTAAAAAATAATGTCAATTAACACATCGATAAATGTGAAAAGTAATTGAAAAGTGAACTTTTAATTAATTATTATATAAATTGATAAATCTAATATTTTATTTTATATCATGCAAATATCAGTTGTATTTAAACTTCAAAACGGTTAACAGATTTTGTACATAATATTAAAATCATGAATTATATAAAAATATATAAGCGTGTACATATAGTTAAATAAATAAAATACTACATATTAAAATAAATAATTTTATTTTTAATAAAATATTTTATGAATATATAGTGAATAGTGAAATTTCGTATTTATAATTTTTATTTATTTATTTATTAAATAAATAAAATGATCAAAATTAATTTTATATTATTTTATTGCTATATTTTATTATGCCATTTATGGTTTTCAAATATAAATTTTATATATGCATTTGACAATCGAACAACAGATAATAAATTTAATAGCTATACAAATATAAGTAATAATAGAACAAGTAGATTTTTTTTCGATGCACTTTTTCGTATCGGTACAGATTTAAATGGTGTTTTGGATTATGAAGAAGCAGATGAGGATGTTGATTATGATTTAAACAGTCATGTTAGGACATGTGATTGTGGTACGCTATAACTTTATTGTTACTATTTTTATTTAGTATAATATTTAAATTTTATTTATAATATACAAATTTAATATCAATAATACATTAACTAATATAATAATTTGAATAAAAATAAAATATAATTTGAATTTCTAAATTTTAGTGAGATAAAAAAACAAATAATGTGGCGAAAAACGTAAATAATTTTATTTTAAATAAAATTGCATACTTTTAGGCACATTAATAATTTATCAAATATTATTTTCATATCTATTTATTTTATTTTAGAATGTGGTCAATCAAATGAACAAATTCGAATTGTTGGTGGTAAACCAACAGGCGTTAATCAATATCCATGGATGGTACGTTTAGTTTATGATGGTAAATTTCATTGCGGTGGTACAATTTTGACCAAAGATTATGTCATGACTGCAGCACATTGTGTAAAACGTTTACGTCGTTCAAAAATACGTATTATATTTGGTGATCATGATCAACATGTAACAACAGAAACAAAAGCAATTCAAAGAGCAGTCACATCAATTGTTAAACATCGAAAATTTGATCCGGATACATATAATAATGATATAGCATTATTAAGATTAAGAAAACCATTGGTATTTTCAAATAATATTAAACCAATTTGTTTACCACGATATAATTATGATCCTGCTGGTAAAATATAATATAAGTTATTGTTTTTAATATTTATTAATTAATAATAAATTTATTAAATTGAAGGTCGAATTGGTACTGTTGTTGGATGGGGACGTACATCAGAGGGCGGTGAATTACCTGGTATTGTTAATCATGTTAAAGTTCCAATTATGACAATTACTGAATGTCGTAATCAAAAATATAAAAGTACTAGAATTACATCAAGCATGTTATGTGCTGGTAAACCAACAATGGATTCGTGTCAAGGCGATAGTGGTGGTCCATTATTATTATCTAGTGGTTTAAAATATCATATTGTTGGTATTGTATCATGGGGTGTTGGTTGTGGCCGTGAAGGATATCCTGGTGTTTATACAAGAGTTAGTAAATTTGTACCATGGATAAAAGCTAATTTAGATAGTACTTGTTTATGTGTTTAATGAATCAGGATTCAAAAACTAAAAAAAAATATTAGTTTAAATAATAATTATAAAATTATATTTGTAAATTAGTCAATTTTATATTATATTAATAAATGAATTTCAAATTATAATATATTAAAATGTTTTATAACTCATTAATTATTATTTTGGTGAATTTTAAGAATCTGTTCGAGAGACAAATGGAAGACAAATAAAAAAAACATGTAGATTTTAAATAATTGTTCATAAAAAATATTTTTTACGTACTTTTTTATTTACAACATTACACATTAACATTCTTTGCATAGTTCAGTTCGATTATAAAAAAGATTAATAATTAAGTTTTACTTTATGAAATAAATTTCAAATAAAATATAAAAAAAAGGTTAAATTTACAAATTCAAGAAATTGTATAAAACTTAATTAAAAAAAAATTTCAATCAATATTTTTCAATCAATATTTTCAATCATAATATTCTGGATGATCTGGTTCCAATTGACATTGTCGTTTAAATTCTTGTCCACGCTCGTGAATCCATTTATTTGAAACTGAAAAGAAAAGAATTCAGAATATTACTCAAACAAATTGTATTTAATAATTTAGGTAATAATAACTAAAAGGAATAATAAAGTAAGTATATAAAAGGATTTGGAAGTAGCTGCAAATTCCCATTTAAATTATTCATAAATAACTATTTCAAAATTTATTATACATCTTATCCGGAATTTACATATAAATTGGCCAAAAATGATTTCTGTAATATCTAAATATTTTCAATAATTTATATGAATTTTGTTAGTTATGAATTTTGTAATTAATTTTGTTTAATGAAGCATACATTTTAAATATACATTAACAAATAATATATTTATTAACATGCCTAAATATGAAAGAGTTGTTTACCATGACACTAAAAATGTAGTCCTAATGTGAAGTAAATTTAGTAGTTTTAATATTCTTAAGGAGAACAATTAGAAATTTCTTTTTCTATGGCTTAATAGAATCTGAAAAATATATATCGATTTTTCGATAATTCTGATTCTGTAATAATAACCGAAATAAAACAATAATGATTTTTTTTAATTTTTGTAATTTTGGTATTATTTATATATGAAAAACAATAAAACATTAAAAATGTATGCTTCTCAAAATTATGGCAACATAAAAAATTATAATAATTTGGCAAATTAGACATAAAAATAATAATAATTATTCTGAATTAACCATTTTTCAATTGATTAATCATATTATAAACTTTATTAAATGTTATTGGTGTAACTATTTCTGCTTTTGGTAATGGATTTTTGTAATAAAATAATTTATTTTTTTCAGAACTTTTATCAGCATGATACCAAATTGTTTCTAATTTAATTAAATGAGAAAATAAAAATTAAATTGAATAGAAAAGTAAGTAAGAATTATGTATATGTTTTTTTTTCAATTATAATATTTAAAATAAATTTACCCCATTTCGATCCGGTTAAAACAGGACATGCAGCATGTCTAGTTCTATAATCTCCTTCACCAGATGCATATAAATTATACCAAAATGCAGCTGTACCTTTTTTCGGGAATATTCCGGTTCGTATACTTGGAAAAACTGTTGCACCGCCTTGTTCTACATCACTCATCTATAACAAAATCATTCATTACGAAATTTATATAAATTCATAAATTATAACTGCTAAAACAATAACACTTACATAAAATAAAACAGTTGCAATTCGATTACCAGTACCTAAATTTTTAAATGCATTTGTTTCTTCTTTCTAAAAAAAATTACAAAAAAATTAATATTATATTAAAATATTATTGATAAATATATAATTTATTATATACCCTAGCAAAATCATAATGTGGTTCATAATGTCCACCAATACCATAATTAACAACTTGTAATTCTTCAGCTGTTTCCATATTTAAACCAGTCATATCTTCAACACGTTGAACAATATTTTCAATATTTTTATTTTCTTCAGTTTTTATCCATGCTGATTTACTAATACGATAACTAGCTGTTTCTAATTCACCAGTTATAGAATTTTGTACTGTAGCACGCATAAATCTTGGTTTTGCAATTTTCTTAATTAACTCAATTTCATCATTATATAAAACATCATGAAAAAGAGCAATAAATGGATCGGAACTAACTAATTCACGTTTTAATGGTCCAATTTTTAAAAATGGTACTTTATTTGTAACATAATTACATTTTAAAGATCGTAATTGACTTGGAAATGGTTTTATTTCGCCACGACACATCATTTCATATTTTTGACGTTCTGTAATTTCAGGAACATTTGCAGTTTCGTCAACTAATTTAATTGGCTATAAATAATATTTGAAAAAATTATAAAATAATTAAAAATAAAGTAAAACTATTTATTTACTAATTGTGAAATTTCAATATCATTAGAACCATCATCGCCTTTCACATTTCTAGTAACTTTTTTAATTGTTTCTTCTTCTTTTTGGGCGATTTCTTTTTCATAATAAACTTTATTACCAATAGCACGTTCATGATTTGGTAATAATTCAAGCAATTCGTTTGTCATTCGAAGAGCTGTTACTATATTACCTTTAGTAAGTCGATATATAAAGAATTTTTTATTGAAAATTATATTAATTTAGAAGAAATGATAAATCAAACCTTGTTTATATGTTGAAAATGCTAAATATTCTAAAATATCGGCTCTTGTTATACTACTTTCAGTTGTATTTTTTGATTGAGTTAATAACCGATTCATAGCTTCATTCATCCATAATAATGTATGATAATAATCACCATTTACATATGATTGCCGGCCAAGCTCAAAACAATCACTTGTTGTCATTTCCGTACTATTTTTTTATACAAAATTAATATTAATAAAATATCGAATTTTATATTTACGATAATATGTATTACCTATATTGAACGCCGTTTAATTCTCCCCTAGCAACACTAGATGTCTCTAAATTATAAGTATCTTGTAGTCTCATTAAAGCTACTGCAGCTCCATTTAAATCCTCATCAGATGGGAATTTTAGGATATTACGATAATTCGTTATATTTTCCAAAAATGCTAAAAAGTTTTTTCCATAAATTAAAATTTTATATTAATGATTATTAGCAATATTATATAATTCATTTATAAATTTCGTGGACTATGGAATTGAAATAAATGTCTATATTTTTATAACTTACAAGATCCAACATCGTTTGACATTAAATATTCAAGATGTTTCCAATCTGATGTTAAACGTTTTGTTAATAAATAAGCATTAATTGGATTCGAAAGATATGATGTTATATCTGCTGCTGCATCCTGATGTTCTCTCTGATATTCTTGAACTTTTCTAATTTAACATAAAAATTTAATTAATTTTTAGTCATTTTTATATACATATATATTACTTACAATTTCAAATATTCTATTTTTCTTTCTTGTACTACTAAATATCCTTCTAAATTATTAATTAGTACAGATTCAGTCTCTAATAGTTCTTCCATTTCGGCAAGTGCTGTAAAAACTTCACTTCTAATGGATTTTATACCAAATAAAATTAATAATGTTAAAGAAATTCCAAAAAACTTTTTCATTTTTAGAAATTTTTTATTTGCTAATCTTAATTTTATTAGATATAAATTTAATTTTTTTCTGTCCTTATTATTAGGAGCAAGAAATCTGCAAAGAAAAAAAATTAAAAGAAAAATTAAAAATATTCACAAATAGGAAATATAATTATGAATAGTAAACCTAAACATATTAGAAAATTATATTGTAAGAAAATGATTAATGTTACATCACGTTTTTCATGCCAATGGTGAAAACTCGGTCAAATCACAAATTATTTTTACAATACATAAAGTGCAAAAACAATTAACTTTTTAAATTCATTTTCTTCTGATCAGTAAAAAATACAAAAATCTTTAATAATTAAATTTTTTTGCGAGTAGTAACAAAGCAATACATTTTTATAAATTCACGTACATAATTTGCTAAAATTACAAAAACCTTAAACTTATATTGTCGCTATTAACATATTTTATTATGATGTGTATGTGTTATGGTTTCATTATAACTTTAAATAAAATATTGACCCGCAAAAGATTATTTTAAATTTATATTGTTTTGTCGTATTTTTATTTTTTGAGTTGATTTTTTAAAATTATTATTAAATTAATATTTTAATATATGTATTAACTTCAAATGTCACAAAAAAATTATTATTTTTGATAAAAATAATAAACAAAATAGAGGGAAATTCTATTTATAATAAAATGATGATAAACTTAATGAGAAAAATTACAAATATGAAAAAGTGGTAAAATTGGTACAACTAAAATTTTTACCATATTTTTTCCAATATTTGCTGGTTTTAATCGTGTTTTTTAATCGTATTTTTTTACTACTTTGATATGAAAATGAAAGTTTAGCTGCGGAAGACCAACAAGTTTTATTAGTTGGAAAAAGTACCAACTTGAATTAAACTATTAAAAGTATACGTTTGACCACTTTATGTTTAAGATATTAAATTCCTGAATACATATTTTGCTCTGTACTTACTTGACGTTTATTTACAAATTCGTTTTTTCCAAAAAATAAACAATAATTTAATAGATTTTATTCAAAAAATAATATTAACGTTCAATAATATCGTATACATGCATCTGTGAAATAGGATAATCGTCGTCATTCAATAAAATAATCTATATTAAACTAGATAGAAAAATATAAATTGTCATCAATTAACAAGATTTCTCTCATAATTTTTGTCTGTTACAAAATATTTTCATTTTTTCCTTAATATTATTGCAAATTCTTATTATAATGATTCAAATAAGAGAGTCTACTTATAAAAATATCTTTAATTTCTGAGATGCTTTAATAATTGTACAAATAAAAAGGTGGAAAATATATTTTTACTTCTAAATTTTTTAATCGTGTTATTTTAAGGTGCCCGTGCCTATGTAGCAATTATTATAAAAAGTAAATATACTTATAAATAAAAATTACTGATACATCAAATTGTCGTACATATTGAAAAGCGACAAACCTATCTTTATATCAAAATGAAAATTATTTATTAAAGGGGCCAATGAACAGCATTACTATAAAAGTTTTAATGAAAATTAAAATTTACCATAATTTATCATTATTCATAAGTAATATTTCTGGAATATAAATTAAAAGATTATTAACTTATTCTTAACTCCAAAACTTGTTGATAGCCTAGAAGAACTACCTAATAGTGTCATAGGGGTCCCCTGACAATGGTACCGGATAATATTAATTCATTTAAAACCTAAATTATTCTTATTATCGTTATCTAAATTGATTTATTTAATATAAAAAATCATCATTAATTTCGTTGATAGTTTCATTGAAGCAAATATATGAATTAAGCATAAAATTCAAACTTGTAGAAAGGTAAGTAACTTTTATTGTGAAACATAAATGAAACATGAAACTTATAATTATTTTGTAATTGTAAAATCAGAAATGTTGTTATTTCTGAAAAGCATAATAATTCTTTTACAACATTAAACAAAGTGATAATTGATCATAAGTTATTTAATAAGGAAAGTAAACAAGTATTTAAGAGTTAAAAGAAATTTTACTCTAATTAAACTTGTCTAGAAATTTTATTAATGAAAAATAGTAATGTACATTTTTAAATACATAAATTTTTAAAATTTACTGCCATTTATTAATTAGATCACAATAAATTAAGTTTTTTATAGCCTGAATTCATATTTTTTTTTAAATTCATAAAATGAAATATACATACAATTGGTTCACATTGTTAAATAAAATGCAGGCCCAACAGTTTCAGCCGAAAAACAAGTTTTGTATTGTCAAATTTAAAAGTTCAGAGACCTTTCATATAAATTTCATTCTTTTAGTTTAGATCATAATTTTGTCTAAAGTCCCTTTGTACCACAAAATAATAATAAAAAAAATTTAAGCTTCTTTAAAGCTAATGACTTTTATTATGTCATATGTATGTTTATTTTTGATTATGATCAAAAATTTGTGTCTCAATAGATTCATATACAATGTAAGTAATCAGAAAACATAAAACTGTTTTGAAATTTCAGAACACTCTCTTCAGATAATTTTTCTTGTCAATAAATTATTATTGAACGAAATCTTCTTTCTTATTAATGTCAATAATATCAAAATTTAAATTACCAAAAAAAAAAACAAATAAATTTAAAATAAGTTAGAAAATAAATACTTAAATGTTTTTTTTTTTCAAAAATGAATTCATAAATTTAAAAATATCATTGACCTCGCAGAATCTATTTTTTATAATAGACAAACCTTTTTTTGTACAAAAAGGTAACCAGAAAACGTTGTATGTAAATGCACTAAAAAGTTTATTGAATTCAAATTTTGAAACTTTTATTACAAACTATCAATATTGTAATAAATTAATAAATTCTAAAAGAAAATTTAAATAATTCTGTCTTGACAAACTTATCAATTTTTAAAGATTCGTAAAAAAAAATTATTAGAATTTTATGTTAAAATATCTTTAACAAATCAGACATAATTTTATATCTTATTAGGTTATTCCAGTTCGATTTTAAAATTAATAAAATTATCTTTCCTCTTTGATAATTTGCAAATTTTTCATTTTTATATATATATATAATTTATAAATTAATATTGACAACCAAAAATAAATAACATTGTTAGGCTACAATAATATTTATTAATTAGATGTAAGGCAACATTATGTAAATTGCCAAAAAAATCTAATTTAACACTATAAATTTATTTTTTGAGAAAATTAATATTCATAAATTATTATAATTAAAAAGAATCGGAAATAAAAAACATTTTACATAGATGAAAATTACTTAAAATTATTGTCATGTGATATTAATAATTAACAATGATTAAAGCTGTGACAAAATACATATAATTATTTTATCACACCTAATAAATCTGGCTACATATTTAATTGACCAAAAAATATATCACAAAATTGGATTGATTACAGTATGTATAGATAATTTCTGGGTTTCAACGTAATTAATTTGAACTACAAAACTTTAATTTTTCTGCAATTAACAACAGGTTACATTTTGATCAAATTTTAATATAAAATATATATTTTAAATCCCAATGCTACCGCGTGTGCATAATTAAAAAAAAAGTATTACATTTATGTATAATAACATTTTTATGTAAATAAATAAAAAAATATTTTATATCCTAAAATTTAAGTTTAAAAACAATTTTCTTCATTATGAATTCATTGACCTTTTATCAAAAATGTAAAATAAATTTTGCGATAGCACAATAAAACCAAATAATATTTTCGTCGACATTTCCAATCAAACAGATTCTAAAATTTTAATAATTAGTTATAGTTATAAGCATTAATTATTCATAGAGTCTTTAATTATTAATTTCAAATTAATACAAATTGAACTATTAATATTGCTATAAAACGGGATTTAAAATTTGCATAAATATTACCTAATTTAATAAAAAATTAAACTTTTATAATCAATTTTGTTAATGAAAAACTCCTGTTTATGATATTTTACAAAGTTCATTGAATTTTATAATTTTTTGTTTATAAATTCAACTGACTCTTTCGAAGTAGTTCAAAAATCTAAAAAAGGCATTTTAGAGAAAATATATAGAGGCAATAAACTTAGTCTAATTCATGTAAAATTCATCAATAAACCAATTATCCTAATTTAAAAAATATATATTATTCGATATTTTTATAATTTGATTAGATAAATGTTTTTACAGAAAAATATATACAAGTATACATAAGTACATTATTTTGAAATCTAATTAAAAATATGCCGATTAATATGTAAATTTTCGGTCAATCACATTAAAACAGACTAAAGTATTTTAAAAAACTCTATATTACCAACGACTTCTAATAATTTATATAAATGTTTATTGAAAATATGTTGAGCTGAGCATAAAAACAATATTAAATGTAATTTTTCTGTTGAAATTAACAAAACCCACAAACTTCAACGCAAGTGAAAGTTTAATATGTGTTATATTCTTAGTAATTATTATTGCAAATTCTTTTTTTAAATTTTCAATTATAATTATGAAATAATTCAAGATGTTGTTAATATGTGGTATATATAATAAGCAATAAATGATTTTTTTTATTAAAATATATAGGCACAGTAAATTAATCATAGTAGCAAATTGGAAAGTGTAATTTTATCTAAAAGGAAATTAAAAAAAATATATTACAAAATGATGTAATATTGAGTTTTGTTTTAAAAAAGAAATTTCATTGAATATATCATATTACGTATAGGTACCTAACATTAAAATATATTTGGGAAATGAACCTTATCATCCATATAAATTTTAAGAATTTTTGAAATCATAATTTTGTTCATAATATAGTTTATTATATGTAATCAAAACTTCCACTTAAGTAGCATATTGAATGAATGGTTTCAACTCAACATTTTTTTTTCGTTTTTATCAATCAACATAAGAATTATGATATAATAATTAAAAAAATATGAACGATGGTTCGTTATATTATAACACATAATAGAAGAGGCTTTGTTATTGCATTGTGAGTTTCGTGAAAACTATTTATACATATATATGTATGTATATATATTATATAATACTTAAAATAATTGGTCTTCTTTCTTAAGTACTCATTTATTTTGATTCACAATGAAAATTGTATTTTTGAATAATTTGAAATGCTGAGCATTATTATAACCATAATATATTACAATATAATCTGAAAAAGTTAGTGAAAATGGTCTACTTAATGGTTTCTTAAAATGATAGCAACGAAGTTTTAACAGAGTATTTGAAATATTTTTAGTACATTGTAAATATCAGGAATCACATTTCAAATTGTAGCATACATTCATTCAATATCTTGTAGATTTATACTCAAAAATATAAAAAACATGTGTTGTTTATATACACACAAACATATAGCACCAACGAATATGCTAAGAATCAGAAGAAAACTATGGACTACGTGACCTAATTGCTGAAAAACTATAGAAGTAATTCCCCTAATTTTAATCTACTATATATATTTATTTCACTCTCACTTCTTTCCAGTGTTTTATTTAAAAGAAACGCAAGCGATATGTATATAAAATTCTTCCCGAATTTATTTATGTACATAAATTAGTTAGATCGTAGATGAATCGTGAGTATGTAAACCTTTTTGACTTTGTTCTGTACTTCAAAAAACATAAAAATTTCACAATTTTTTTTATTGTAATTGTAAATCCCCATGAAGATTTATTTTTAAAATTTAATAAAAAAAATTTTTAATGATTCGAATTTAAGAATGTATAAAAGATATAGATATGTAATACAATTTTTATAATAATTTACAATTACCATTAAAAATTCTATAGAAAGAATGAATTTAATATATATGTATGTTAATAGGTATATATACTTTTTTTCTGAAAAACATAAAATCCAATTGAAAATTGAAATAATTCATAATATTAACTAAATGGGTAGCAAGTAATGATGGCCCGCTTATTCCATGTATTAACCATTATATATTCTTAATTGATATAGAATGTCAAAATGATTTTTCAGATGAGTCTACAAATTATACTTTTTGCAATAAAATTGCTGGCCAAATTTGTTATAATTTAAAAATGCCCACATTTTAAAATCAAAATAAGCAAAAAACTATTCCATTTTTGATATTTTTCTATAAAAACTTTCTTTCTGATTATAAATGTTTCCATATATTTTATTCTAAAATGAATTTTTGATCATTTATATATATATGTAAAACACAGTATAGAATTATAATAAATTTATTAATAATTCTATTAGTTTCTGGAAATTTCCAAAATAAGTAAGAAATTTAACAACTTTCCTAAAAATGATTTATTTAATCTTTCAATATTTATGCAGAAAATAATAATCAGTTATTAAAATTCTAAAAAAAAAGACTGTCAAAGGTCGTAGATTATTATTTATAATTATTTTATTATATAGAATCTTTTATATAAAACATTGAAGATATGTATTTAAAAAAATATTTCTACAGGAAGTTAGAAATTAATAAAATAATTTTTTTTCAGCCGGCCCATGACAATAAATTATTTGAGATTTTGCCTAGATTCTTACAATTTAAATATAGCGTTCTAAAAATTATGCGTTTACTTAAAATATATTTTCTTTTTATATGTATATACATATATATATATTATGTTATGTATAAAATATATTTTAAAACACTTACTTTATTTAGATTTTTTTGAACTAAACTAAAACAAAATATAGAAAAATTATTGTTAGAGATGTTTGCTTATCTAGAATCTTGAGTTCAAGTGAAATGTATAACTCTTTGTAAAATGTTAAAAAAATTTGAATTTATTTACACAATCACAGAAAATATTATATTACTCTTAATTAAAGTTATGGAATGTGTATATAAAAAAAATATAACAAATGATTTTTTTTGCTTAATGTTGCACAAAAATCAATAAAAAAGTTTAAAAAATGTTTGATGGTCTACTAAATCTAAATTAACTTTGTATTTTTTTGTTTATTAATTCTTTATTTAAATTAAATTAATTATTAAAATAAAATTGAAATTTCAATTTATTTAGTTATGCAAAATTATAGAATTATATACAAAAATAAAATTATATATAATTCGGAATCAAAAATTTATCTTATGTAGTGTATTTATATATAATTTTTTTTTGTTATTATATTTATAAATTTTATTTTGCGACCGCGCACAAGAAATTAATAACACAAACTGAGAGTAAATTTCTACATAGATTCGTTTTTATAGTTTTTCTTAATACCATGAAAATGTTTTCATGATTTTTCAAATTGAATTATTCTTTATGTTGGAAATGCTGAATTTTAAATATATTATAATCACCAAAAAGTATGCAATTTGATTTCATTTGTAGGGTTTGCATACTAACTAACTTATGGTTGAACTAATTGAATTATTCTTTATGTTGGAAATGCTGAATTTTAAATATATTATAAACACCAAAAAGTATGCAATTTGATTTCATTTGTAGGGTTTGCATACTAACTAACTTATGGTTTTTGAATTAGATTAAAATATAATCAAGCCAAGAGTTTCATTCTGCATTATTTATTTTTGTGATACTGACTGAATTTGCAAATTATATACACATTATACATACGAGTAAGTATAATGTATATAATTAAATTATTTTGATTTTACTAAATTGCTAATTCAAGCAAAGTCTTTCACTATGTTACAACAACGAAAGTACATCATTTTCATCATCAGTGTAATTTTATGGTAAGTCAATTTTAGCATAAACTTAAAAGCCGTCTCTAATTCTACACACTTTCACATTAAGCAAAGTAAAAATTGAATAGTAATGTATGAAACATAATAGTTTGTTAACACTTTGTACTATTTACTTTGAAAATGAGCTCGATAAATAAATACATATACACACGAATATAAAAAATTTATAATCAAATTTAATTTTTTAATTTTTTAAATACTTTGTTTACAATATATAGTAGTTAGTTCATCTCCTGTTTATATATAAACCTATAAGTAAGTAATATCTTAGTGTTATCAAAAAGCTTTAAATTATAAATTTGTATAGCACTTGCAATAGCAACTACACTTAATTTAATTTATTTTTAAATGATTTTAAAACAATTGATAAAAAGATTACCTGAAATTAATTATAAAATTCTTATCATAAAATTTTTTCAAATAAAATTTCTTATAAATATATTATGATTAAAAAAATTAGTAAAAATTTCAGTTCAAGTCCAGAGTTTTAATGGGATTCTATACAAAATAAAAAAATTCATAGTGAATTAGTGAGATATTATTTTTTTTACAACGAATTAATTTGAAAATAAAGGTAAATTAAAAGAATTTTAAGTAATAAAGTTAGTAAAATATGTAAATAAAAATTACTTATGTATTTTGTTAAAATAGAAAAATATTGGAAAAACGATTATGTGAACAACGTAGTAATATTAAGTAATTATATTTTAATAATTAAATTATTATTAAAAATTATATTAGATACCATTGATTTGTTTTAAAATTATTGTTTTCTTGATTTCACTTTTAAAATACATACCTACATGTATGTATAATATTTTCATCGAAATAGAATTCTAAATGAACAAAGAAATATGATCAATCAAAATTGCAGTATAGCCAAACATAAGGAAATTACGTTTTTAAAATACTTAATTATAGCACATAAGTTTTTATATTATCAATAAAATCAGTCAATCTCAAAAATTAAAGTATATATAAATGAATGCGCATTTATATTCATAAAAAATTAGTTTTTTTCTTCAAAAGGTTTACTAATTCAAAAATTATTATATTTATAATAACATTCTTTTAATTTATATTCAGAATACGTATTTATTTATCATTAATATATTTTATACTTATTTTTTTTCAATTATTATATATTTGTCACATTTACATTTAAATTAAAATATTAATCACATTTAAATTAAAAAGATACTTAAAACTAGTGTGGTCGATGATGATTCCCTTATTAGTTCCGAATATTGAAAGCCTAAAATTTAATACATAAGTATGAATATTTTACTATATTTTATTTTACAATTACTAATATGCTTTTAATTCATTAAATTATAATTTATTATATAAAGTAAAAGTTAATATCTAGGGAGATTGTTAGCTAGCCTCTCTAGACCTCTACGGAGATGTTAAAATATCTAAATTGAAAAATGAAAACTATAAAAATCTTAGTAAAGTCAATTATATTAAATTATTTAATGTGGTTAAATTTGTTTAATAATAATAGTATAATTACTAATTAATAAAAATTATTACACTTAAAAATTTAACTAAAAATTGGCGAATAAAACTAATAAACTGTTCATACTAACCGCAATTTGATTTCATTTGTAGGCAATTTGATTCCATTTGTAGGGTTTGCCTTTGCATACTAAAACATAAACTTCGTACTATTGGCGAATGAAACTAATAAACTATTCATACTAACCGCCTTGACAAACAATTATTTTGAAATTCAAACTATACTTTAGCGAATATCCTAATATTTTTGATAGTCCATGTACGTGATAAACTTAAACTATCAACTATCTATATCTATACTATACTATACAATTACTAGATTACTACTTCCCTAAACTAATAAGAAACTAAAAAGAAAATATATTTGTTAGTTATCTTATTTAATAATATTATATTTAAATAATTATAATATTTCCGGTAAAAATTACCACTTTTTTATGTAATTGGAAAAAGCTTTTCATACAAAATATAACCGTATAGTATATATTAGTTTTATATGTATGTACATACATTAAATCAAAGCATAAACAAACATCTTGTATATAAAACAATTTATTATTTACCATTGACTCAGACTCATGTGCAACCAAGATATTTTGGAAGATAGATACAATATAGTTATGTTTATTTTATGGATGTAGATAATATTTGGAAGCTTCGTAAGCTTAAATTGTACATTTAATATAAGCGGCATCTTTTCCGTCTTATCAAATCATAAAAAAGCTTAATTGGTTAGTCTGAATTTAGCGTTACTGTCGGAATAACACGCAAAAATAAATAAATTCTCGCGTCTGTACATATTTTATATACATTATGTATGTATGTTTTTATGGTGCAATTTTAGTGATGTAAAAAATAAATTTTAAACTTGAATAAGATCTTTATTTAAAATATTTTAATGACATTTGACATTTTTTTTTTAAATATTAACTATGAATTCAAATGGAGTTTTTTATTAGTTAGTTATTTTCACTTTTAATTCAAATGTACTATTTGTATCTAGAATTTTAGATCAATGTCAAATTTATGTATAACCTCCTATACTATATAATGTGAAAATACCTGACAAGGAAATTATGTTACAAAAAAATATTTGTTTGCTCATATTATTCGACTTCTATTGACATTGACCAGATACACATATTTATAATCAATATTTTTTATGTAGCATTTTATGCAGTATAAGTATAAGTTACATATATGCATATGGATATACGTATTTATATACATATAGATATATTTACATATTATTAATGAACTTGAAAAAAATTGGTTAATTGATTTGCAAGCTTAATTTTGTGTTTAACAAAATTAATGAAATGCTAATTTCAAAATATTTTAAGTGATATAATAATAGATAGGTATATTTTATTTTATATTTTTTAAAAATAAATTTAAGTTAACTTTTGGTTAAAAATGGAAAATAATTTTAATATGATGAAATAAGACATATTGTAGAAATAATGCCAAATTTTCAACATATCTTATTTCATAATATCTTGTCTCAATATGCTAATTAGCTTTATAAATTTGTTTTCATGTAAGTAAGCATTACCCCAAAAATAATGCACATTTCCACACTGCCGTCCATTGCTATACCTAATTGTTCAAGGTTTTTTCTTTAATAAAATTAACTCTCTGAGAGATTTCTACAAAAAGAAGAAACTTTCCTCCATGAATTTTTTTGAGGAAAAAAAAATATTTTTACATATATACTTTTGTTTATTTTTTTAGCATAAGCTTAAAATTAAAATTTATTATTTTATTATCTATATATAATATATACAATAGTATCTAATTTAGTTAAAAGTAAATAAATAATTTAATAACGATAGAGATTTAAATATTTATATAATATACATATTTAGTATAAATAATAGTGTTTTACAAGTGATTCAGAAAAATTATACCGCATGCTAACACCGATTTGGTTTAGTGCTTTTACTAGTTTTTTAAATGATGTAATTAAGATTTTTAACATTACGACTGAGGTTTTTATTTAAAATTAATATTTTTTTCTTTATTTTAATAATTTATATGTTTGATTATATTTTTAAATCAGTTAAGTTCATAAATTTCTATTAACAATTTATAGTGAAAAATTATTGTGTTTGGTTGTATATGAAATAGAAAAATTATTACGATAAAATAAAAATATTATTTCGAATTTCTAAAATTTAGTCATTTATATAAGTTTATAAATAAATTCGATAATTTATAATGTGAAATTATATTCTTTTTCATATTAAATAATTTATTTGAAAAACTATCAGTTAGTAGAGATATATACATACATTACAAAATAAATAAAGTGATAAATAATATTCCCAAGGGTAAGTTAAAGATATTTAATTTGTTATTATTTAAAGATTACAAAAAACTAAGATTAATATTACAATTTCTTTGTTCATATTTATATTAAATAAATTATTTATGAAATAAATTTTAGTCATTTATTAAAAAAACAACAAATATTATTTCATATTTGATAAAATTTAAAAATACAAAGTTTTATCGAACAATAATCATTAGTATACATATAAAGATAAAGGTTAATATTTAAAAATAATAATTTTATAATTATTAATATTTTGAAAGATTTTATTGTTGCAAAAAGTATAATAACATGGCTACAATTACTTTGAAATTCAAATATTATAAAATAATATCTTTGTTAATAAAAATCAATCGTAAAGTATATTTATATATTTTAGTTTAAAATTTGTGATTCTTGTATTAATCGTATATCGGTTTTTGAAAAATTTAATTGTCTCAACACACAGTCTCATAACATAACATAAACAATTTTTTTTTTTTTTAATTTTACGAAATTGAAAATATTAAGATTTCAATTATTTACCATATTTATGTTGTGCTTTGTCTGATGAACATAAACATAAATATTATATTGAATGAATACGAATTCATCTTTCTATAGTACATATGTATAAACCTGATTATTATCTACATATCATTATATAAGTGTATACATTTATACATTATGTAACTTAACTATACATTAATTTTTCTTTAAAAATTAAATGAATAGTATGACAATGAATTTGGAATTTCAAAAATATTGAGTAATATAAGATCTGGAAAATGAAAGGAATTATACAAAAATACAAATTTTAACTTTCATTGAATTTGTTGTAAATAATATGTATGTAAACAAATTAAATCAATTATGGTATCCGTATCTGTATTAAAGTTATTATATAAAATCAATATTGTGGCGAAAAAATTCATATGTATTATATCATGTAATTTTAGAGCATCTCTAAATAATTCTACTTGTACATAGTAATTTAATTATTAGTATTACTTTAATACTACATTATTTTCATATTCATGTTCAAGGAGCTATTTTTTTTTTAATTTAAATTTATTATTAACCATAAATGTAGTATGAAAGTAATAATAATTAAATTACTTACTATATGTACAATTAGAATTATTTGGAGATGCTGGGATCAAATTTTAGATTAAATTTAAATCATTGACATGATGATATAGATATAATAATTTTTTTTTATTCCATAATTTTATTTTGATAAAAATCTTTGTAGTAAAAAAGATATAACCTGAATATTAATTAAAGTTATTTAAATAAAATACAATTCTTCAAGCAATGATGAGACAGATTATAAAAATTAATATGACTAAAATAGTTTACTTCATAATTTACTATAATTATGAAGGGAAATAATCTTGATAGATAATAAACATACATATTTTAATATGGTATCAATTAACATTTTTCTGAATTCCAGTTCATATTTGAAGTTCAATTAAATTTTAGATGATATGTATAACTTTTTTAAAATTTATATGTCTAAAAATTATTAAAAATTGTTAAATCGTCGTAAGGCAATAGGTAGTTAATATTTGTAGTAAATTATTATGAACTGCATTTTCATGTATTAGATAGCGTGATACATTTCATTTTGTACGTATAGTTCTTACTGCTAATAACGTGTATAATTTTTATGAAATAAATAGCTCTTCTTTAGCTAGGTATTCCATGTAGTTCAACTACCTGTGAATTTTTATTCCATGAAATAAGTAATAATTCCACAGTTCATGCATTTTAGAGGTAACATTATATACCATATCGTAACATAAAAATATAGTCAAAATTAATCAAAACTAAATTTTATATAATATTTTATAAGTATAATACAGTAATTATACATTTATTTATTAATCTTCCTTTCAGACATAATTGACAATTACTATACACTACTGAGGTTTTCGTTCATCAGTATTCCTGTGAACTTCGGACAACAAAGAACGCTCAAAAATCTAGTTGCTTTATGTTTGCGCAATACAAAAAAGCGACACTATAATTTATTAAACAAAGAAAAACAAAAAAAACAGATTGAAATATATTTAAAACTCAAATAAGATATCAAAGAAATTATGACTTCACCAAAATTATCATTTTTACTACTATTTATAATAGTTGCACTAAATATAATATCAAATCAAGTGGTAAATTCTTATCGTATTGGTGTTGGTAGAGCAGATTGTACTGGACCACCAGTTGAAATAGCATTTGTACATAGCAAAATTATAATAAAAATGTTGATATAAATTCTAAGAATTTCAATAATTTTTTATAGATGGGATATGCTAATCTAAAACAAAAAGGCCAAGGACTTCATTTGAGGCAATATTCTCGAGCATTTATTGTTGATAAAAGTGATAAACGTGTTGTATTTGTGACTGTTGATGCAGCAATGATTGGTCATGCATTAAAACGTGAGGTAAAATTTAAAACAAAACATATTTTATTATATTTACTTATGTTAATGTATTTAAATTTGTTATTAAAAGGCATTGAAACGGATTCAAGGAAGATATGGTGATTTATATAGTTTGGATAATATTATTATTAGTGCAACTCATACCCATGGAACACCCGGTGGCTTCTTAATGCACTTATTATATGATATATCAATTTTAGGGTTTGTTCCACAAACTTTTGATGCATTAGCCAATGGTATTTATCTTGTAAGTTCAATAAAACAAATTTTCCCAATTTAGGAATAATTATAGATATATTATTTAATTATTTTTCCTTTAAAAAAAAGAGTGTTAAACGAGCTCATGAAAATATGCAAGAAGGAAGAATATTCTTATCAAAAACAACAGTTCTTAATGCAAATATTAATCGTTCCCCAACATCATATTTAACAAATCCAATTGAAGAACGTGAACAATATGAACATGATGTTGATAAAACTTTAACACAATTACGTTTTATTAATATGGAAGAAAAACTAATTGGTGTTTTTAATTGGTTTGCTGTACATCCAACATCAATGAATAATACAAATCATATGGTAACAACTGATAATATGGGATATGCATCAATGTTGTTAGAAAAAGAATATAATCCAACAAAACTTGCAGGAAAAGTAAGAAGAAATTTGTTAATACCAAAGAAAAAAACGAAGATTTTTATAATTAAATAATTTTTAGGGTAAATTCGTTGGAGCATTTGCATCAGCTAATTTAGGTGATGTGTCACCTAATATTCTTGGACCAAAATGTTCAAAAACTGGTAATCCATGTGATATATTAACATCAGCTTGTCCTAAAAATGAAGGTCAATGTTTTGCTTCAGGTCCAGGACGTGATATGTATGAAAGCACACAAATAATTGCATCTAGAATTTATGAAAAAGCTTCGGTATTATAAAAATACATTTATAATCAATATAAAACATATTTGTTTAATAATTTTTTTAATCTTTATTTTTAGAGACTTTTACAAGAAAATGAAGGTCGTGAAATAACTGGTGATATTTCATTTATTCATCAATTTGTTGATATGACAAAATATAATGTAACAACTTACGATCCAATTTCAAAAAAAGTAAAAAATATCCGTGGTTGTGTACCAGCAATGGGTTATAGTTTTGCTGCTGGTACAACTGATGGTCCTGGTGCATTTGCATTTACGCAAGGAACAACTACTGATAATGCATTATGGAATGCAGTGCGCGATTTTATTGTGTCACCTACACCAGAAGATATTCAATGTCATGCGCCAAAACCAATTTTATTAGCAACTGGCAGGGTACGAAAATATAATATATATATAATACATATATCAAATTTATAATATTTTAGGCTACTTTCCCATATGAATGGCAACCAAAAATTGTTGCAACACAAATATTAAAAATTGGTGATATTGTTATAGCTGCTGTTCCGGGTGAATTAACAACAATGTCTGGTCGTCGATTAAAAAGAAAACTTGAGGAAACTTTTAATGAAACAATAACAGATCAAAATGATGACACAAAATTAGAAGTTATAATTGGCGGATTATCAAATGTGTATTCAAGTTATATTACAACACCGGAAGAATATCAAGCACAGCGGTATGAAGCTGCATCAACAATATTTGGTCCACATACATTAACAATTTATTTAGATCAATTTTCCAATTTATTCGAAGCAATGTTAACAACAAAACATATTGATGAAGGACCAATTCCACCATATTTAAATGATCGTATGTTATCATTAAATACTGGTGTTGTATTTGATGGTCATCCAATTGGTGAAGATTTTGGTGCAGTAAAAGTACAACCGAAAAAAAATTATACATTTAATGAAACAGTACTTGTTAGTTTTGTAGCTGGTAATCCAAGAAATAATATTTTTCATGAAAAAACCTATTTTATTGTTGAACGACAAATTAATGAAGATAAATGGAAAGTATTTTTAACAGATGCCAATTGGGAAACAAAGTATGTATATAATTTTAAATGTCTGGGGAAAAATGTTTTATTGTTAAATATGAATTTTATAGAATGCATTGGGAACGTAAATCAACCATTTTAGGATTTAGTGATACTCATATAACCTGGACAATTGGACCCGAAACACAACCTGGAAATTATAGAATACGACATTTTGGCAATTACAAATATGTATTGGGTGGTATATTCCCATATGAAGGAACTAGCCGAACATTTAAAGTGACAGCAGAATAGAAATATAAAATTTATTATATATTTTTCTAAAACATAGACAGAGAAAATTTTATTAAATTAACTAGTCATGAAGGATTTTTTTCCAGTATATAAAAAAATATATTACCTATAAAACTTGTATGATATTTCTTTGAAAAGCTTTATTAATTTTTAATTATACATATATTACACATATGTGTATATATAAATAAATATATATATAATATATATGTATATATTGTTGTTAAATACATTATTATAAAATAATTATAATAAATCAAAAATAAAATGAATTACATATTAAAATAATGTAATACAAAATATTTGCTTTATTTCATCTGCATTAATGGATGCAATATGCAATTTGTCGATTAATCTACATATATTTAGAAAAGTAATTTAACATAATGTTACGTACATGTACATATTACATAAATAATTCTATGTAAGTAGAATAGAAATATATTGTATATATAAATATTTACCTTGCTGGAATAAATACTACATACATATGGATATGTAAGCAAGTATATAATGAATGATATGAATGAAATTGAAAGTTAAAGTTCATGTATTTATTGAATAAAAGTAATAAAGCTTTAAATTAAATTAAAATGATCATATAATATCCTGCTTATATATATACTTTTTACTTTAAATTCAAAGTCATTTTAAGTAGTGGCTATATTAAATGTTAAAACTATACACATTTATCTTGGAACTTGGTTTTTGTACTTATAGTATTTCATATGGATATGATCATTACTTTATTTATGATGCGCCTATTTTGTTCACATCAGAAAACCACTCGAATTAAAAAAAATAAAATTAGGTACTTACTATTTCTACAGTCTGTTTAGATTACTTTAAAATCATTTTTGCGACACATTCACTAAAAATAGTCAGATTACTTAAATAAAATTACACGAAATTTAAAAGTACATTTAATAATATTGAAATAGAAACACAAAATCACTATAGTAAAGAAATGTCAAAATTTATTGTAAAATGTACTAAAAAAATAGCAATAACCCTTTAGGAAAGTCAATCTTTTGTAGTTAAGGTTAAACCCCAACCCTAACCTAACCATCAATAAGAGATTCAATCTGCTAGTTTACTCCACTATATACACGACTACGACATTACAACACTAGCCTAATAGATTTTGCAATCCTTAAGTTATATAAAGTGAACAGCAAATTCACTCACTATCACTATTAGAATCTATTTTTACTTAAACAGTGTGTTTATATTTCAATTGTAAGAATGGTTAAGTGGCAGTCCAAGTGATTTCGATTCGTTACGGCATGGTCGAATCGAAAATTTCAACAGCCCTATATATTTGTTTGGTATGCTGGATTAAAAGTCACTATTACCTTGTTTCCATGACGAGTTGAACTCGAGTTCAACTCGAGTTGAACCCCATGGAAACACGAGTTGAGTTGAGTTTTCGTTAAATCCATTTCAACTCCACGAAACTAGTGGTATTGAGTTGAGTTATGTCATTGTATTAGTAAATTGACATTTTATATCTTTGTATGTGTAAATGAACAAAAAATTATTATTTTTTTAATAATAATGGCGTCAGGAAGACTTTTTTGGAGTGACGATGAAGTAAAAATTTTAATATCAGTAATGGAGGAGAAAAATATATTAAAATTAATGACATAAATTTAATTATTATGGAATAAAAAAACCTGTTTTATATCGTGTTACCAGAACTGTCAGTTCAACTCAACTCAACTCGAGTTTTTGCATGGAAACAACTGGGGTTGAAATTTGAATTTTTTCAACTGAACGATAACTCAACTCAACTCAACTCCGTGCATGGAAAAATGTACCTTGTTTCCATGCACGGAGTTTAGTTGAGTTGAGTTATCGTTCAGTTGAAAAAATTCAAATTTCAACCCCAGTCGTTTCCATGCAAAAACTCGAGTTGAGTTGAATTGACAGTTCTGGCAACACGATATAAAACAGGTTTTTTTATTTCATAATAATTAAATTTATGTCATTAATTTTAATATATTTTTCTCCTCCATTACTGATATTAAAATTTTTACTTCATCGTCAGTCCAAAAAAGTCTTCCTGACGCCATTATTATTAAAAAAATAATAATTTTTTGTTCATTTACACATACAAAGATATAAAATGTCGATTTACTAATACAATGACATAACTCAACTCAATCCCACTAGTTTCGTGGAGTTGAAATGGATTTAACGAAAACTCAACTCAACTCGTGTTTCCATGGGGTTCAACTCGAGTTCAACTCGTCATGGAAACAAGGTAATGGTAAATGTGCCGTAACGAATCGAAACCACTGTAGCTGCCACTAGTTTTGTTCGCTCGAAGGGGAAGTTTATTCAACTTTATTTTACTGTAGGGAAGATTTGCTTGTACTAAAAAACAGCTGATGATGTTTTATATTATACCGTCTATTTGACATCTAAGGCTAAGCTATCAAAATTAATGGTTGTTTTGTAGTACTTAATTTAGTCATTTTATTAGTTCATTCCATTGAAAAAAGATTTTGTCCAGAGAAACTTTTTGATTTATTATAAATATTTATTTTCAAAAATGCCAAAAGTTGGGCCAACATCAATGGGTATAGTGGAGCCTCATGCTAGAATACGTGAATTAGCTAATTATGGTTATGTTGATATAGATCCAAATGTACCTATTCGAAGGTATATACATGTAATTTATTGATTATTATAAGAACTTAAGAATGAAATAATTAACATTATATTTTTGAGTTTGAATTGAACCCACTAATTTTTTATTTTATAGATATTATCGAAGTGGTACAGAAATGGTTCGAATGGCTAATGTATACTTATCTGAAGGAAATCATGAAAATGCATATATTTTATATATGAAATTTATGACATTATTTCTTGAGAAAATTCGAGTACATCCCGAGTATAAAACATTACCGCAATTAACAAAACAACCAATTCAAGCTAAATTAAAAGAAGTTATGCCAATTACTGAAAAATTAAAATCTAAATTATTAAATACATACCAAAAAGAATATGCCCAGTTTTTAGCCCATAAAGAAGCTGAGAAAGCCAAAGAATTAGAAAGAGCTGCAAGAGAAAAGGTTTTATAGAAAGAATAACATTAAAATGATTTTGACTTACATATACATATTTATTTAGCATACAAATCATGTTCCAGCTATATTACGAATTGAAACAGATCCATCAGCTGTACCTAGTGCACCAGATTTGAATTTATTAGATCAAGTTGTTTATCCAAATGATTTTCCTAGTGGTGCTTCAAGCCGTTCCAGTTTACCATCAACAGGTTTATTACTTTCTGATTCAAATGATAAGTTAGTTTAATTATAATTATAATTTCTATATAATATGTATACCTTTATAAATTAAATATGTAAAAAAAAATTTACAGACCGTCTATTGATCGAAGTCAAAAACCATCAATATCAGTTAATAGATCGGAATCATTAATTGAAGGTGCATTAAGGACAATTATAGTTCCTAGCAATACAATGACTATATTTTTAAATTTGGCAAAAAAAAATACAATAAATAATATAGAAACATGTGGAATACTTGCTGGTTCTTTAGCCAAAAATCGATTATTAATAACACATATTATAATACCAAAACAAAATGGTACTTCAGATAGCTGTACTACGATGAATGAAGAGGAATTATTTGATGTACAGGATCAAATTAATTTAATAACACTTGGTTGGATTCATGTAATTTTATTTTTAGAAAAAAAATATTCTTTCTCGGTTGATAACCATTTAATCAATATGGTATTTTATTAAATACTCAATACTGATCTTATTTTTATTACTATATAGACACATCCCACACAAACTGCATTCTTGTCATCAGTTGATCTACATACACATTGTTCTTATCAAATAATGATGCCAGAAGCAATTGCAATTGTTTGTGCTCCCAAATATAATACGTAACTATAATTTACTGTGTTATTGAAAATATATGAATATTTTTAATATTTTTTTAGAACTGGTTTCTATTGTTTAACTCCAACATATGGTTTGAACTTTATTGCACAATGTAGGCAAGCTGGATTTCATCCTCATCCAAATGATCCGCCATTATTTATGGTTAATAACAATTTATAAAGTCCATATTAGAAAGTTGTTATATGTTATGTTTATTTTTTTAGGAAGCCTCACATATTCAAGTTGAAGATGATGCAAAAATTGAAGTTGTGGATTTAAGAAGATAGTTGCAATTATAAAAAAAATTGATTCTATTTCGTATGCAAAAAAAAAGTGCTTTAATCGGTGGCTTTCAATAAAATTTCAATTACTTATTAACATTTTTTATTTTAAATGTTAGAATATTTATTTGTATTTAAGCTTATTTTTATTTAAACAATTTTAACATTTACCTACGTAATTTATTCAAATGTATTTTCTATTTTAAAACATTGCACCTAAAAAATTAATAATAAAAATCAGTAAATAAAATAATCTGTTATAAAAAATGTATATATATATATTCTTCAACTTCAAGTAATATTTTCGTAAAAATATATGAATACGGTCTTGTAAGGATTTCGATTTTGAGTTTGGAAAAAGTACTATCAATCATATAAACAGATTTAATTATTATTACGTGTTCATTCATTGAGATTCAATTCGAGCGAGTTGGGATTGTGCTGAGTTTTCGTTAAATGTTATGCGAGTTACTCTCGCCGTTGACGCGTTCGAGTGTCAAATGACGCTGATGACGCTTTGAGTAGATACTGTAACGCAGCATGAATTTTGTTTAAATAGGATTATCGTTAAATAAAAAAATTCAGTTGACAGAGTTGACAGTTTTGAGAAAATTATAAGATATTAATAATGAAAAAAGAATTTTTCTACTATATTTAAAAAAAACAATTTCTTTATATTTATTATTAAATTTATTAAATATATTTATTATTAAATTTATTAAATATATTTATTATTAAATCTATTAAATATAATATTAAATATATTTAATCTTCTATACTTTTTTGTATATATTGGACTATTTTCGTGGAGTTGAAATGTATTTAACGAAGACAAGTCAATCCCGTTTCCATGCACACTAATCCGGATTGAGCTCGAGCATAGAAACGTAACATAGGTTTGTCAAAAATATTGTGCTTTTTTCATTGGTGTATATTTTTTTCCATGAAAAAAATATATTGAACTGTCAGTGCGAAAGTGTGTGATGGAAGGATTTTTTTTTTGTTCATAGAAAATATTTTTATTTGTAAAAAATTGAAATAGGGAGGATTTTATATTCCATAATGAAAGTTTTAAAATTTATTACGTTACTATAAAATTTATATTCCTAATATTATAAAAAAAATTCTATCAAATTCCAATTTTCGACAATCAAGAATTGTTCAAAAAAAATATGATAATTAGAGGAATAAAAAAAGTGCGTAGAAATTTTTGGAAAATAGATGACAATTTAAATAGTATCAGTAGTATCACAAACAAATTGAGCAAATTTCCAACACCATAAATCTATAACTTACGGTTCAACTATATCATTATCCATCAATAGAAAAACAGTGAAATGATGGATGTGGAGGCACTTTTCAATGATCTGGAAGCTAATAATCCTCAAACAAATGAAGAAGCTAAAAAGAAACTAGCTGAATTCTTTAACCTTAGTAATTATAAATATTTTAAATAATGGTTATGTACAAAATTATATTTTAAAAAAATTATTGTACAGTGAATTGCAAAATTTCTCAGTTAATTTATATATACTCATATATTCATATATATAAGCATGTGTTTAAATTTTCTAATATTTTTGGTTGTTATTCAACAATAAAAGATCAAGTCAAAATTGTCACATTATGACCAAACGACAAATAAAATAAATTTATGATTACCTATTATAACCGAAAAAATTAGATTAGGTTAAAACCGGTTAAGAATATCCTTCTATACTATAACATTTCTATTTTTTGTTTAAATTTTAGCAAAGGACCCTGGTCTTGTTAAAGATATGATGGAATATTATTTACGGACAAATTCTGTTCGTATTATTGATGTCCTAATTAAAGTTCAACATCCACATGACAATTTTGTATTTGATCGCCTGGCTGAATGGTTAAAAACTCAACAGTATCGAACAGCTTCATTGTCTCTTTTTGGTTATATTGTACGCAAACACCCAACCTGGTTACATAAAGTTGCAAAACATAAATTAATTAGGGATATATTTAAATTATTACAAGTAAATACATATATCAGAATTCATTTCAAATTAATATTAAAATAAAAATTGATTCCGTTTGTAAACTGTTTATTTTCATTAACAGAATGAAAAAGAAATTGTTCCGTTAATGAGCGCACTATTATGTATCATCACACTATTACCAATAATACATTCATCAACTCAGCAATTTCTTCCTGAACTTTTTGAAGTTTTTGGTCATTTAGCATCATGGAATTGTCAAAATCCAAATCGCTTATGTGAATATCAATTAATTCATTTACAAATTGGTCTTCATATGTTATTTTATCGATTATATGGAATGTATCCGTGGCATTTTACAATGTATTTAAAGGAATTTATAAATAAGGAAAAAGGTGCAATATTTCATCATACTATAAAACCATTATTAGAAACGGTTAAAATACATCCACTCTTAATAACCGGCACTAAAGAAAGTGAAGCACATATATCTAGATGGAAAGATATGGAACCGCATGATGTTGTTGTTGAATGTGCTAAATTATCATTGGCAGTTTATAATCAGGTATTTTATTTTTTAATTAAATTAGAATATTTTAAATTATATGTAATTGTAGGACAATAATCCGGATTGGTTTGCTATACGTTGCCAAGAAACGCCATATTCGAATCAACAATATCATCAACATAATTTATCTCTACGTGATACTCCTTTTAAACCAATTACAGGATTTTCATCACCATTTCAATCTCTAATGCAACGTGAAAAATTAATAGATTATCAAAAAATTGATCAAATATGGAGTCCGCATATTGAAGCAACACCACCACCAACTAATACAGTACCTCATACACCGACACCAAACTATGGTGTACCATTAATAACTAGTAGTACATCAAATACAAGCAATTTATTAGGTGGTACAGGTTCATCACCACCAGAAGCAGCTGTTGAAGCTACACCAGAAACTACACCGATGAAAGATTTAAATTCAAAACGTGGTTTAATGAGTAATAAACCACATGCTGTTAGATCTATCTTAGGTTCAAGTCAACCTTCATCGCCGATGCGTAAGGAACAGTCACCATTTACTTTTTCTGATAGCACACAGGATAATTTAGTACCAATATCCTTATCACATAGTCAAACATATTGTCAAAATATTCTAGAACAGTCTACAACGACAACTGCCACAACAACTTTAATTACGAATTCATCAACAATAACAAATCAACGATTTATACAAGTGGTTAGCGATCGCAATCAAGCACAATCAGTTCCAATCAATTCTATTGAAATTAATTCATCCGTTTCGAAATTGCAACCATCAACAAATCGAGATATTCAACAAGCGTCTGGATTTAGAAATGTTGGTCAAATCTCATTGGATTCACCAACATACCAATCAGAAAATACTAGAGAAGATCAAGAAGTTACAGAGTTGACTAGTCAACAATTAGGAATAGCTGGTAGCAGCATTAGCGGACCACACCACTCGGATACATTACAGGTAAAATAATTTCTGAGTTTTAGTAAACTGATATTTAAAAAATCAAAGTAAGATTTTTAAATTTAATTTTTATATTTTGACCAAATCTAAAATATATTTTATAGGATACTTCAAATGAATGTGGTGACGAAGCTGAACGTTCACCATGTTCTATTGGTGGTTTACATGTGCCTACAAATCGTACAATGCAATTATTTGTAAATCGTATAAAACGTAATCGTTTAGCAACATATTGTCAAAATGATACCAGTTCTTATTTAAGTTATGGTACAAGTCCTGCTGATACAGCAACAAATGAAATGTTTCATGTATCATACATTGTGAAAGCAAAAGTACGTCGTACAAATTCATGGCCAGTTATTAATAAAAATGTTTTTATTGATAAACAAAAACAAACGATAGATTTTGAAACAACAACATCAGGTCCACAATTCGATAACATTAAGAGTACATCAATAGCGTCACAAGAAAATGGTGATTCTAGTACACATGTTAATATTGCTAATGTTCCTTGCGGCAGTAGTATTCCTGAATATAGATTAATTACAAAAAATGATATGATAAATTTTACTACTCAACATATTTTGGGTAATAGTACTAATATATTGGGTGTGACCGGTAGTGGTTATAATCGTATTCGTAATAATGTAATAACAAAAACATCGGGTACGCAAACTGTTCAACAATGGCCACAAATTTACGAGTATAATTTATTAGAACTTTTTGTTGAAGATAATAAATTACGCAATGCTACCGCTGAAAAACTCACACTTGAACCACATGAAATTCTTAATCAATATATTGATCTTACTATTAGAGCCAAATATTCAACTGATACGAAAAATCGTGAAGATGAATTTAAAGAACAAATTCAGCTTTTGTATTTACAATTACAATATGAACGGCACCGCCGTGAAATACATGCTGAACGTAATCGTCGTTTAATGGGTCGCAGTCGTGACAAACGCACCCTGGAATTAGAAAATGAAAGTTTACGAGATCAGTTGCGTAACATTGAGGATCAAAATAAATCATTAATAATTGAACTGAAAACGACACGCCAATCATTTAAAGATAAAGAAACGAAACTAAATAAAGAACTGAATATATGGAAAACAAAATATCAAACTGAATTAGACGATAACAAACAATTAAAATTTTCATGTGAATCAATTCAGCGTGAACTAAATGGCGAAATAAAAAATCGTCAAAAAGCAAATTTTGAATTAGATGTATTAAATGGTGAAATATTTGATTTACGTAATGAATTACAACATACCCAATATCAAGCTGAGCTAGGACTACAATATAAACAAGATTTAATTAAATTGGAAACCGAATTTATGATTATGGGTGAAGTGCAAATTAAATGTCGTGATAGATTAAATGAAATTGAAAATTTAAGAGCACGAGATGAGGAATTAAAAATATTACAGTCATCATACAAAAATGAAATAAGTGGTATATTTGATATTTAATTAATAGCAAACGTATATAAATTTTATTAAAAATATATTTAACAGAACTTCGATCATCTTTAGAAGATAAAACAGCTCATTTAGATAGAGCTAAATGCCGATTAAACGAATTACAATCTCAACTAGTTAATAAAGAGATATTATTTACAGATCAAAAACGACTCTTGAAATCTGTAAAAGATGAGTATGAAGAGAAATTTAAGGTAAATAATTAATTGCATTAGAAAATAAATTTCTACCACACAATTATATATTTTATAGGCTACAAATAAAAAATATGAAGCTCAAAAAGCTATTATATCACTAATGGAACAAAAAATTCTCGAACTCTATAAAAATCGAACGACTGTGAATTTGGCTATCTCTCCAGAGTCTGAAAGAGCAGGTAACATAATGCGTTCATGCTTAATTTTATTTAGTCATAAATTTGAAAATACATATTGATTTTTTACCATGTTCTATAGATATTGCCAGTTCGGCAGATCGTACATCACCATTATCAACTTCATTAGCTTCTAGTGGAGATGGTTTATCGATCAGTTTACGTTCAGTTACCGAACTATGTAATTTACAAGCTATTGTTAATCCCGCATCATATAAATCATCTTCAGTTGATTATCCATCATCAAAATATACATCAATTGCAAGTAGTTCAGGTGCCACTGTTATTACTGTAGCTAATTCAGGTACGACTTCAACACTTCTTAGTACCAATTTAAATCAAACGCATGTCACATCCTCTACTGTAACATCAACAATTTCATCAGATAGTGGAACCATAATTGGTGGTGGTAATGTTGGTGCCAACAGACAAACAGCTGGATCCTTAGATATTCCATTGCCAGGACCAAGTCAACAAAATCATCATTATTCCGCACACCACAGATAAAAATATTTAGTTTTTTTTACTTGAAAATAACAATACTTTTAAAAATAAAATATTTAAGAAAATCTTTATAAACAAAAAATATAAAAAACGATATGAAAACAACAAGTGATGTAATTAGAAAAAAAGGAGAATGAATATCAAGTTTTGTTAAATTCTCTGAGTGTAGGATTTTTATATTATTTATAATAATTTTTTTGTCTAATTTACTTCGTCGCCTTTTGCTTAAAAATATATATATTTTTCTTTTAATACCAAAAAATTAAAAAAAAAGTAAATTGTATTTAAAAAGAAGAGAAATTTATTTAAGATTTCTGAATTTTTATCATTAATCTTAGTTTTTTGCTATTTTTGTTTAAATTTTTTGAAAATAAAGTAGGTATAATTTGTTTTTCTTCGTTACTTTTATTATAATTAATTATTCCGTTGTTTAATGTAACGTCGTACAAAAAAATATTAAAAAATTTAAATAAGAAATAAATCTAAAGAACATTTTAAAGTATTATGTATATATATTTTTTTTTAATAAGCTGTATGTATGGCTTTATCATATAACACTACAAACTACTTCTTGGTATTTTAAATTACCAAAATGTTTAATTAAATTTCCATTTTACTGTCAATCTTATAAATAGTACAAGAAAGCATATAAAAGCTGAGACTAACTAAGCTGGTTTTGATTTTGATCATGATTTCAATTTTCCATTTCAGCAAAAAAAATTCAATTTTTAACGATAGCAGAAAAATTTCAAGAATCTCCAACATAGGTTATTCCAGGTCTGTTCAATTAAAGTAGAGACAAAAAATCTACAGTGGTGAATTAAAAAATGGTGAAATTTGTTATTATCAGCTGTTTTATATAATTTTTATTTTGTTTCTTGTAATGTAATTGAATTAAAATTGACATTAAACTGGGTGTTTTGCTTTTTATATTAGGTCTTCATACTATATCTATATTTATACTATACATTTTACGGATAAATAATTATTTTAACAAAAAAACTTGAAAAATGATGTCTCAATATATGGAGGAGTTAGAGCATGTATGTTTTCAAAATAATAATAAAAATAATCTACATTTATAAACTATTAGGAACCTTTTGATGTTGCTGAATTTGTTGAACGTTTAACTTGGCGTACGAATAATGAAATTGGTACTGATCAATTTGATCCAGATGTTTTACATGAAACTTTTGTTCAAACTATTAAAGATTTAAAAATTCTTCAAGAGAAACAACAACGTAAATGTGAAAGATTAGAGGAAGCTCTTAAAGATGAGCAAAAAAATCATGCAAAGAATATAAATCGAATTCAAGATCGTCACCAAGTAAATATATAAATTTATTTTAAATTTCTCTTGACTAATTAAAACGCAACATGAATAAAACTTCAAAGGTATCTGTAGAATGGTTCCATCAATTAGATGAAAAAATTAATTTGGTAGCAGGTAAAATAATCCATTTGGGTGAACAATTAGAAAATGTGAATACTCCACGTAGTCGTACCGTTGAAGCACAAAAATTATTAAATCATATGACAGAATTTCTTGTACCTGGACCAATTGTAAACGATTTATTTAATGATCCACTTAAATTATATGAAGCTGCTGATATTATACAGAAATTATATGCAATTTCTCAAGACTTACCAACCAATAAATTTGAAGAGGCTAAAAAGAAAATTGAACGTAAATATGATGAAATTGAACGTGGATTAATTGAAGAATTTGCAACAGCACAAAAAACAGAAGATATTGAAAAAATGAAAAACCTTGCAGGCATTTTATCACAATTTAAAGGATATACTCAATGTATAGATGCTTATATTGAACAAAGTCAAATGGTAAATTATACATACATATATTAAAAAATTAAATTATAATAAAAATATATTTTATTTTTTAGACTCAATATGGTGGTAAAGATATATTTATTGGCATTGTTCCAATGAGCCGTCATCATTATCAAATTATAAAAAAAGTTTTTGCTGGCCCTGATCAAGTTATGGCTAAATTTATTTTAAATATTTATCAATTAAAATTAAATCAATATGCTTATATGAAATTAGATGATAAAAAAGATGAAGATAAATATTTAAGAAATTTATATGAATTATATTCAAGGTACATTTTTGTTCCAATTAATTTGAATGTAATTGGATTAAATATGAATATATATGTATACATATATGTATTTATTATTTTTTTATATATAATTAGAACCGTTAAACTATCATCTGAATTACAAGAATTTATGGTTGATGCTGATGATGATCTATTATCAAAATTAACAGCAAATATTTTTGCTAAAGATATAGCCACGTACGTTGATACAGAAACCCGTAACTTAAAAAATAAATGTATTTTAGAATTAGAAAAATATTATAATAGTAAAAAACATCAAAAGAAACAAATTGAAAAATTTCAAGATTTAAAACGTGATATTCAAGCATCAATTAGTAATCGTTTAAATATTAATATAGCTCAAATTGATGATTATGGTGGTGAAACATTTTTATCGGAAGAATTAGCAATAAATTTATTACAGGAAGCAAAAGCATCATTTAAACGTTGCCGGATATTATCGAAAGAAAATGATTTACCTATTAATGTCATTAAAATAGCTGATATTCTTTTATTATATTTAATGAATGAACATGTTAATTATGCACTTGAATTGGGGTTACAAGCTATACCAATTGGTGAAAATAAAATATATCCACAAATATATTTTTTTGATGTTGTACAAAAAAGTAATATTATTGTACATTTATTGGATAAACTTTATACTGCCAGTATTATACCATGTGTCATGTAAGTAAAATATATTTTGTAAAATATATTAAGATTTAGAAAATTTTCTAGGTACATATTATTAATAAAATTGTCTTTATTTGTATTTGATTTTCAGGAATACATCAAAATATTCTGATTGCATGCAGAAAAAACGTTTAATGTTGGAACAAATTGAAAATAAATTAGATACCGGTTTAGATCGATCGGTAAATTCCATTATTGGCTGGATTAAAGTTTACTTACAAACTGAACAAAAGAAAACTGATTATAAACCAGAAAATGATACTGATACATTATCATCTGCGGTGATTACATTACAATATTATATTATGATATATTATTAATAATTATATTGTTTTTAAATACAGGCTTGTTTAAAAGTTGTTCAAACAATCCAACCGGCAATTGGTCAGATAAAAAAATGTGTTGATGGTGAAAATCTACAGAATGTTTTACAAGAATTTGGTGTACGTTTTCATCGTGTTATATATGATCATTTACAAAGTTTACAGTTTAATACAGCTGGTGCAATGTGTGCTATATGTGATGTTAATGAATATCGTAAATTAATTCGTGAATTAAATAGTCCATTGGTTATACAATTATTTGATATTTTACATGCTTTATGTAATTTGTTGCTTGTAAAACCAGAAAATATTTTAGAAGTTTGTACTGGTGATTCGTTGGTACGGCAAACATGTTACATTAAAAATAAAATTGCATTCTTATATTTCATTATTATTTTCAGAATTATTTAGATAAGTCAGTAGTGCGGCAATTTATTCAATTACGTGGTGATTTCAGATCTATTAAAACCACAAATTATTTAAAAGGTATTATAGAATAACTTTATTATACAACATATATTATTAATTTTAATATCATTATAAATAAATATAAAACTAATAAACGAATAAATAACTGGCTGTTTGTTGAACTTATTATTACAAAAAATAAATCAAATTAATCACTTTGCAAATTATCATAAAGTTTATTTTTAATAATTATTCTCAATCCAGTTTAAATTTTTAGCAATATCTGTAAAAATTACATATTCTTTAGGATTACAAATATTTTTATCTTTTTGAGCAACAGCTAATGATACAATTCCACGTAAATAATAAATATTATCGTTTTCAAAATACATTCCACCACCACTATCACCATTACAAACACTGGTTCCATTACGAAAACCAGCACAATAATTGGTATCTGTTAAAAAGTGTCCAAAAAAATCTCGATTACTTTGTAAGCAATCAAAAAATCCAATTACTGGCATATTTCCTTGTGTCAGAATATCAGAAAGTTTATTACTTTCATTAACACCCCATCCAACTACAGTACCATATTTATTAAAAACATTTGTCAAATCAAGATTTTCTTTTGGCCATAAACAGATTGGTTGTATAAATTTCGTAAATATTACTTCATTTGAAGTTTTCAATAAAGCTAAATCATTATTAAAACTATTCATATCGAAATTATTTTTTATGACAATATCATACACTTGATACTCTTTTGTATTTGGACTATTAAGTAAACGATTATGTAAACCTAGTTTTATAAAAACTCTTTGTGGTATCACAATACTACCACCATCGGCTAAACAATGTGCTGCTGTTATTGTAACTGTTGATGATATCAAAACACCGCTGCATATAAAAGAAAATATATTTGAATCTTTTCGAAGAAATATTGCTGCATGCCATGGCCAATCTCCTTCTTTTGATGGATAACCATATGAAATTAAACCTTGATGCATAATCTGCCGTGTACCACATTTATAGTTTTTATTAGATTGTCCATTTTTTTCATCTATTTGAAATGGATATTCATCAGAAGAAGTGGTATGATGGTATCTATTATTATATGCTTTAGTCGAAGCCTATATCAAATTTGAATAAAGTATGTACATACATGGGCTTATAACAATATGTATATGTAATATTATAAAAAAATACTTCCAATATATTATTATCAGCACTTGGATTACAAATATCGATTCCGTTTAGATACAATCCCTTTAAATTTGGAAATCCATGATTTGGTTTCCCATCAACATTAAAATAAATTTTTCTTATTTCTGATGAAGATTGCGGATAATATATTTGATATCCTTCATCCAATGGTAGAACTTGCCCATTTTTATCTTCCTAAAATTATATTTATACATCAAATAAATCTTTGCGTATAAATTTATTTTAAATTGAGGAGTATGGTACATATATAATTATAATTTAAATTAATTTACATTTACATTAAGATAAATATAATTTACATTAACAACAAAATATGAAAAACAAAAACATTTATGAAATTATTTATATTTCTAACATTTAACAAATACGCGTAGAAAATCAATATACACATGTACTTTGTTTCGAAATTCGAGATATTTCATTCTTAAGAAATATTGTATATAAATATTTACTTGAAAAAATAAAAATAAAAAATAAATTTTAATTATGAAAATAAAAAAACCGGTTGCATTTTAGTATAATTATCACATAACATCTAAAAAATTAACACTTGTTATAATTTTGTAATAATATTCCACTGGAAAATTTATAATAATATAATAATCAATTTATATCATATACTAACTAGTTTAACTTTAGCATAATTATCAAATAATAAATCCAATTTAATCATTGATAAATTTGGCCATTTATCTAAATAAATTATACCCCCCCAATTATTCCTTTTACCAGGTGGTCCATTTATATTTTTTTCAGCTGTAATTGCTGATGTCAATGGACAAGGATTAAATTTTTGTTGAACAAGAAAAGGTGGCTGAGATGATATCAAATTACAATAATTACAAATAATTATCAAAACGATTATTCTTAATGACATTGAAGCCGTATAAATATAATACATAATAATTCTATTTCGATGTATGGTCAATAAGATACTAATTTTGTTTGTAACATTTTAGATCTATACACAAAACAAAACTAGTATATATCTGATCTATCTTAGTGCTTTATATACCTGCGGTATGAAATTTTAAAATGTAATTTAATTCAGTGACATCATACAGAAATTTTATTGTATATTTTTGTAATTTAAAATAATTATATTACAATAATTTTTAATTACAGTTATAGTGTTTAATATTGAGTGAATTTGTTAGCATAGGAAATTTAAGAATTATATGTAAAAAAGTTTTGTGTATTTTACTAAATTACATATACATATACAAACATATACAAATTTAACCAATATATATATATATAAAATAATTACTAATCATAAAATATTGTTGTTTACTATAATTTTATATAATATTTTGTAATATTTGTTTATAAAAAATGTAGAGCTTGATATTTTTTAATTAATCTAAATCTTTGGTTATCTTACTAATTTACAAATAATGTTATGAGTATGACTTTATGAATAATGAAGCCACTAATTATCAAATATCCGGAGGTAAAATAATTCTATTATATGTTAGATTTTCGTAGAAACTATATCATATTTCTTCAATTGTTGTTCAAGGCAATTCAAATACTTATCCTATATAGCTTTGTATATAATTCTATATAATGAACATATAATTCTTTTATATGAAGTACCTCTATTTATGTCTTTTAATATCAATTTTATAAGTTAGACCATTAAACATTCATATAGTAGGTATTTACGAATAGTGTAAAAATAATTTTCTAGGTATAATAAATTCAATTTAAAATAAATAAACAATTTACTTTTAAGCATTTATTTACAAAAATATTTATAAAACAATTTGTAGCATAAAAACTATTTATGCTATTAAAAGAAAAATAATACTTCAAATATTCAAAATGGAATATTTTTTTTGATTTTTTAACAATTAATACTTAAACTATTATATCTTTTAATCCAATTTCCACATGTAGGTGTTTTGAATGTTGTTGACCATAAAATTTGTGACTTTTCTGTTGAATTTATATCAATCAATCGCAGTGTATAATCTCTTTGAAATTTGATTTGACTAAAATCAATATGATCCTTCTAAAATTATATACATATAATAAAGAAAAAATTATAAAATTTTTAATAAACAATATTTAATTTGCCAAAAGAACCTTTGCTTTTGCCGCTTCATATTCTTTCGTTTCACAATCTGTTGTTGTACCAGGACAAATTTCCAATAAACTGTATTTAATTACAAAAATGAAATTTACTATTTTATCAACAAAAAAATCACCATTAATATATCTATATATGTATATATTTACTATTTATCACTAAATGATTCCGTATTTAAATAAATCCTTACTAATATTCCATATTTTTTATTTGGAATAAATTTATAATTAATATTTGTATGAAGATAATTATTTTTGTTATGTGAATTTTTTAATGAATATCCAGTAGAATTAATTAATGATGTTGATAGCCATAAATTCTTTTGTTGTAATTTATTAATATTATAATTATTATTATGATTCCAATTATTAGAATAACTATTTGATGCAAATGTTGTATTCAAAAAGAATGGTTCCTTAGGTGATTTTAATTTTCTTTTACCATGAACTGATATTGCTTTAACTTGAACATAATAACTTGAATTAATATTTAAATTCCAAAATTCATAATATCTTGTTGGCTATACATTACAATAAGTACACATTTAAAAAGAAATTAATAATAAATTAATTTAAAGTTATTATATACTAGTATACGGTATACCTCTTTCACATATGCATTACATAAAAATAATGAATCATTTTCAGCTTTTAAATATAATGCCCAGCTAATTTGATACTTTTCGATTGGTATATCAGACTTTTCTGGTATCCACATTGCTTTTGCATAAACTGAACCATTTGGTAATAATTTTGGTTGTGTTATAGTAAAATTTGAAATATGTGGAACTTTTGGAGCTGTAATATGAGGCGGAACTAAAACTTAAGTCAATTTTTTATTTGTTTTTGATTATTTAAAAAAAATCTATTTAAAAATAATAATAATTTATTATTATTATTATTATTGCTTTTGCTTACAATCAGATAATTTGTATGGTTTTGAAAAATTTGAATATCCTTTAAAACCATATTCATTAATAGCAGCAACACGAAATTGATACCATCGTCCTTTTCGTAATTTAATTCTTACAACACTTCTATAAATATAATAATTGAAAATTTAATTTACATCTATATTTATGTATATTATAAACTTACTTTTTTACATTCGGCTTAATTGTACTATCAGCAATTCTTTCTGTTTGAAACCATTGCCATTCACCTAATTTATGACCAGAAAATATACTACCAATATGTGATCTTCCTTCAACAATTACAATAAATGATTTATTATCAGTCCGATTTAATGGTAATTGCCATGATATATCACATGATCTTCCTTTATGCTTTCTTGTTGGTACTGATAAATTAAATGGAATTGGTGGTAAATTATTATCAAATTCTAAATTTTTATCTGGTTCCTGACATATCCAACCACAATTTTGTTGACAACATTTTTTTATACCAGAACATTTATAATCATATTGATTACACTTTTCTAAACATGACATTGGTTCAATCGAATTATTTGATTTCGGACATTTACCAGGTTTTTTAATATTCTCCATACAATCATAAATAGTTTCCTATAAAAAATTATTTATAACTATTTAACTATAAATATTAATTACCTACATTAGTAATATGACCAGAATTTTTTTCATAAAAAATTAATTTACATTGTGTGTGTAATAAATTTTCATCAATTTCATCTCGTTTCTTAGAGTAGACGAATTTATTGTGTATCATTAAACTGTATAATATGATTGCTGATAATACAGATTTTTTTAGAATCATATTTTGTACTGAAAATAAAAATTCAAAAATAAAAATTTTATTCAGTATTTTTTGTCAAAAATTCAAAATATGCATAATGAAATTTTAATATATTTAAAAAAAACCGTCCATTTATATTTTTCGTTCTTTATAACGTGGGTTAATATGATGAGATACTACATATTATTATTTATTTCAAAAATTATTTTGTAATATAAATATTGAAAATTGAAGTATTTCTAGCCCTCATCATTAAATACCTATTAAATATTTTCAGTTGAAATGGAATTTTAATAAAATGTAGAAGGAAATTAAAAACCAAAATGAGAAGTTTTATAATATAAATATATATACATTGTATATGGTAATCGTTGTTAGGTTGATCTACTAATTTTAGAATAAGTCCTAAAGTCGCTAACTGAAATCCTCCCTTCACTCCATACTCCCGAGAACCAAGAACCAAGTACCCTTAACCTAACCTATATTGCAGTAAATATTGGTTTCAAAATTTTAGTTAATTAAAAAAAGAAATATAAAGTTATTCTAAATAGACTGAAATGTCCAACTTAGTGAAGATAATAATAACATATACCGTAATAGGATATTTGCGTCGGTATAAATAATAAATAAATAGTATTTTTTGGCTTAAAAACCAACTTTCCGACGGCTTGAAATAAAAGTGTGGCTTATCAAATTGATATAAGAATTCTATATTACATAATAAAAAGATATAATATACAATTTTTGTTGTTATTTACGTTATACTAAAAATATTAACAGGCTTTTTTTTTAGTTGTCTTTTAGTATATTTAATGAAACTAGTATCATAATGTTCTGGCACTTTTTCCAATTCTCCAGTCTCATTTTTCGTATATTTATATTTTCCAGACAAAAATAATTTTGAATATTTGTAATTTTTCTGATTAATTTCACATTTTAAATATCTAAACATCATATTTTGATTTTCTATAAAACATAATTTTTCTAATTCTTCATCAATTCGTGGTCCTCTTGCAGCATTTTGTGCATCATGCTTTTTAATATATGATTTTTTATTCCTTCTATGTTTTTTACTGGACGATTTTCTCTTTGCTTTTAAATTTTCATATTTTTTACTATTAATTTTAGTCATTATTAATGTTATTTACTTACATATCTTAAATTTCAAAATTATTTATGTAATATTCAAAGCATAATTGATGATAGAATAAATTAAGGCTTCAAATACTTTTGAAAAATAAGTTTGAATTACCTACTATAGTAGTAATTTTCATAACAACATTAAAAATCCTAATTTTCAATATGACATAGTTTAACTAGGAAGCCCAGGCCCAGGATTGATAATCAAAAAGACATTTTAAGGATATTAAACAATATTGAAAGTTGAAAACGTTATTTGCATAAACAATCACCAGTGACTATATATATACATATATTATATATATTTATATATATATATATATATATATATGTATATATATATATATATAATGGCCTGTAAAATATAAAATAACATTTGTATGTCATCATTTTTGATGGTCCCCGGTGTATGTTTAAGTTATAAAAATTGTTAAATGTAGCGAGAAAAGTTTTCACGGATAAAAGTAATTTAAGACAACTAATTCGAAAATATATGCACATATGTAGTACATATATACGATGTTTAAATTTTCTATATATAATACAATAAATATTATATAAATAAATTGATGAAAGTTTCAAGTAGGGAACACGAAAAAAAGTAAAATTAATATTCATTTTATTTAGTATCCTCATCATATTCTGTTATGGTAGTAAAGTTAAAATATTTTATATAAACTTTATATTTATGTTTGTACATATATATATATATACGAGTATATATTTTTTGGGTTTGCAAAAATTTCTTTAAACATGTCCTTAAGCCGTCGTACATATTTTCATCATCTCTACATACCAAAAGGGAATTAAACTTTTTTCTTCAAAAAATAAATAAAAATATAATATACGATATAATATTTTATATTGAACTGAAATCGGATCGGTGATGATGAAATATAAAATACACCTTTAAGTTAAAATAAAATTAACTTCTTATCGTTTTTTTTCATCAATTTAATTCATATTGCTAATTTTTTTAATATTTATATAAATTATTCAAATTAATTTTTTGACATCAGAATGGCGCTACATTTTTTTGGACTTTTTTTTGTGATTTATAATTTAAATTTTTAGTACAATTTCTACAATTTCTAATATGTATAATTATCTGAAGGTTTTGTTTAATTTTATACATGTACCTATGTATGTATATAAAGAAAAACGAAATTCTTGTAGATTTGTTAACATTATAAATCAAATAATAATTAATAACTTTAAATATTAAATTGATTAAATTTACATTTAGTCTAAAAGTAAAATCTCAATATTCGTATTTAAAAAACGTTCCAATTACATTTTTTACACATTTTAATTATAGTTTATTATTGAAAAATTATTGTAATATTTATTCTAAATTTAATTAATATTTTATTTTCAAAATTCATTAAATTAAATAATAGTAAATTAATTTTTTTTTATTGTTAAATCATATTTTTTTTACTCAATTCAATAATCTGCATGAGATAAACTAATTTAATTTATAACAATCTGATAAACTAACTTGCAACAATTTATATGCATTACAGACTAGTTGATAAATTTATATACGTACTTATGTAATAAAAAATATATACTTACGGTATATATTTTATAATAACAATAAAAAGATTAACTTAAACATACAAATAAATATAATAAAAACAAAAATTTGCACGATGATATCTGATATAACACTAACCTACCTTTATTTATATTATCTATGTATATATTTTTAAACTTAATATACAAAATTGTTTATCATAATATATATAAAAGATCATCACATCACACACTAATTTGGATGAACAAAATAAATAAAAAAATTGGAATATTTCAATAAAATCACTGAATTTTTTTCATAATAAACATTAAATGTATAAATTCAAAAATTAGTTATTATTATTTAAAAAAAATGTTATTTGATGTTGAATCTTTAACTATAACAAAAAATAATAATAAGTTTTAGGTATATATGTAATGTACATATATATTTAATTTTTTTTTTAATTGAAATTAATATATTAAAATATTAAAAATTAATATATTAAAATCACCTAGAAAATGTGTTAATTATTCACCGTTTTTTAAGTACAAAAATAACATAAATACTAATTAAATATATTTAAAGAAATAAATCACAAAATAAATAAATCGTAAAAATTAATATCAAGAGAAAAATAATATCGATCACTTTAATTATCGACAACTTTTAAAATATCGTCTGTCGTGCGCCGCGATAAATACTATATTAAAAGTGTATTTTTTTATATTAGTTTTTGCAAAGAAAATTATTTAATAAGCTGCGTGAAAAAATCGCAACATATAAAAACACAATTCCTGTGGGTTACAAATATTATGTTGTATCTATATAGATTATACATTATTATGTTGTGTGTAGATATAAAAGGTGAATATATTATATAGTAATAGTAGATATTATCAAAGCATGACGAATATCTTATAAAGTGGAATATTGGGTTTTATGGGTTACGTAGAATTATCGCAAATAAAAATAACAAGAGAAACAGTGAAAAAGAGAGTTAATATGAAATGGATGTACTCGATGTACTGATGTTCACATTCACAATCCTTTCGTCGCATATACTTTAACAGAAACAATCTTTTCGCTAAAATAATAATGTAAAAATAATATTATTATGATTAAAAAATCATTAAACTACACAAAATTGAAACTGAAAAGCGATGAGCGCATTAATTTTGATGTAGTGTTAAGAATACATAAAATACAACAAGAAATTATGAAAAAGAATATATACATCAATACGGCATTTTCGAATTGATCGGCTGGTCGTTGTTTACCACAGATATTCATTTTAATAAACCATTTATAAAAAATTATACATATTAAAAAGTAATATCAATATGTGTACATACAACATAAAATATGTATCCATATACATATATATTTTTCACGAATATATAATATTACATACTTTTTAATAATTCATATGCATTAATTTATTTTTCATAAGGTCCATAAGGTCCATATAAAAGTTTTTCACGAAGATATTGTTTTGTTATGTTACAATTCGAATTTGGTTATTTTTAAAAAGAACAAAATTAAATTGGAAGATAATAAATACATTCCTTATTGTAATATATTTATAATGTGAAGATTCCTAATTTTATTATTTTTTTATATAAATAAAAGAAAAAGAGTTTAAGACATTTCATAGATGTTCATGTTCAAATCCCTCCCTCCCTATTGAAATACGAAATTAAAGATTTCATTCATATCACGAAATCAACTTCAACTGTCTGGACTGGAGTCGCACTGCGAGTGCTTTCACACATGAATACAATTTACAGTAATAAAACAAAAACAAAGAATACTCATCTTCTATCCAACCTAATATTTCTCTAATTCCTTCTCCTTTTTCTGCATAACCTAAACAGTGTAAAACCATGTGTAAAACAGTGTAAAACTGTGTGTAAAACTGATTAGGTTATGTAGGAAGAAAAAGAAGAAGTTTAGGCTGTACTTAAAAAAAATTTATGTAAGCAACAAAAACGAAATTTATCTAAAAAATATACATTTACATTTACATACATATATATGTATACACGATAAGAAAAATATTAAGCATATAGTAGTCCCATATCACAACTACTCGTATATTTGGTAAAATTCAAAAATAACTTTAATTTTCTGTCTAATAAAAAAAACTGAAAGGAAACTAACTTTAAGAAATATAAAACAATTACAAACCTGCTGTATTTGCAAAAGTGCGAATTGAATTACTTAGTGAATGTGAATGGTCATTTCTTATATTCTTATATATGTATGTTATTCATAATAATTGTTATATGGATTATAAGCACTAGATTTAAAAAAAAATTATATGTATGAGTTTTGCGGTTAAAATTTCAAGGATTTGGCTATTAAAATAATAATAAATTTTTGGATGTAGTTGTAATAATCATAGTAGTATGTAGTATATTTCTTAGAAAATGAAATAAATATATGTATGTACATATAATCTAAATTTAAACAATTTCTTTACTTCTCTTTGAAACATTTAACCCACTGATGATGGTGGGATTATTTTATTTGTATATTTACCATAAATTTATTTTAGTGATTTTTTCTTTAAATTTTTTTATTTTTATATGTACTGATTTTTCATGAATCTTATCATTATTTACATATATGTATATATAATACATATATTTGGAAAAAAGTCGTTATTTTCTGTACTTACCTTTTACATTTGTTTAAACATCACCAATCCAATCACAAATTACAAATTACGTGAGAGATTATTTAAGCTTAAGGGTTGGTTAGATATCGTCAAATTCATATGCATAAAAAATTTATGTTTGAAGTATGTATTAAATTGGACTAAAATGTAATTGAAAATCGTATCATGTAATTTTATATCTACAATCTACCCCATACAAAAATATATCTTTTAGAAAACAAAAGAATGTCATAATCTGAATATTTTATTTTGTTCTTCCTTTTCTCCTGGGCTAAACATTTCGATACAAGCCTATAGATATAGACCACTTAGATCTTAAAGTTTCCTCGACATTATAATACATGTATATTGTGTATAAATTTTGAAATGTTATTAATAATAATAAATATGAGACAACAATAATTGTTTAAAATTATATGTACATTTCCATATTTCCATATACAATACCTACTTATTATTAGCTTATCTTTATGCAAGGGCATGAATTTTATGGGTCACTATTTATCGGACTATGTATTATAAATATTTTTTATTGTTTATTTTTTGTTATTACTTTTTTAAGGCTTTTATACCTATTTCACACTAGGCATGTTAAACTACGCTTAATTAACAAAGTAAAAAACATCCCATTCAGACGATGCGAAACGTATTAAAGTTTAACAAGTCAAAATTAAGAAATTTTTTTCTCAGTGCATTATTTTATTATTATGCATTTTTTAATTACGTTTTTTCTAAATAAATTTTAATCGCGTCAGCTGAAATATGTATTTTTTGGGTAGAAGAAATAAAATTCAAGAAAATTTTGCCATTCAAATCGAAACATAACAAAAGCATCAAATATTTGGCATAACAAACCCTTAAAAATTGTGCGTTAAATTATTTAATACGTTAAATTTGCATTGTAGTTAAATTTTGTACTGTAAAGAAACGTAACAAATACATTTAACATATTCAATGGTAGTCTAGTGCTAGTCTGAACTAAGTATTATTTACATACATACATATGTATGTAACATAACTATTTTATATTGAATTGAACAAATTCGTAAAAAAATATATCAATTATTTTTACCCACTATTGTACGTATATTATTTCGTCATAAAACACTGATACAGTCATTTTTTTAAACCTAATATTCATAAATAATACATAACATAATTCTTCATTTAAAAAAAAGATTTTTTTTTTAATTTTTTCACTGTATTATCTAAAGAGGACCTCATACAAAATTATATGGAAAATTGACCATTTTAGAAGAAAATGATATTTCTGTAAGATTTTAAACCGAATATAATTATAAATATCAGTTTATTGTAGTGATTAATCATAACAGTTCATTTTAGAAATATGTACGATATCCTTAGATTATCTATCATTGGAGTAAATTGTGCAAAAATTAATTGGTAAAAACTATGAAATTTGTGACAAAGTTTTACTTAAAAATAATAATCGCTTTTTAGTACAGAAAAGTGATAATTTAATTTAAAATTGAAGTTATTAATTAAATGTAATTTAATAAAAGATTATATTATATTATATGTACATATTATATGTATTTTCTAAATATGTATATTTATTTCTATATAGTAATGAATGGCTTTCAAGTATGCAACTTTGTTGCTTATAAAATAATACTCCAATTAAAAATGAGTTAATAAATTAATGAAAATAATAATTTATCTGATATAATATAAATAATATACATATATAGGTATTATATAATCATAATGTATAATATAGCTTTGTTCCATTTATCTATAAAAGTATATTTGTATCTTTAGAAAATATCAGGATTTTAATTAATTAAAAATATTAATTTATGTACCTATTTATAATTGATAAAATAAATTTGATAAATTAATCAACATACTTAGTAAAAAAAGAAATTACAAGAAGCTTAATAATATTTAGTTAAGTAATAAATTCAATTAATAAATTCAATTTGAAATAAAAAAAAGGGATTAACTTGACTTGTAAAAGGACTAAGTTTAAATTTAAAGACACCTATGTTAAACTTTATCAGCATTAACTTTTGTGTTGAAATGGAACACATCTAGGTATAGAATTATTAAAAATATAGTATACATACATATAAACAAAATACTCTTGATGAGCGTTATAGCAAAGACTATATATTTATATTGTCTTTGGTTATAGCCTCTAGGTAAATTTATTTAATTATATTATAAATATTATAGGTATGTTACATATTTAAAATGATTATGCTCCAAGCATAATATTATGGTAATCAAGTATTTCGATCTTTAATTTATTATCTTAAATTTGATTACATTTTTGTTAATAAACTAAAAGTATAAGGTTACATATGTATACATACGAGTATTTACAAATATACATTCAACACATTTTATTAAAAATAATCTAAAAAATTTATGCTTTCATATAATTAAAACTATAATCAAAATTATTTATATATTGTACGAGTATTATACATAAGTACATATATTCCATGATTAATTATTCACTTAAAAATTAAAATATTAATAAATAATTTTTATAAAATTGAATGTTATAAAAAAGTATTACCAAAAATATTTTTTTTCGAAAGTTCAAATTACTCTTTGTTTTTTCTGTAAATTAACTATAATTAAATTTTGGAAATTCTAAACTTTAATTATTATTTTTATCAATTTATTTATTTTTGTATTTCTTGATCGGAAAATATCATAAAAACCATTAGTTGTCATTTTAAAATGATACTTCGAACAAATATGAAAATAAAATGATTGAGAAACAACATTTAAAGAATTAAAAATGAGAAATTTTTAAATTTTCTTTAAAAATTATTAATTATTTTTTATATTTTAGAAACCTACATAAAATGTTTATTAATTTTTCTACGTTAAAAATTACATGCTAATAATGAAAATATATATTTAAAGTTCATTTAACATTCGGTTACTTTAATTGCTTTGTAAAAAAATTTCGCTATTATTGTAAATTTAAGATATAAATTTTTCTAAGATTTTGTTTTCTAAGAAGGGAAAAATTGAAATAAATTACATACAAACATTGTTGAGGCCTAGCAAAAGCTGTATGGGTATGACCAAATGTACTTATGTAATAATACAATTTTAAAAGTAAATGCTTAAATATTATTTTATTTTATTTAGCTTAAATACTTTTAAGTATTAGTCTAACTAAATACTAGTTAGTCACAATATTTATATGTAACTATTTTTGAATTCTCCTAAAATACTTTCCCGCCCGATAGTAAAAGTATTTGAAGTTAATATTTTTGCTGAATTATGCACCGAAGTTAAAGCAATTTGAAGTAACCATATAAAATATTTCTAAGTATATTTTTTATTACATATATGATTAAAATTGAATTGATAATTATTACATATATGATTAAAATTGAATTACTTTCTGAATAGTAAAATAAAAATCTATCAATTTTTTTACTCTGTTAATATTCAAATCTGGGTAAGATTAAGTAGGTTGATTTTTAATGAAATAAGATAAAATTATATATATTTTTTGTTTTTATATACAAAATTGATGTAGGCTCGATTTACAAGAAAATAAATATAGCATGAAAAATAATTAACAAATTCTATGATTAATAAAATATTATATTCACGAAGAAATTTATTTACAGCCTATTTATTTTTATACTTATTATGTACAACAAAATTTAATAATTATGTACCTTAAAAAATTATGTTTTCTATCCAAATTTGTAAAATATTTTATGAAAAATATAAAGTGTCCACCCCAGCACCTTTACAAACATGAATTGAATAATTGTTATATATTATGGTATTATTATTATTATGATATAGCTCAAAAGTATAATATATTTTAATGTCATGGAAATATTTTTTGAAATATTTATGTATGTTAAAAATACTATGTACATATTTCATATAATTTTAATCTGTTATCTTTGTATAGAGAATCTGTATGGTTTTTTATTGTAAAAAAAGATTAACTAGACTTGTAAAAGGACTGAATTTAAATTTAAAGAGACCTATGTTAAACTTTATCAGTATTAACTTTTGTTTTTTATTGTATTTAAAGATAAATAAGGTGGCTCCCTATTTGCAAGATATTTGGAATTGGTTTCGATATTTTAACTACATATATATTGGAGAATGTCAAAGTGGCAAGGGGTACATCCCCTTGAATTTGTTTTCGGAAAAAATCGAAATTCTCCAATATAGACAAATTTGAAAAAATCGAGTCAAGTGACAGTACTATTATATTTCTATATACAAAGGTATTAGTCAATCCCTTTTATATATTTAATATAAGAATCATAAATAATATACTAAAATTCTAATATCTTACATGAAAATATTTATGTCGTAAAAATTTTATAAGACTATTGCACCATTGACCGAAAACTGCAACTTGTTTTTGAAATAGTACATAAAAATTATGAAAAAAGTATTTCAAAAAATGATAATACCGTACCTATTAATTTTATTAATTTTATAATATTCATTCAGTACAACATTCGGCACATAATAACAACATTAAAATCTACGATAATGTTTATTTCTATAGTATATGTATGTATGTATATGTTAACATGTTAATAATAATTATATTTTACCATAATTTAGTTTAGTATAGGTAGTTAAATGTTGAAGTTAAATAGTCAATTATATTATTCATAATACTTTACAATAAATCTTAGATAATTCTTAGTAATTAAATTATTTTAAAATACATATACATGTATGTAGATAAATCAAGTTTAATTTAATTGAGAAACTGCCAGCTGATATTCTTTTTAGTATTTTAGTATATATTATTCATTAATCTTCTTTTGGCATAACAGCCCGATGTGGGCCTAGGCCTTACCTGATAGAGGATTTCCCGACATTATTTTTTATTTTCATTAGTCATATAGTCCTAATTTTAAATCAATTTTCAAAATATATTTTAAACATATGCATTACTGGAAGTGTGGGATGCTTAGTAAACGTGAATATTCATATTATCAGATAAAAAATAGTCATCCATTATTATATTATTATACTATTTGAAGTTATTTGACATAAAATATTTTATAAATAAACAAACTTTATTAAAATTATTGATTGTACTCTATTTGAAATAACTAACAAAATTTGCTTTCACAAATATAAAAGAAACTTTTCAAACTCATAAATTTATGTTTTTTACAAAATGACATGGTCTCGTAATGATAATTGCATTTTTTACAATTATTTACAAAACAAACAAAAACAATGCTGTTTTTTTTGTTAAAATTCAAATTATTATAAAAGTACATATTTATTTATGAAAATGAAATTAAATACTTGTCGTCGTGCTTTTTTAAACTAAATACAATTTTTTTTAGCTAAATCAGCAATTAAATGACCCCAGGAATTTAATTGTTTGCAAAAAATTAAATACGATAATGTTTCTGTATGAAACTACAAAAAGAGTGAGGATCGTGTCGTGTGTAAGTTTGTTAAACCTTAAAAAATATAAATTAAATATAACTATGTACTATAGTTTTTTTTATGTATGTATAATGTATATGTTAAAATAAACTTTTCAACTGATATTTATTTACAATCTTTGAAAAATTAGTATACATACTTAAGAATGAATTTTAGATATAATTAATATAAAGATATAATTTTATATATTAAATAAATAAAATATAAATCATATAGCAAATCAATTAAAATATCGTAATTTAAAGTATATACATATAGTTTTAAATTTACCCCGTATTAATACTACCTTTATTTATATTGTACCATTACCAATACCAAATAGTTTTCTTCTAAATAGAGTTTAGTCAAAAATATAATAGGCTTAGTATTTATACGTAATTACTATAATAATTATTATAGAATGCAGTAAAAAATTTACATTTATATTTAAATGAGCCTATTTGTCGTTGAATCATACTAAAAAGAATTAATACACTGAATGCAAAATATATTTCTGAATTTCATAATATGTCTATATCTATAGTATATAATATTTATTTATTATTTAAATTTACTTTTAAATATTCACTAGTTCAAAATAATAATAACTATATTAACTAATCATATTCTTAATTTGAAACTAAAAGTTTTTTACATTACTTAAATAATATAATTACATTATAATTTTTAAAATAAATACAACAAAATTTTATAAAAAAGATCTCTGTTAATATTAGAAATTCCTTTTTATATATATAATGTATATGCGCATGGAAAATAAAATCAAGAAAAATTCCTAACTCTTTTTTTTTATAAGGTCAGGTACAAAAAATGAATTCCCCCTATAAATAAATTAAAGTTCTAAAATTCGTCATTTCGGTGCTATTTCTTTAAAACGGCCACCACATATTTTATGTCTGATAAAAATATTTCTAAAGCCTACAAAAAAAAAATATGTTTGAGTTTTTAATGCCATGTAGTTCGTATATATTTTTTCTCTTTTTGCTTACCTGCATTCATTTTTGTTGTTGTTAAATACCAAAGAAATTATTCTAAAAGCTCTTTAGAGAATATATAAAAGGATCGATTGAAAGCCAATTAATAGTTCATGGACCGCTTTATGTGAGAACAAGGTGCAGCATAAACAGAAAGAAATAATTTTATAAAAAAAAACATATACTTTTTTTTAATATATGTATATGCATACGAGTAAATAAAATACACTTTGTTAATTTAGCAAAATGTTTTATAGAATATTTTAGTCTGAAGGCCTATTAAAATAGATGAGTTTAGTATGTATGTAGGTATATTGCGTCAATAATTTGTGTTGTTGTCAGAAAGTTATAATGTTTATTTATATATGTAGTTGTTGTTTATAGAGAAGGACCAAAGGACGTTAACACAATTTCAAATTTCCTTAACCCATTTCAGAATTCATCTTCTTCTGCGACATCATTTTCATTTCTATCAAAACAGCTACCGTGTCGTGTCACTAAATACAAACTAATTAAGGTTAATTAAATTAAGAATATATGGTTAATTAACTGAAATTTTTGTATATTTTTATAATCCTGGCTGAATGATATAATGTTTGTAAACAAAAACGGTATATAATGTATATTATTTTTCGATAACATATTTTCACATGTTATTAAAGTATAATAAGTTTTCTCAAAAAAAATTTAAATTAAATTAATTTTTCCTTATTATTTTTCAAACAAATTTATACATTTTAGATATAGATATTTTATTTCCGGTTTCTTCATTTCCTGGAAAAAGCCTCAATATATAATATATTAAACATGACACCTAGCGGAATTTCTGAAAAAATTGTTTACATCTTCTATTTGAATTTGATATGTAAATTTGAATGGTGATTTAATAAAATTAAAATTAAAAGTTAAAAAAGTGGCAAATTAATAATTTATAATCAAAATCTGCAGAAAATATTTATAATTATTATTACTAGGGGGCGTTAAATATATTCTCCAAAATTCACTTTCATAAGATATTTTTTCAAAAAAATCAAATAATGTTTTGTTTTTGTAAACGTCATGTCAAATTTATTTTGTATACGCGTTCTACAACACCACTACACACATGATTCCATAAAAAAGAAAATAAAAAAACCAACACTACTGTTTAAAATTCATCTAGATTGGTCGCCATTGTTCTTTTTAATTTCAAGAGAAAGAAATAAAATTTATATATAATTTATTATAAAGCAAATAAAATTATTTTAGTAAATTAATTTTAATAAAACTATTAATAATTAAAGTTTAAGTGTGTTTAATAAATAATCGGAATACGAAAAGAAATTTAAGCTACTAAAATCAAAGTTTTTTATATAAGAAGAAAAACACATCAGTGAAAAATGTCTGCAATGAGTCCAGAATAGTAAGTGATTTTTCGTTTTTATTTGTTTTCACTACACCCTAGTTTCCTTTGTATATATATTTTCTTAATATCCTGAAACAATTTCACAAATTTTCATAATTAGAAAATGTTTTTATAGTGGAAAAGATTCTAAATTTTATTCTGAAAATAGTAAAATTTCCAATTTGCTACGTCATTATAAAAATTTAGTAAAAAAAATATATTTCTTCTCATAATTATATGTACAAATAAATTCTATAAAGCGCAATTAGTGGTACGACGGTTATTATAATTTTATTATATCATTTTATTGACATTTTCTCATAATTGAAGACAACAAAAACCAAAGTCTAAAAGCGAATTAATCTACAAATTTATTTTCTCAAAGAGGGTAGGTGAAGTGATGATGGAATGAAAAATATCAACTAAAAAAATGAACTGTCGATTTTTATAATCTTTTTCTTTTTTTTTTAAATAGTGACGATGACTCATTTTTCTAAGTTAAAACTTCCGGGGGACGAGGTTTAGAGAAATTCATACTTACTAACTTACTTCAAGTAAGAGGTGTATGATTTTATTTACCTACAATCATATTTCATTTTTATAGTTTTCAAATAATTAAACAAACAATAAATTTTGCATAATTCTCGCCAGTATTACGTTTTTAGATACCTAATATCTTAGTGATTATCGATGAATTTTATATTAGTATATACAAAACTACTAAATTTTATATATTATTTTGAGAATGGGCGTTTTTTATACTTCTATTCAAGAAATATTTAAAATTTAAAATAATCTCTAATTAAAATATCTGTTTTGTCTGAAATTTAAATTTTTAATTATAAATTTGATATTAAAAAAACATTGTAATTACTTAGAACACGTTTGGTATAAATTCATATGTTAAAAAAAATACAATATAAATTTTGAAATATGTACCTACATAAAAATACTTAACATTAAAAATTTTAAAAAAATAACACGATTTAATATTAATTAAGATTTTACAGTAATATTTTTGTTTCCGAAGATTTTATTTTATGATTATTTATTGAATGTGGACGATGAAGAATAATTTGAATATTAACTATTTCTGATTTTTTCAAAACTTTAATTGGTTTATTCAAAATTAAATTAGTCAACTAAAAAAAATACTAAACTATAAATTGAATTGCCAATATAATTTAGATTATTGTTTTAAATGTAATAAATTCAAAATTATTTAACTGTATTGGAAAAATACATAATATAGTATATTATGTATTTCTATTTAATTTGATATTTTCAAAATCTTGAACTATTTATCTATCTTATGTTTATAAAATATTTTTTTAGCGATTATCTATTTAAATTACTATTGATTGGCGATTCTGGTGTCGGAAAATCCTGTCTTTTGTTGCGATTTGCTGTAAGTAAATTAAAAAGATAATTAATACAAATTATTTTAATCTATATTACTTAAAAAAATTTGATTATAGGACGATACATATACAGAGAGTTACATCAGTACAATTGGTGTAGATTTCGTAAGTATTTCATTGTAGTATTATAGATTTGATAAACAACATTTTACTTTATAATTGCAGAAAATTAGAACAATTGAATTGGATGGAAAAACTATTAAACTTCAAATTGTAAGTTACTTGCAATATCTTTAATATATATAACTAAATTATTTGTAAGCTTTGGAGATAATAAAGATGTTATAAAAAAACGAACAAAATTTTTTTCAACTATAAACTGTAATTAATCTTTTTGTTAAGAATATTAATATTAAAAAGACATACCTATATAATTTACAATTCAAAGTATTCAGTAATATTTTGAGAATAAATACTTTTTGTTATATTGTTATTTGAATATTCATAATTTTAAGATTTAAGCAATATGCCATTACATTTGTATATTCCAAAACTAATTGCTTTATTTATTTATTTCAGTGGGATACAGCTGGTCAAGAACGTTTCCGTACGATTACATCATCATATTATCGTGGAGCTCATGGTATTATTGTTGTTTATGATTGTACGGATCAGGAATCATTTAATAATGTTAAGCAATGGCTTGAAGAAATTGAGAGATATGCATGTGAAAATGTAAATAAATTACTTGTAGGAAACAAATGTGATTTAACTACTAAAAAAGTTGTTGAGCATACTACAGCTATGGTAAGGTTTTTTAAAGCACTTTCATTATTTAAGCATATATTTAATTATTTTTTAGGAATATGCAAATCAACTACAAATTCCATTCCTTGAGACTTCGGCCAAAAATGCAACGAACGTTGAACAAGCTTTCATGACAATGGCTGCTGAAATAAAAAATCGTGTTGGACCACCATCAAGTGCTACTGATACAGCCAGTAAAGTTAAAATTGATACAGGTCGTCCAGTTGAAAATACCAAATCTGGATGTTGCTGAATACATACAATAAATTAATTAAAAAAAACTACAAGAAAAAAACTTTATACAACAAAAGAAATACAAACACAAAACAAAAATCATAAACATTTTTAATTATCAACCATTTCAAAATATAGGAAGAATAAACCCACAAGAAATATTTTTAATTATATTTCTTAAAATATTTAATAATTTGTGCGCGCTTCACAATTTATTTTGAAAAGAAGAATAATATAATATTAAATAAATTTATTATAATTTAAAAAAAGAAAACTAAAACCGAAAAAATGGTATAAATTTCGTGAATAAACTAATTCTTAAAAATAAAACATTTGTTTTAAAAATATGTATAATATATCGCAAATAGAGAACATGAAATTTCACAAAACTATTTATATAATTAACGCAGTTAAAAAAAAATTAACAAAAATATTGTTTTTTCCCATAACAAAAAACAGTGAAGATATCAAAAGACAAATACAATTTCGATATTTGTATTTCTCCTTGTTTAATGAAAAACTAAATAAAATGCTGTATTTCTACAATTTGATAGTACTAAATAAATAAAATTATATATTTCTGCAATTCGATAGTAAGATAAATGTAATTTTCTTCTCAGGAAATTAAATTTAGTATGCTTTCTTCTGTATTGTTTTTTTCCTTTTTTAATTATAGTTTAGCAGTAATTTTATTAAATCAACTTTATAAAATTATATTTAAAAAAATGGAATCAATTTTAGGTGAATATCATACATTTTACCTAAGTATAAAAATAATTATGAAAAAATTTGAAATAAATAAAAAAAAAATCATTAAAATATATTACATTTTTATTTTATTTTTCTGGTTTTGTAAAAAAAATATTGTAATGATAAATTATATAAAATAAAAATTGATACATTTTCATTTTATTATTTATTGAAATTCAAAAATTATAATATGAAGTAACACTAAAAACTGAGGATTCAAAGCAGAAAAATCAACATATATGATGAAGTAAAAACTCTTGAATGAAACATTAGCTACTTAACGTTTCCTTCCCAACTGAGTTTTTAAGTATGAATTCAAAAATCTTTATATTATTGTAGTTAGTAGTTTATATTTCATATTCTTAAATTGCGAACGTCTTAGAATAGATCATACTATATCAGAGCTAGAATAGTTAATTTCTATTGAATATTTACATCTCCTCAAATATTTCTTCACTATTATTTTCATTTAAATCAACATCTTTGCTACAACTAGGAATATCATATCGCATTGGTAAATTAACTGAACTAGTACTAGGCTTATCTAAAATGTTCTTTCTTTTAGGCAAATTAATAAATTTCAATTGTTGTGTATTTGTCGGTTGACTTGTGTTGGAAGTTATTGTAATTTTTTGTGTTTGTTCATCAAAAATATCGTTTTCATTTATAACATCATTATCATTATTGCTTACAATATTATCATCATCTGTAAGATTATTTGTTTGTTTTGCTATTTTCTTATATTTCTCAATGTCTGCGTGTAGCTGAATTATTTTATCTTTTTTCGAATTTAAAAGAACAATAAATTTTGATAATAAATTATTTTCTAAACAATTTTTTTCTTCTATTAAATTTTTATATGATTTTTCTAATTCTTTATAATTGCAATTATCATTATTACATTTTTTTTCCAATTTTAAGAAATTATTTCGCATTAAATTCATAATTTCAATTGATTCTGTAATAAAAAAATCTTTTAAATTTTGTGTAGTTTCGCGAATATTAATTTCCAAATATGTAATTTTAAATAAATCATTTTTCTGAATAACAAATTTGCTATCATCTATTGAATATAGGAATTTTTCCAAGCCACCATTTGTAGTTAATGCATCTCGACATTCATTATAAAATTGTTCAAAATCAATTTCTAAATCTTTAGCTGAACTCTTAATATCTTCAATCATTATAATACCACTTGATTGAAAATTATTTAAATTATTTAAAATTTTAATTTCGATTAGATCAGATAGCCAGAACGTATAAATTGTTAAGGACTTGTTTGACGATAATGGAATATTAATTAGGTGCTTTGTGGTATTTGGGGCAATGGTTGGTTCCATAATTTCTCGTTTAATTAATGTGTTAGCTCTTTTTTTAAATTGGCTTTTAATATATTTATATTATAATTATAACATTCCTTTTATTCGTTTATTTATTTTAATCAAGTATTTTTAAAATTTATAGAATTATTACACACATTGCTCACGGTATACGTTTGTATTCGTAAACAAAACAAAAAACCAATTAGTTTTATTGACTGACAGGTTTGATACTCATTGCCGTATATATGCTGTATTATATGAGCTAAAGCTGTGAACAGATTGTTCCGACCGGTTACCATTCCTACTTTATGCTTTATCGACTACGACTACTCGAAATCTGAAATCAACGCGTATGGTGTAAATATATATGGCTATAGTGGAGACGGTCTGTCACAATTAAATAATTGTCGCGTTAAGCGCTGTCTAGCACATCTAGCACTGCAAAGAGTCGCACTAGATAGAACAGCAAAAATTAAATACCCGTTCAGTAGAATTTTTCGCTAAATATCCCTTAAAACACCCACTTTATTCAATATTCCTGGTTCTATCTAGCATAAAATTTTTCTGCTAAATAATGCTCGAAAAAATAACCGTTCAGTAGAATAATTGCTCGAGCGCTAGATCATTCTGAACGCGGCAAATGTATATTCTATTACCCTGGAGTTACAATGTGTCGCTTTCATTTCGCGCGCTCAATACGCAGTCAGTGTCAAAATAAAGTTTAAATGTATGAAATTGTATGAAGGTGTTTACAATGAACGCATCCTTTTCGCTCGCATTTCGCAACTATGAAAAAAGTTGGTTAACTTTTAACTTTTTCGCTGAAACTACGCGTTGATGTGTCAAAATAATAGGATTGTGTGTAATTTTTTTTTTATTTTGTGGGCCATCATTAATTATTTGTTTATAATTATTAGTTATAAAAAAAAATTACAATGTTTATTGAAAAAACAATAAACATAAACAATGAACTGATATTTTAAGAACAAAAAAAAATTCTCATTGTGACTACTATGTTTGTAGACTGCATAAGACAGCGAATAGAGGGCGAAATGAAAGGGATTTGATAGCGACATTGTAACTCCAGGGTTACGCGCAACGTTGCCGTCTAGTCTACTAAAAATTTGACATTTTGACAATTAAAAATATTTATATTTACATTTCTCAGCTGTTTTTATTTTTATGTAGTAGTGGTTATATTTATTTTTGCTTTTATTTTTGTTTTGACGATGGTAAAAAATGATAAAAAGCATGAACGAGGAACTGTAAATAAGTGAAATAAAAAAGAATTAAATTTGAAACGCAAAACTTTTAAGCTTTCATATAATAAAACCAAAAATTTCAAAAGAAAATCTCAAGATTTAATAAATAATAAATATTAAAAAAGGTGGTGAAAATTTTTAATATATAAGTTTGTTAAATCTGATGATTATGTTCTAAATGGAATGTTTATTTTCTACTTGGAATAATTCATCATATTGTATGGTGTAAAATTCATCATTAATTCAATTCTTCAATTTGCTTGAATGCAAAAGAAACGTAATTTTGTCTACAACTTTTATATGTTTTTTATTTGGATATACATAATATAATTTACAAATAAAATAAATTATAGTATATACAAATATAACAAAAATATTTTTGGTAAATCACAATAAATTGTTAAAGTTTTAAGATAAATATATAATTCCCTGTACTTTGTAAATAAAATTTTGGATACATAATGTACATACTTAATTAGTATATTGCAAAATTATTTTGTAACATTTATAATTTAGCTAAATCCAAAAATGCAGTTATCCTAATTAGTTATATAAAAATATATTATATTAGATTTACAGTATATAAAAATATTTTCTTGTTCATACTACAAAATTTATTTAACTTATGCAATTTAATTTACAATTACAAGTTTTGATTTCTGTTAAAAATGTTCACAAGTTTTAGAAAATATTAAATATTAATTCAATAAGATAACTCAAATATTAATATTTAATCCTCTCTCTTATCATTATAAATAGAAATTGTAATAAATAAAATAAATCTTATCATTTATTTGCGCTATTAAAAAGAAGAATATTTTATTTTATATATAGCAACTCTATATGTATGGAATTGCACTATCCCGATTAAATAAAATATTAGTTTCCATTTCCAGTTTTAAAACTATGTATAAATAAATAATTAAACAAAATTCTAGAATATAAATATAAAACATTATTTATGTATTATAATTAAATTTCATGACTAAGACGATAGATAAATTATTATTTCAAAACAATATTTTTACATTCAGATTTAAAGATAATACATATATTAAATAAAATTATTTGAAAACAAATTATTTTAATAAACTAGAAAGACAATATGATAAATTTATTTTTCCTATACATTTTTGTAGTAATGTTAAAGCTACTATTCACTTTATATAAGTAAAACTCTTTTACTGGACCACATTTACTTAAAAAATTAAAAAAATATTTTGTAAATTTAATCTTATTCAAATTAATAAAATCGATCATTTATTTTTCAGTTACAAAAAGCTATTCAAAAGAGATGCATGGCATTTCAAATTACAGTTTTGTCATATATGATATATACTTATAATTAATAAAAATTCATATTATATTAAATATAAAGAATAATTTTTAAATATGATAAAATCAGAGGATAATATAATTAAAGATCTTCATAGTTTATGGAACAATTTTTTGAAGGATGAAAATGAAAAAAATAAGGTAAAAAATGTCATAGTATTATTTAAAAATATAAGATAAAATTAACTTTCAATTATAGGATCATTGGGTGAGATTGTTTCTTTATAAATTTCAATATTTATCACAACATAATTTATCAAGTGGTACATCAACGTAAGTATTTGATTTAAAAATTATTATGTTAACATAAAATTCATTTAAATTGGATTACTGGTAAGAGATTACTTACTTAAATTATTTATGTATTTTAAAAATAACTCTTATCTATTTTGTCTGTGGCATATATTGATTTGAATATTTTTTATTTTTCCAATATATATAAAAAAAATTAATTGTTTTTTTATTATTATTACAGTTTCTTAAATTCTGTAGCGTTCCAATTGACTTCATATATGCTTCAGTTAGTTTATGGAATAATTTGTGATTCGTTAGCGAAGGATTTATGTGTCGAAAATAGTGATAATGAGAACAGTTCAAAAGCAAGAACAACATTAAATGATAGTACAAATTATATATTTTCTAAATTATTAGGTGATAATTTTGATTTTACATATGAAAATTGTAGTTTATCACAGGTATAATTTCATATATACTTTAAGAAAATATTATACAAGAATAGCATTTTTTCAGTTAATACTGAATACGCCAAATGATATAACAGCAATAATATCTCTTCGAAAATTTCTAACAAACGGACTAGGCGGTAAAATTTTAGATTTTCTCCAAAACTGTGATATTAAGGTAAATAATTAAATATACAAATAATTGATTAATAATAATAAAAATTAATTATTGTTGTGGATGAAATAAATTATGCATTTAAGACATAATTATAAATTATCAAAGTGGTTACTTATATTTTTCAGTTTTTAACATCAAGAAAAATATTTGCAACACTTTTAATGAATTTATTTCCGAATAATCGTTGGGAAAAACCACATCAAGTCACATTACCTGAACTACACCAAGAAATATCGATTGAAAAATTTATAAATGATTTTATTTTAATACAAATACCAAGTTTACATAAATCTATTCGTAAAATAGCAATTATAGAATTTGACAGCCAACAGAAACAAAATCTTGATATATTATCTTCAATAGCATTAAATGTACCATCAACATTAGGAACAAATGATTTTAATGATGAAATTAAAATAGAAGCAATTGAATATAATGAAATTCATTTTGAAGAATATAATTCTCAAATAAAAACAACAGATGAAATTGCTTTGTTATTAATTAATTTACTAATACAATTGGTTAAGGATGAAAATTGTATTATTTTAGATGAAAACTCAATAACAATTGATTGTTTTCAATTTGCCTTAGAAAGTGCATCTACAATTGAGGCAAATGATTCATTTTATGAAGAAAATCGTGATTTATTAAAATTAAAATTATTAATATTGATCCAATGCTGCTTAAATAATTTCTTTATAAAACGATTAAATTATTCTTTGATTGATTTTCCTATGATTGTAGATAATTTAATAAAATCATTGGAAAATTCATATAATCAAATTACTAAGAAGAAAGACTCCAATAGTATACAGTTACTAAGACTGATAATTTTTGATTTTTTTTTTCTTATATTTGGATTACTAAATAATTTTTTAGCTATTTCGAATTATAAAATAGATAAAATAATTGATTTATTTAAGTGGTTTAATGAAGAAAAAATTGATAATACAATAGAAATTATAAATTTATTATTGAAAAAATCTAATAAATTAGAAGAACGCCAACCTGAAGAGATTTTCTTTAAAAAAATTGTTGAAATTTCTCTACAAATAATAGAGAATATTAAAATTTTAAACACACGACGGAATAGTATTCAAAAATTAAAAAGAAAATTAAAACGTATAAAAAATAACCAGCAACAAAAAATTCGAATAACAAAACAATTGCATTGTCGAAACAATCAAATGCCTTGCATATTTGAAAAAATATTATTAAGGATTTTTGTTAACCTATTTCCACAATCTAAAGAAATAATATTACGGAGTTTTCAAAAAAATGGAACTTGTTGTTGTCTATACAATATAGATATTCTAAATATTCTTATGAATAATGATCATGAAAACCATATACAAAAAATGATATACAAATTAATTTCAAATCGTATTTTAAAAACTATTTTCATTAAAAACAAATGCAATATTTGTGAAGTTAAATTAAAATCATATGAATTACATTTAAATATATTTGAATTGTACAAAATTAAATATGTAACTATTGACAATGTTGCCAAGTTACTAATATTTTTAAAACATTTGTTAAAAATTTCAAATTTATTAACATATGATATATCGTCTCGTATTTTAGTTGATATAGTTTTACCAATATTTCGTAATGAAAAAAAGAAATCACTTGAAGAATTTAATAATAAAAGTAATTTTAAAATTACAGGAACTAAAGAAACATTTCATACAAATTCAATTAGCTTGAGTTTGAATATTGTACTAGAATGCTTAAATATTTTTATAAATTATTTAACTGATGTGCGATTAATAAAGGGATTTTTTAATGATGAAAATTTACGTCATCTAGATGATATACTTTATGTGCCAGAATTATCTAAAGCTGTATGCGATCTAATTCGAATTGGTCTAGAAAATGTGTCGTATTTAGGTGATACTCAAGATCAACAAATAAATTTAAGTCAGCGTATATTTACAATGCAATTAAGTTCAGTTGAAAATTGTTCAGCTGTATTTTTAGACTTATTGAAATTAATGAAAATAACTAAAGCTGGAAAAAATTTGGAAATTTTATTAAATAATGAAAATGAAGATATATTTTGTAAAAATAATCCAGTTAAAAAACTATTGGATGAAAAAAAATTAAAAATATCACAAATTCTTTATATGACATCTACAAATTGGAATTTAACATTAGAATTGTATAAAACTAGTCAACAGTTTCGAAATAACTTCCGTATAGCTTTTCCTAGTTTATCCAATTTTGACGAGCAACAAAATATAAATGAAAATATAAGTGAAAAATTAGAATTGAATAATTTACTTTATAAAATTGTTTACAATATTTTAAGTTCATATTTGTTTTATTATCACTATCAGCAACCAGAAGTAAAAAAAGCAACATTAATGAAAGAAGAAAGTAAAATTTTTATTATCGATTTAGATTATAAATTTAAAAATATTTACGGAAGTAATAAATCAATTAATATAAATAATTCTTCAAAATATATTTATAACAACTATGATTATATGACCTATAATGTAAATTCTTACAATACAATAGATGAGATCATAAGCGAAGATAACTATCATCTCTTTCAATGCATAGATAACATTGTAAGATTAAGTGTATTAGTAGAAAGAGATACCTTATCAGAATGTACAAGTTTGAATGAAATAAAACGTAAATTTGATTTAATATCATTTAAAGAACAATATTTTGATTCATACAAAAATTATGTTGTTAAAATCTTTGATATTAATAATAATAAAAAATTAAATAAAATTAAAACCATAATTGAAATATCAAATAATCGCAAAAATGAACAAATAAAAGAAGAAGAATCATCAACATTACTGAATTTATTTGATTTAACTTTAAAAGCAGTGAAAAATCATTTTCCTTTTATATTATCTGGCACTGATGATGGTGATGACGACACCGCAATTGATAACTGTATTATTTCTTCCGATGCCAGTGATTTAGAAAACATTGAAATTAGTGAAGATATTTTATATATTTCACAACCAGGTGATGGTAAAATAATTTTATTAAAAATTTTCGAATCTACATTAAATGCATTTATTTTGGATAATTATGATTTAAAAGGTATGTTTATAATTAAATTCAAATTATTATTATTATTAATAATTTATATTAGAGTCTACTTAATTTATTTAAATACTTAATTTATTTTGATTTTTGCCTATATCTAAACAATATTTCTTTCTTTAATAATTTAGAATAATTATATTTTTTTGTAATGTAAAGTATAGACAATTCGTCGTGTAGTATTTAATAATATTTAATAATTAAAATCGCTTAATAAAAATGTGACTATATTTTAATCCATTTATAATTTAAATTTATACATGAAAAAATGAAAATAAATTTGATATACATATTTATTTTGTAATAATAAAATATTTCTATAATTTTTAACTTTACTGTACAAATATTGTACAGACTTGTGGTTTTTGTTTTTGTTGTGGGACAATTGCAAAATGCTCATAACATCAATGAAGCCATATAAATCGTATGAAATAAGCAAACGTCGAAAAGCAATATTAGTTGTTTTCAGATACTTTTCTATACTACATTCCTGTATTTTATATTTTATTTTCAATTTGATTTTTTTTAATGATGTGTTAAAAATTAATTATAAAAATTAAGATATAAAATTTATTTCTAGAAACAATAATGCAACAATATTTACAACAATTAAAATATTTACTTTTATCAAATTCCGAAAAGTATTGGGATCGTATTGAAAATGCTAATTCAATAATTCAAGCATTGCAATCATTATTAAAAGTAGCTGAAATAACAAATAGATCTGGTTTGATTACTGGATCAAATTCTATGATTGATAATCAAAAATTTATCCAACAAAAGCAAAAAACGAAAAAAATATCAAGTAAAGAAATACTTGAGAATGATGTAGATAAAAATGAACAAAAATATAATAAAAATATTAAACTTACAGACAATGATGACGGGGATGATGATGATGATAGTACTATATTCAGTGGACGAATATCATTTGGAAGTGATGAAGTTGAGTACCATTCATCTAAAGCAAGTTGTAGTCATCAAGAAAGTGAAATTGAAGTAAGTGAAAATGATACTGAAGAATATTATATGACGGCGGATGAAGGTTATGATGCTGATGCTGAAATACAAGAAATTTCCGAAACCGATGAAAATAATGAAGAGTTATGGAGTACTTATATACCATCATCAAGATTTCGTACTTACGTAGTACATGAGGGAATTTGTAAAATAATTGTTGAAATTTTAATTGTTCTCTCGGAGAAATGTATTCAAAATCCAGGATTTTGGACAAACAACCTTAGTCAATTAGCTAATCGCCTTTTTGTTATTAGAGAATCATTAGGTGGACCTCTATTTTTACTAAAGGGTTTTTCAACCATTTTAAAGAATAAAGATTCCAGGCTAAAAGGTATTTTTTAACTAATTTGAAATTGTAATAAAATATATTTTGTGACATTTTAGATTTTCAACAGTCTATTCTAGATTTGGTTACTGATTTAAATACTCCAGATGTTCTTTCAGCATATTTAGGACTTTTAACAGCAGATAATCCACCAGTTGAAATCTTAATAAAATACATGGCTTACATTTGTGCTACTGGAATTCAGAAACAAGCAAAAGCTGAAATGATTTTCCCTATGGAGTACGGTAAGAAGAATCAAAACTTAAATTAAAATTGAATTTGAATAAAAAAGAAATTATTTCAGATGGTTCAGTAAATTCAACATGCAATCCACTTTTATTTGAGCAAATCGAAAAAATACGTTATTATCACGAGTACCATAAAGTTGAAACACCATTCACATATTCAGCTTGTATACTACCAATAAGTCATACTAAAATTTTATCTAATGAAGGTTTTACTATATCAACATGGATTCAAATAAAAAACTGTACAGGCCCTGTACGAAATTCATCTCATGGTAGCCAAGAAGATTGGTCTAATACTGTTCATCCAGATATATCAGTAGATCCACTTAATTTATTATTTTATTTTTAATATAAAAATTAACATTTTTTAGAAAACTCATTTAATATCCTTAGGAACAAATCAAATAATGCTCAGTATATACGTAAATAGTAATTTACATTTAGTATTTGAAACAAGTAAGCCAAATTCTGAAATTAGTGCTGAATCTTCTCCAACGAATAACGATCTTGAAACAAATATAGTAACATCAGAAAATTGTAAAAAAAGTTGTATTTTTGGACGAAAACGTAAATTTTTAATTGAAACATCTCAATTATCAACTGTTCAATCGATAGAATTAAAAACAAAATCAAATAAGGAAAATTTTCCACCAAAAATAACTCATAATAAAAATTTTACATTACCGTCAACTTCAAGTGAAAAATCAACAATTGCTAATGCACTTAAAAATACTAAAATTGCTATTCTAAATAGTTTTGGACAGTTTAATTTATTTAATGCGCAAACTGACTCAGAATTTTCATTCGATAGCGCAAAAATTGAATTAAAATATTTTCGTTTAGCTGGTAAAAAATGGACTCATTTGTGTTTTGCTATTGATATTAAATTAGGATATTTCAATATCACAACAATAATTGACGGCTCGGAGCAATACTTAATTAGTTTACCATGCCATAATTTACAAAGTTTAATAAAAATAGAAAGTTTTCAAGTAGCCTGCATTGGCCATATTATTAATAACAATTACACTGATGAAGTTTGCGGAAATGATGATTGTGGATCGTCACATTTAGGCAAGAAATATGATGGTACAAAAGTAGAATATGCTATATCGAATTTATTAATTTTTAATCGATCCTTTGCTAGTAAAAATATTATAGCTAATTTAACAGCGTTAGGGCCAGATGCAACTAATTTAACTCAGTGCCAAGTAAGAGAATATTAATAATTTTTTAACTAAAGAAAGCAATAATTTTTTATTTTTACAGATTGGAAATTCTATTCCTAATTATGGTCTATTGAATTTTAACAAAACATATAAAGTCAATATTGATAATTTTAAAGAATCGATTAAAATATTAAAGATGAATTTAATTGTAGCATATTCAGTGTTTGAGCCCAAATTATTTACAGGCTTTGAAAGACGATTAGATGCATTATATCATAATGGTAGAGTTATCAATAACTTAATTAAATACATATACATAATTAGTTAAATTTCAGTTTGTGATTTCGGAGTTATATATTTTGGATCAAATTTAAGTTCTCAAAAAGTACCATCAATTCAAACAGCTACAATTTTATGTGGTGGTATATCAGCTTTGCTATTTCTTTTTGCAAGGGTATGTAAATTAATCTAATTCTAAAACACAATTTTAGTTTAACTACTTTTATAATAGATTATTGAATTGACAAAGGACTCTAACGTTCAATCTCTAGCATTAGATATTCTACTAAATGTCGCTTTATCTGACTCAAATTTGTATACTGAATTTGTGAAAAAAGATTATTTAAATTTAATTAGTTATGTAATTCGAACAGAGCAATGTACTAAAGATGTTAATCTTCTAAAAAGTATTGCCAATAATGCATGTACACAAGCTGTACTAATAAAAAGATATGATAGAATACAAGTGAATGAAAATACTAATGCTTGTTTAGTTTATCCGCAATTATTAATTAGTGTTATTCGAAGATATTGTGATTGGTATCGTTCTGGAGTAAAAGAGTCTAAAATATTGGACTATTTATTAAAATCTATTCTGGCGTTAGTACGAGAAAAGCATCCCCATCAGTCGTTCAATTTACAACAACTTGTAAATGCAGGGTTAATCAAGGAGCTTTTAAATTTGTGTAAAATTTATATAATCGAATCTCCAAATCCTGTCTATATATCAGCACAATCAGCCGAATTGGTTGCAAATATTATAAGAATATTTGCTGGATCGCCGCCATCACCATCATTAATTGATGAAATTGTGAAACTGTTATTATTACTTCAGAAACCGAGTGAATGTTTCATTACACATGACCGTTCAAAGTTCTATTTTTTAATCAGTCCTGATCCGCCAATTAAACACAAACGAATCAGTTTACCATTGCCATCGAAACAACTACGACAGTTAATGAGAGATAGAAAAAAGTCAAATCCAATGGTAAGTCCTGTTAGTAACAGCAACAAAATTTCAGAATTTCGAGATTCAAATTCGAAAGAGAAATTTTCTAATAAGGATAATTTTAAACCAAGTTTCAGTCGAATGAGTATGGAAAGACAAACAACGAACTTTACAAACATTCTTAGTAATTTCAGTAGTTTAGAATCAATTGCCAATTGTAAGCGATTAGATAAAAAGGTTATCAAAAACCTAACGATTAAAGGAAAATGTCTATCTCCAGACAAAAAATTTGTTACTAAAAATAGCAAGAGACTGTTACAAATTAATCACATTCATAAAATTGAAAATAGAATACAAAAAGTAAAGCGTTGTTTTGGGTCTAAAGCTGGATTAACTCATGGTGATAATGATACCAGCTTAGGAACAACTACAAACTACAAATCAGAAATTTCAATTGATGAAAGTCAATCAGAAATTGAAATATTAACGGTAAAAGGATATGATATTGTGCAATCAGATGAAGTTTCGAGCTTAGAAAATTCTCTAGATTCCACAGGAAATAAATCTCCATCATCAAATCGTTCAAAGAAATCATTTAAAATGCTCAAAAAGATAGAATTTTATGATTCGCCCGGTATTATTAAGCTGCAAGAACATTTATTTGTATTACTCAAAGATTTTTTACTTATTTTACCCGATAATACAATTGAAGAAGTACTAACGCACTATGTAAAACTTGAAATCTTACTTGTTTTGGCTAATCATCAAAACCAATTAGTTCGAGCAGCCATAGTACGTTTAATAGCAGCTTTATGCGTTCGTTTACCTATAAGTGAATTACAATCTGTTGGTAAGAAATTCTTTTGGCATCATTGTGCTAATCAAATTTCAATGAAACCTGTTGGTAAAAATTTATGTGAAGCTTGTGTTCAATGGGTAACTGGAACAATTCATAGTTTAGACGAAATTTTATTGTTAGATAATATAAAAATAACTAATAAATTTGGAGTACAATCATTTCTAGCAATACTTCCACAAACAATTGAATATAATGATGTTGCTGTAAAAGCATTTCAAATTGCTACAAATTTATATATTAAGGTTATTGTCATTAAAATTTTATCATAATTAGATATTATACTTATTACATTGTATTATTCCAGGATCCAACAAATAATTCATTATTAATTGAAAATTGTTTAGTACAAGCAGCAGTAAAAAGTTTGCATAAAATTTGTATGACTCTGCAACCAATTAATATTCAAGTAGAACAGTCTATTGTATCACTTCTCTCTGCAATATCTGAAAAATCAATTAAATCTAGTGGACAAATTAATGTAATAAATTTATATCAATATTTTAAATATATACTGATTTTAATTACTTAAAGATTTTATGGGATATTTTAAATTTATTATCATTTTACCAAGAAAATGATATTGCTGGTGTAATAAAAGTTTTTCGATCTGTTCAAGCAACTATTTTATTAAATCTTTTGGAGAAATTTATGCAAAAGAGTCCTATCAGTAAGAGTAAGCAATTTTTTTTTAATTTTACGTTTACCAAATATAATATTCTAATTTAATAACTATTTTAGATCCAAATCCCAAATTGCCTGGTTCCACATTGTCACCTTATGAAATACGAACACGTTTTGATTTATTAGTAGACCGAATTTCACAATTTTTCATAACATCAGATTCATCATTAAAACCAACTGAAAAAGAAATGAAATTATTTGAACAAATGGTGGTATTAGGTGTTTCAGGCAATGCACGATTTAATAATTTCTTAGCGTGGGGTTTATTACCATCACGACCTATGGAATTAAGAATTTTGATTGTTAATAATTTATGGAGTTTTTATAATCCCAATGGGAATTCGTTACTTCCATGTGATGGAAAAATGTTACGAAGTTTACTTTGGTTATTTCTTAATGAAGAAAAAAATCAACAAGATGTTATTCAATGTGATAATTTATTGAAATTATGTAGACGTTTAGGTATATCGGAAAATGATTTTTGGAATGTTGAAAATGAATTAGATAAAATTGAAATGAATCGTGATAATGTAATTGCTAAACAAAAACCAATTATAGAAAAAATTGTTTATAAATATGAACAAATTGTACAACTCTGTATTGATTCATCAATGGTTATTACAAGAATTGTAGCTGATTTACAGGTATAGTTATTATACAATACAAAGAGGTAGAAATAATTTTAATAATTATCTTACTTTTTAGAACTCAGAAAGAAAAACTCTTATGAGCCAAATGAAAGAACGTGACGAGAGCTTCATTTTCCAAGAATGGGTTGGAATTATTGAAAAGATGACTCACGAAGGTGCACCTTGGTTCAATAACAGCAATTATTCAAGGTAAAATCAAAGCCGTATATAATATTATATACGGCTTTGGTAAAATCTATTTATTAATTCTGTAAGAAATATATTATTATAAAATTTGTATGTTTAGATCATGGGAATTAGATGATACTGAAGGTCCGGCACATATGCGTAATCGTTTACGTCGCTGTGAACTGGATTTAAATCCACGCTTTATTATGGAGGAATATTATCAACCAATTTTATCGAAGTCACGACTACTAGATTTTTTAACAATTACCGGCGATGAACAAATGAATATTTCATTAAATTCACAAATTTTATATAATTTCCCAGCAAAATATTTACCAGTTGATGGTGAAATTGATGGAGAACTTGTTGTCACTGATACGAAATTATTTTTTATAGCAACATATCGTTGTAAATTTTTGTATCGTTATTGTGATATACAACAAATTACAGAAATTTGGACAAAACGTTATCAACATCAAGAACTTGGTTTTGAAATTTTTTTAAAATCAAATCGTTCATTGTTTTTTGCTTTACAAAACTATGAAGATTGGAAAACAATGAAAGAAATATTTTATGAAAAAATAGTACCATGTCCGGATCAAAATAAACTTCAACAACATACCCAACAATGGAAAGAGGGTATATTAACTAATTGGGAATATTTAATGATATTAAATCAACTGGCTGGTCGAACATATAATGATCTCATGCAATATCCAATATTTCCATGGATTTTATCTAATTATCTAACTGATTTTCTCGATTTAACAGATCGAAATAATTTCCGTAAATTGGATAGGCCTATTGCGGTTCAACATGAAAGCAATGAAGGTCATTATATAAATAATTATAATGTAAGAAAAATTGATTTTTGGTTATAATTTTTTTTAAATTGTTATTTTTTTTTAACTTAGTATATTCACAATACAATGACAAATATTGGCTCAATTCATTTAAAACCATATCATTATAGTTCACATTATTCGAACTCAGGCACTGTTTTACATTTTTTAGTGAGAGTTCCCCCATTTACCAATTATTTTTTGCGGTATCAAGGTAAATTGTTTTTATATGTTTTAAGTTATTTAAAAAAATTATATTATTCAATAGATAATAATTTTGATTTACCCGATCGTACATTTCACTCTCTAAATACAACTTGGAGATTAGCAAGTCGTGATAGTCCTACTGACGTTAAAGAATTAATACCAGAATTTTATTGCTTACCTGAAATGTTTGAAAATTTCGAGAAATTTAATTTTGGTTATCGACAATCTGGGGAAATAGTGAATAATGTTTTATTGCCACCATGGTGTGGAGGTGATACAAGAACATTTGTATTTATTCATCGTCAGGCTTTAGAATCGGAAATTGTCCGTAATAATTTACATAACTGGATTGATTTAATTTTTGGTTTTAAACAAACTGGACAATATGCAGTAGATGCTATTAATGTATTTCATCCTGCAGTAAGTATACAAATTAAGTTAAATTATTTATTTAGTATGTATATAAAATAAATATTGTTATTAGACTTATCCACAATTTTTAATATCGGACATACACGATCCAATTGAACGAAAAGCTGTTGAAACAATGATAAAAACGTATGGTCAAATGCCCAGACAATTACTAAAATCTCCTCATCCAATATCAAAATTATTAAATTACAATCGTAATAATCAAATTAAAGCACTACCTACAGTGAAAGGTCTAAGATGGGGCTTATATACTGGTTCGCCAGAATTAGGCGAACCGGCTTTATATAGTATGGAAAAGTTTAGCGGCTATAAAAACCTAGTTTCATTTCCACAAACAAATGTTATATATGCTCTACCAGAAAAATGTTCTGTAATGCAAGGCCCAGAGTCGGATGTATATAATTTAATATCATGGTATCATAATGATAAATTAATTCGTATACAATCATTAAGCGAATTTAATACTCAATCAAAAGCATTAATATATAATGATCCATTTGACGAGATTAAAACATGCGGTTCCGATTTGCAATCAAATACATTATGGTTTGGTCATAAATCGGGAAAAATAAGTGTTTACCAATGTTTACACAATTCTGATACAAGTAGTAAATTTTCAAAATTTCGTCAACCAGCTGCCGGTGGAATAAAATTATCTTATAATTCAGCTTTTAGAAAGATTTCTACAAAATCAAATACTGCAAAAATATCTGATGAATACGATGATTTATCAACGGGTAGTAGCAGTAAAAATTCAATGGGACATATTTTCCAATCAGCAGACCAAATATCATGGTCTGGTCCAATATGTCTGGTGAGGCATTCTGACGAAGTGACTAGTATATGTTTATCTATTGAATTTAAGATTGCTGTTTCAGCTGCTAAAGATGGTTTAGCAGTAATTTGGGATATAAATAAGTAAGAATATTAATATTTAAATTTATAACATAAAATAACAAAAAATATATATGCCTTTAGTTTTAATTATATACGAACAATTGAGAGACCATCCGAAATTCGACATTCACCAATTAGTTTGGTTATAATTAGTCCAACATTAGGTGATATTGTTACAGTTCATTCAATTGATAAATATTCAAATACATTAAATAAGAGTGAAGATGATTGTTTTGAAGCAACTGAAGATAATTTAGATGATTTTATAAATGTTTCCATAAATCCAAAGGGAAAATCAATAATGAGATTACATTCTGTGAATGCGAAATATATTAATCATTTAATACATGAAGATAAAATTTTATCAATTTGTTATTCGTATATTAAGGAAGGTATTGGAATCAATGTTATTGCTAGTGGTATTGAAGGCGGTATTATTCGTCTATGGTCTAGTTGGAATTTATCATTAATTAAAGAAATTATGGTCAGACCAGAAATTATCAGGTAAATAGAAAATAAAAATATGATTGAATTAAAAAATTAATCGACATTATAATTAAATAATATTTTGCAGTTTAACATATTCAACATATCAATATTTAGTTGCTTTGACTGATGGTTATATACAAGTATGGGAGTCTGAAGGACTTAACGGAAGTCCACCTAAATTTCCGCAGAATATATTTAATAAATGAGTTTTCTGTAATATTTTATATTTTTTTAAGCAAATAATTTTATTATTACTATTATTATAAATATAATGTTTTCAATTATTTTTGTTTGTGATTTATATCATTTTTATCTAAAAATATGTTTAATTGTACTTATTTTAGTAATTATCTTTTGAAATATAAATATCTTTAAAATGACATACGTATTTAAAGGTAAATAAATTTGAAATGTATGAAAAAATATTTGTTATGCGCGAAAAAAGTCGCTGCTACGATTTAGAGAAATTATTGGCTGGTATAAATTAAAATACTAATAGATACACGTTAAAAGTTTATTCACTGAATGCTTTAAAAGTAATAATATTCATAATTGTACGATATTATCCAAATAAATTTTTAAAATTATCTATAGCTGAACTTTTATTTTTACAATAAATTGGACTTATTAGACATCCGTTATTCTCAATTAAGCAACCTAAAATTTTCGTTACATTTACGGCAGTACCACCAATAATTTGAGGGAACTTTTTTTTTTTGCCATCATTAAAATTAAATAGTATTCTTTTTGAAATAAAGTCTGAATAATGACTTATATTACCAACTTCAATATATTCACCATAGTATGGTGAAAACATTTGAAATGAGGCTCTTAAACTTTCTGCCGGAGATATATTTCTTGCAGTTTCATAAATAATTTGAAAATGAATACCTAATTTTTTATAAATATCAACATATAAATTTAACAATATATCAAATTCTTCGTCAGCTTGTTTTTCTGTTTCGGTTGAAACAAATACTTGAACTACATTTGATTGAGTTGCTGTAAATAATCCTTTATTTAAATCATTTTCATTTGTATAATACTGTCGGCCAGCCGATATTAATTTCATAGGTAAAAGTGATGGAAATATTGATAATTTCGATACAAATCCTAGAAAACTTGTGAAAGAACCACCACCATTTAAATGTAATGAGTTTATTTTTGATGGTAAATCAATTTCTTCTTGAATTTCTTCAAATGAATTTTCATTAACTATACCAACAGCTTCAAGTAAAATTCTACGTGCAAAATCTGGATTTGTCATTTGTAAATAATTATTTTGCGTAAAATATTGTGTACAATTATGCATAAGTTCTAAATCTAAATTTGCTGCATCGTTTAATAAATAATAACAAGTATTATCTTTAAAATCAATCAAATCAGTACGATTTAAATGTGATATTTTAATGTTATTGTTGGTCGATGGCAATCCTTGTCTGTAGAGTAATTCATTATTTTTATTAAGTGGACATTTTTTATGTAATTTATTTGGCAAATGAAGAAAATCATGTATAAAATTATCTTCAATTGGATATAATGTTTCCTTTAAAGCTTTCAATTGTTCACGAATGTATTTACCCTCATTTTTCAAATTTTGTATATTTTGTTTTTCGTCCTAAAATATTAAAAATATCAAAACAAAATTTCATTGATATTATAAAAATTTTAATTTACATTTTTTAAATTAATTTTCAATTTATTAGCAATAACTTCTCTTCGTTTCTCCAAATTATGTTTTTCATTTTCAATTTCACAAAATTTTTCATATTTCTCTTTGATGTTATTAAAATTTAAATTTAATTTTCTAATTTTAATATTTTCTTCCATTTCTTTGGTTTTATTAAATACTGCCGAAAAATTCATATATGGATGTAATACAGCATAATTTTCCTTCGCCTTATCACCAGTTATATATAGAGCTGATATAGATCTTTTAATTTTAATATGATTAAGAAGTAATAATAAATGTTTTACGGATATCATTTTATTTAAAGTTATTAAAATATTTATATACGAGTTAAAGAATATTTGTAATAACATAAATAAAAATTCACAATCATTGTTTTTGTTTAAAAATATTTTATATTCATTTTCATATTTTGCTGAATGAATTGAACTGTAACAGCTGATTACAAATTACAGTCAATCATAAGGGAAGAGGGGCCGATTTGCAATATTTTATTATTGTACACAACAGAATGAAATTGGAAGATTTACAGAATTAAAAGGAATAATTGAAATTGATAGTTCCATTTCAACCGCATTTCAACTCAATCCCAAGTCCCAAGCCCAACTCAACTCGGTACATGGAAGATGGAAACAACGAATTAGAAATATATGGAAGGAGTATAAGTAATAAAAATTGAAGCCAGAGCCAGCCTGGATATAGTAGTCTCTTTCTTTTCACCACCGAACTGTCAAAATTAATAAATCACAAATAAGAGCCGAACTAGGTTTTTTTTAATTCGGGCAGCAATTTTTAAGGAGATAAAATATATTTTTTTTGAAAAATACATGTAAAGATCATCCTAAGGAATATTTTAGGTCGCGCAACGATAAGTATACAAATTGAAAGTAAAATAGAGTAATTTTGTTTAGCTAGTTAATATAATTAATTTATAAAAACATAAAAAAAAAAAAAAAAATATTGAGACTCTTAAAATTAAATAAATAAGCCAACCCTGTAAATCTAAAATCAGCTGTTATAATATTTTTCATATAATTAATTTGACAGTTCGGTGGTGAAAAGAAAGAGAACTATCGAAATCGTGGCTTCGTAAAAAAATTTTTCAATCAATAAAAATGTTAATGTGTTAAAAAGAGAGGGAATATTAATGCTCCTTCCATATATTTCTTATTCGTAGGATGGAAACAAGGCACATAAGTCAAAGTCGTCCTGCCTGACTCATCTGAAATTGAAACACATAATTAAAAAAAATTAATTTGAGCGGAAATAAAGAAACAATTTCATATGATTGATCTGAGCAGAAAAGAAACATAAAAATTATACATTTCAACATTTTTAAAATTTGTATCTGGTAACACCATAATAAAGGGATTACTTCATCACGATAATTGATAGATGTCATTTAGAAGTAATAAGAAATATTCTTAAAGATTTTTTTTTATGGTGTTTATATAAAAAATATAGATAGGTTTTTGTCCATAAAATTTTGACCAAAAGTTTTTTTCTTTTGAAGAAAACATTTATAAAAAAGTGTATTTGATTTTTCACTGTAGAATAACGCAAACAATTATTGTATGTACACCTAATTGATATTGAGTGCCTCTGTATATTAATTATAATAAAAGCTATTCTATAATATTAATGTAAATTCTATACATTTTATTTTAAATAAAAAAATATAATTATGCCCTTGGAAAATGCTGGTGTTGTAGGAAAATCAATAATGAAACCGTCCAAAAATCGCACATCTCGTTTATCTAGTTTAGCTGAAGATTTTGGTGATACTCCACCATTTCGAGATCGATTACATATTTTATTTTCACAAATTGAAAAGGAATTTGAAATTCTTTATATTGAAAATTTAAATCGTAAGTTTTTTGTTTTTTTTAAATGATAACAAAAAAAAGAGTGATCAAAATAAATATTTAATTTAAAATTTCAGTTCAAGAAAAACTAGAATCATTGGGTGGTTCATCGAAAGATTATTCCGGAGAAAGGTCTTCAACGTATCATGATGTAACTGAGGAAGGTGGTGGCAGTAGTAGTTTAAGTAGTAAAAGTTTTAAAGTTAAACTACCTACAAATATAAGTTGTGGTAACAAAGTCAAGGCTAGTCATAAAATACGAGCACAAACAAGTCGTATAGTATCAAGTTTTAAAGCACAATCGGTAGTAAGCTCTATGGTAAGAGAATTTAATGGTCACAAAGATGGTGTTTGGCAAGTTGCGACAAAAATTGGCCAACCAATAATTGGTACAGCTTCAGCTGATCATACAGCTTGTATTTGGGGTATTGAAAGTGGTAGAGCCTTGTTAATATACCAAGGACACGCCGGTTCAATAAATTCAATTAAATTCCATCATCATAAAGATCTAGTCCTTACTGGTAGTGGAGATGGTACAGCACATATATGGCAAGGAGCTGTTAATTGGGATGTTTCAACAAGGTAAAGATATGCCTATAATAATAACGTTAATGTTGGTACAATAAATATATAAAAAACATTTAATAGAAAAGGACATTCCAGTGAAGAAGAATTGGATGACAGTGAAGAGCAGATAGAAGATCGTGAAAGAGTTGATGTATTACGCACACCACTATGTGAGTTTGCTGGAATAGGTGGTCATACTTCAGTAGTTGTTGCAGCTGACTGGTTACCTGGTGGTGATCAAATTATAACTGGTAGTTGGGATCGTTCAGCTATTTTATGGGATATTGAAACAAAAGAACCTATACAACCATTATCAGGTCATGATCATGAACTTACACATGTATCTGCACATAGTAGTCAACGTTTAGTTGTTACAGCTTCGCGTGATTCAACTTTCAGATTGTGGGACTTTAGAGATTCTATTCCAGCTGTTTCAGTCTTCCAAGGCCATACAGAGTAAATCAATTGTGTCTGATCAGCTATTTTACAAGAAAATAAACATTTATTATTTTAGAAGCGTTACATCAACAGTATTTACTAGAGATGATAAAGTTGTTTCTGGTTCAGATGATAGAACTGTTAAAGTATGGGAATTAAGAAATATGCGATCAGCATTGGCTACAATACGTACTGATTCAGCAGTAAATCGTTTAGCAGTTTCAAATGGTGTTATAGCAATTCCGCATGATAACCGTCAAATTAGATTGTTTGATTTAAATGGGCAAAGAGTTGCGAGATTACCAAGAACAAGTCGTCATGTAAATACCAAAAATAAATTAATTATTATAAACTCCTAATAAAATTATTTCAGGGACATCGGCGAATGGTTTCATCAGTTGCATGGACAGAAGATTCAACAACAGCTTGTAATTTATTTTCAAGCGGTTTTGATCGTCGTGTACTTGGATGGTCTGTTTGTTTACCAAAAGATAATTGAAAATGTACAATTAAAAATTACAGAATTTATTATTAATATATAAATGTTTGCAAATATTACTCTCTACACACATAAACAATTTGTTTTTTTTTTCTACTAATTATATTGATCACATAACTTTAGTTACTACATATTAACAAATAATTAAAAAACAAAAAAATAATTGCACAGCACTTTATACTAATTTAAAAAATGTGCTAAAATATTTTACAACACAAATTATTTATGAATTAATAATAAGAGCTATTATTTCTTGTCACTTTGTTATGTTTGAAAGGTCAAGGTAAACAAAAAAAAAAACAATTTAATCTTTTAAGTTTATTTTAATTTGACAAAATTAAAAAGAAAGTAGAGAATAGTAACATAAAAAATATGTTGCTATTAAGAGTACATGTTAGAATTAATTAGAATAAGTTTAAATAATTTGTATTTTATTTAATAATATATTGATACAGTTCTTTAAATTTAAAAAAAAATCAACAAATGTAGTTATTTTTTTTGTGAATTTCTGTGTATAATAAAAGTTATGTATAAATATAAAATTATATATTTATAATTTATACTTATCTTAGGAAATTGTTTGAATTGTAATAAAATAGTAAATAAAAACGCTATCGTCAGTTTCATCCACAGGCTGAAGACAAATTTTATAGTTTTTGTACTATTACCACGAAAATAAATCCAGTGTAATATGCATAATGTATACTCATTGGTATAACTTATTATAATAATACAACAAAATTGTACTTAAAATTTGTTTATCGAATAGCATTTTAATTTTCGAATAGCATATATATGACTAACGTAACTATGCAAGCACATTCTGTGATTAATATAATTTTAATATATATAATGACATATTAAATGTGTTTTAAAAATATATACAGTACATAGAAAGATATAAATATTATTAATGAACAAATTTAATTACAATCAATCCAATTAAAATACCAATTTCCAAAATAATAATTAATATAAGAGTTAATTTATTATATAGAACATTTTTCCTTATACCACGTATCGCAGCATTTGATTTTGATAAATTTTCATGAGCATTTTGTAATCTTGTTTGATTTCTTAATAATGATTCTCTTTGTTCACCTAATTCGCTTAGAACCTTATTGAAAAATATTAACGAAAAATAATTTTTTTTTAATTTACAAATTTGTTCACCTCACCTCAGTGCCAATTTGTTCTGTTTCAATTGCAACTTGATTGGATCGTGACAAACTTGCGGAGGTTCTGGAAAAATAATTGAAATCACATGTAAGATGCATATTTTTTTAATTAATTAGGTAGCTATATCGTATATTATTACATGATTAATTTATAAATAAGGTGCTTCTTAAATTTCTAAATATAAAATAGATATTTATAAAATAATTCAATTATTTTCAGGGTCCTCATTGTTCTTGATGCTTGATCTTGATATTTAATATTAAATATTATATATATATATATATATATAATATAATATAAATACGTTACGTACATATGTAGCTATGCATGTTACTTATTAGATCCCTAACATTTATTTACCTTTCTAATACATCACGGTTTTGGATAGCAAGTCTATGACTTCGATCTTCCCACTCCATTATTATTACTTTGTTTTTAATTCAATAATAATTTTAACTTTTATTATTAACAATATTTAATAATATATTCTGCATTAAACAAAAGCAAGAACATTTAAAAATATACTATAACTATATAATAATTATTCAATTTTCTTATTGTTTATTTATGGTTTGTTTTATACAATTATGTATAGGTATAGGTTAGGTATACTACATATCAGGGATGACAATTGTACCTTTTTCGGCCCTTTTCATACTTAAAGGTACTTTAGGTACAATTGCATCATTTTAGGTACACAAACACAACACATACAATTTAAAAAAAAAATTACTTTATAACTTAGAGAAATAACATCAATTTCTTTTCAGAAATTTTTTTTCTACACCACACCATGGTGGGAATTGTCAAAAATCTGTGGTGTAGGAAAGTGTAAGGTGTGAAAAAAACATACTTTTATTACACCCTGAAAATATTCTTTATAATTTTAAATTGTTATACTTTTTTTAATAATTTGTGATTAAAACATTATTTAATTGACGAATAGTATATATTTCCACCTTAAAAAGTAAAAAAAAAATTAATTAAATCTCCACTTTCTACACTTTCAAATTTGAGGGTGTAGAAAAGTGTAGAAAAGTGTACACTTTTTCTAGGCGCCGATGTAAAAAAAGTGTAGAAAGTGTAGAAAGTGTAGTCAAAAGAACGCAAAAATTTTCTACACCATGGAGGGTGTAAGAAAGTGTAGGAAAGTGTAAGAAAGTGTGTCTGAAAAGAAATTGATGTAAGTTAGCACTGTCAACATGTTCTGCGTTAATCCAGACAAAAGATTTATTGAAGTGCAATTCGTGCAATTGCACTAATTTCAGTGTAAGAATACTTGGAAATATTTCTTTGCCATATAAAGAGCCGACTGAATATGAACTAATTGAATAATTAAGATATTATATTTATAAGTATTTTGTATTAACCCGCATCCATCGTTTGTATCAATTGTAAAATTACTGCAATTGTACGAATTGTACTTTAATAAAACTTAAGTTTAAGTTTATTAGAACCATCGTTTGTAAAATTTTAATTAACTTTGTCAGAACGTTTATAAATATTTTGTTTATTTTTGGCTATTCAAATTTTGTTTTAGTTTTTTTTTGCTACCATCTCAAAATTGTGGTATTTTGAGAAGGTAGCCAAAAATCTAAATCAAAATATTCATATTATTAAAATATCAAATTTGTATCAAATACCAACGACGGGTGGGTTTATTGTTTTTGTTAATTAGTGAACTATGTTTTTTTTGTTCTATGTATTATGTATATTTTCTTTAAAAAAAACGAAATATTTAAAATTTAACACAAAATAACAAAAAAGGTACAATTTTTATCAAAAAGGTACAATTTTTATATAAAATAGGTACAATTGAAAAAAGTCAAATATCATCCCTGCTACATATTTTCTTTGTCCCAGTAAACAATTTCATCTACGATAGAGTATAGTTTTAGATAATTTGTTGGTTGGTGCAGAATTAGAAACTATTGTTTATATATAAAATATATTTATATATTTTTTATATTTTATGTATATATTCATATATATATGTATATGAATTATTCCCACGGCCATCAAGTTTTTTTTCCATACAATCCTGTAAAACTAAAAACTAAAAATTTAAAGGGAATGCTAGGTAAGTTAATAATGCTAAATTCTTTGACAATATAATTTTTGGATATTGAAATATAATCTGAATAAACCTGTTCATAAAATAGCAATAGTGTTTTCTAATTAAGTTATTTTGAATTCTTAAATAAGACTTGCATTGTGGAATTCAGTATATACCAATACTTAAATATAGGGTTTAGTTATGTTATTTTGTTTTAATTTTTTTGTTATTTCCCTTTAAGAAAAATAAGCGAATTCGCTTTTGGCGAACCGTATACGAACTAGATAAGTAACGCCTTTTTAAAATAAACTTTATAATTTCATAACAAAAATAAACAGGAGTGACGAAGGTTGTGTCTTATAATAGTATTTTGTTGAATATAATAAAATAAATATTAATAAGTAATTTTGTGTTTTATATAATAAATTAAGTAATAAAATTAAAAAAAATTAAATCAGTGGTGAAATAACTTACGAACTGCCAAGGCGGTTCGTAAACGAATTCATATATGAAGAAAATACTTCGCCGGCGGTTCGTTTACGGTTCGCTTTTCTTAAAGGGTTGGGTTTAAGCTTGGGCTACAATGTGCCGATCAGTTCGGTACCGATCAGTTCAGTAATTTCCAAATTTGACGTCTTCATATATTTTGTATGGAAAATCGATTGGCTGAACACAATAGGTTGGAACTGATCGATTCGGAACAGAACGAATGGAAAGAGTTCGGAACGATTGAACTTTCACGGAACCTACTGAAGCTAACTTCTTGAGAAATGATATGTCAGTCAATATAATTTAGGTTAGGTTAATCGCCGGCAATATTTTCAATATGATGGATGAAGAAAAGTTTATTGAGGATATTAAATTATATCCTGAATTATTTAACAAACATTAAATTATCCATTTTTATAAAAATAATTTTTTTTTCGACACAAAACGTCACCAATTTTTTTTCTTTTTGACACTACAAAACTTCAAACTGACAAATTTAATCGGTTGGTGTCGGAAGCTATGTAGCCAGCCCACTTAACGAATCGTTTCGGAAAGGAACTGCACTGATCGGCACATTGTAGCCCAAGCTTTAAGCTTAATGTGACATTGACATTTCGCGTCCGTTTACAATTTACATGGATTGGATGGAAATGGAAATGGGATGTAGGATCGGAAAACACGATACGATAACGATTGTATAAATATAAAAATATAATATCTTATATACTTTTTAATTCCACAACACAAAATAAATAATTAATTTATAATACTTTTATGTTAATTTAGTCATAATTAATATAAATTAGAATTGAAAAATGAGAAAAACTTGGGTAAAACGTGAAAATTTATTTTATAAACCATTTTATAAACAAAAAACAAAAATGACTTTGTTAGCAATAATAATATTAGGTCTAATATTTTTTGTTTATCAAGCTTTATATATTAATCAGTTACCAATAACAAGTACTCCTTTTAATGTAAATATAAGTGCATTGTATAGAGAAAGTACAACTTCAAAGACTGAGGAAATTAAAATTATCAGGTAGGTCAGGTTAGTGCAAAATTTAAAATGTATTCAATCTAATACGAAGAATTGTATTCGTTATCACATTTTCTCATTGTTGTCAAAATTTATACAAATATTTCTAATGAATTATTACGTGGATACACATATACAAGTTTATAAACCTTTGAACGATTTCGGATATTCATTTCTAATAAATTATGTTGAATTAATACTGAAATTATAAGTTCTATTTTAAGTATGATAAGTGGTAGTAGTGCTAACAAATCTACCCTTCCTCTGGAGATAATAGAAAATTCTAGTGATCAATAATGTATCTTATGCATTATTATACTATGAAAATGAAATATGATGTGGTTATTTATCAAATATCTCTAACAAGAAGGTAAATTTTGTTATGAATATTATATTTTTATTCAACGCAACCCAAATATAATTTAAAAAATTTATTATTGTTGCATCTTCAACAAGGACAACATTTTCATTCAATATTAAATTGAATGAGTTAATTGACTCTAAATTTTTAATGTCCGAAATTAAATTGATTTTCTTTCTCAAAAAAGAGTTCTTATTTTATTTTATTTATATACATATGTATTAATAAATTTATAATTTTATTTCTTTGTTTTTTCTTGTTTCAGAGGAATCAGACTGCGTGACTATGATTTATATAAACCAAGTTATAATAATATGTTTAAATGTTTAGATGGCAGTAAAGTAATACCATTCCATCAATTAAATGATAATTATTGTGATTGTATTAATGATGGTAGTGATGAAACCATTACGAATGCGTGTAAAAATGGTAAATTTTATTGTAAATATCAAAAACGGCATATCACAGGACGTGGATTAGATATTTTTGTACCAAGTAGTCGTATAAATGATGGAATATGTGATTGTTGTGATGGTTCGGATGAATGGATAACGTCAATTACCTGTAAAAATTATTGTTCGTAATAGATTAATTAAAAACATTTTTAGTTAATAAAGAAAACCCATTGGAAAAAAATATTTTTAAAAAATGACCTATAATAAAAAAAACTAAATTTGAATTAAAAAAAAAAAACCTAATATATGTTTTTATATTTCAAAAAAAATTTCAATAAAAGTAAATATAATTTTATTTATCTCAATTTTTATATTAGCATAGCAATTTTATTTTTCTTAATGTTATTAAAATTTAAAACATAAAATTGTAAATATAAAGATGTGTTTTTTTAAACTTTTATAATGTTGACAATCCTGATAATTATAATTTTTTAACTTTTTTAATTTAGCAATTTTTAACTGCAAAAAGGTACATCAATTATTTTTTTATTTTTCTCACGTTCTTTTTAATTAAGTTTGAAATATATATTTATTCTTACATTTTTTTATCTTAAAACTTATTTTTACTTTCACAACACAACAAAAATTCAATTAATAATTCTTTTACATTTTATTTAAAAATAAAATAAATTATTTAAAAATTAATTATATTATGAAGAAGAAAGATAAAATGATTATTTCTCACGGAGAAAATAAATATACATAATGTGTTAATAATAATTATTACTGTTTATAATTTTATAGATTTTAAACAAAAAAAAATGTTCTTGAATATTTATTATCTCTATAGACCTTTTTGGAAAAACTACTTAGAAAGAAATGAAGTAAATTAATATTTATTTGAGTTAATATAAAAAAAGACGTTTTATATGTAAATTCCACCAAAGATATTTTTTAAAATATAGTAAAGTACTTTTCAAAAAGAAAAATGAAATTTAAACTGGTAAAAATATTAGTATATTTTAAAATAAATTAGGGTCTCGAATATAAACAGAATATTGATTATTCCGTTTCATTAAAATTCTAAAGGTTTAAAATTATGCTAGTGATATCCAAAACGATTTTATTTTTAAAAAATATATAATTAGAGTTTTTAGTAATCAACTTAATTTAATTTACAAATTTATGTATATTCTGTTATTTAAATTAAAGAAAAAATTGTACAATATTTTATAAATTTTAGAAATTAAATTATATAATATTGGTAAATTAAAAGAAATAAAATCAAAAATAAATGAAATTTTATTTTAATTAATTTAGAAATACATTTTCGTAAATATAATAATGTAAATTTAGAAAAAATATAGATCAAATAAATACTACGTAAAATTATATATTTTAAGAATATTTTCTAATCATTTTGCATAAAATAAATATTTTTTATTAATTATAATTAAAACGTTAAAAAAAATTATTATTTTAATTTGTGATGTGTCATTAATATTAAAAATTTCCTTCTTTTACTATCAATTTTTTTTAAAGCAATCTGTAGTACGGTAATTTTTTTTTATTAAATCGTAATCTTTTTATAATTATTTCTTATGTGAAATTTTATAATTATTTCTTAATTAAAAGATTGCTTTGTTCATTTTGGAAAATGTTTTTGTTGTTAGTTGCATATTGCACACTTAATTTCATACCATAAAAAATTAATTCTCAAAAATACTGAAATCTAAAATCCCTTTACTTTTCCATATACACATTTAGTGTATTCATTTGGTTAAATACACTTTTTTGTCTTTAATTTTTATGAAATCCATTTTTAAGGAAGAAATTTGATATTAAGCTACAATTTGACTTTTAAAAACTTGAATAGATTTTTTATTAAAAGGAATTAATGTATGCTTGTGAATTATCTGCGCGGATTTACTTAAAAACTACACTTACAAAATATTTTTATATTAGAAAAAAAGATCTTAGTCACACAATGTGTAATATAATTTGTGCAATTTACGTTTAGATTTAATATGTTTATGTACAGATGATGATGGAGACGATATTCTTTTACCGTGATGATGATGATGGTGGTGATAAATTTTTTTTCGCGGTGGTCGGGGTCGTCGTTGTCACTTCTCTTCCATTCCAATTTGCGATGAAGTAGAATTTTCAGTTGTCCCAGTTGAATTAATTCGTAATTGTTGTTGATGATGCTGTTGCAATTGAGCTTGATGTTGCTGCTGATTTGTCATATGAACATGGTGACAAAATGCTTGTAATACTTCAAAATGTGTTACTAAATTTGCTGTGGTACTGTCAAAATGTAATAGACGTGTTATTGGTGCTCCCAAACGTTTTAACATATCTGAAAATATTTTCTCTTCTTTTCGAATCCATGGTCGGCGATCATCTTGAACTTGATATGGTGTTACATGAACATGAATATTCATACCTAGAATTATTGAATTTTATTGCAAAAAACATTAACATAGGTAATAAAATTTTAAATTTATTAATTTACTTAATCTTGTTAATGTTTCCAACAAACTTCTTGATGTTATCCAAGTATTTTTTTGTCCACCATGTCCGCCATCTAACCAGTACATATCCTTAATACGTGATAACAATCTAATCATAGTGCTATCATCCGGTGTAAGTGTTTTCAAATAATGAAATTCATAGATGAACTAAAAAAAATTATTTACAATTCGATTCAAATAATTATATTATATTTATATCATAAAATGCACATATCAACTGTTTGATTTTAACCTTACTTGATTGAGAACAACACAGCCTTTGCTAAAACCAATCAGTATTAATTTTGATTTATCTAAATTCAAATTTTCTCTCCACCATAATGGGTTTCTATTAACATGAATATTTTGTTGACAATCACTCGTTGAGTTATTATATTGCATATCGTTATGCTGTTGAATAAGTTCATTAGTTAAACTGGACGAATGACCAGTTGTAGTATTAGTAATTGTTGTTTGATTAGTTGTATTTATATTACTATTGTTACAATTACTACTATTGCCACTACCAGAAGGTTGCTGTTGCGATAATGAATTAAGAGAATTCTTATCACGATTATAAGGAAAAACAATTGCACCACCATCAGTTGTTGTCGTTGTTATTGTTGTTGTATCAACAGTAATAGTATCCTGTACTTGTAATATATCAATATCCATTTCTTGTATAACACCACTGCTACCACCTGCAGTATTAATATTACTACTAGTGTTATTAGTATTAGTTTCATCATTGTTCATACCATTATTTGAGGTAGCATTTGAAGTAGATGCTGTTTGAATAAATATTTCATTTTCTGGTATTGCTTTTAATCGTGAAGATAAATTTTGTAAAAGTCTACAATATAAATTTGTAAATACAATTTGATAAAAAAAAAATTAATAAAACCTTTCTAGATGTTGTAATGCATGATTTTGCGGTGTATGATCTGGAACGCCGGCATTATTTCCCCGAACAAAATTATCAAAACAACTAAATGTTTTGAATTCCATTCTAAATGAAAGAGAATTATATAATTATATACATATTTTATTTATATAATCTTATTAATTTTTCAACTAAAATAACTTACCTAACTGGACGAATTATAATTATATGTGATCTAGGAAAAGCATCTCTAAGTAAAACTGCCGAATTTTCTAAATTGTATTTCATATATCCTCGACTATCTCGATTTGTTTCCATGCTCTCCGGAAAATCCTTTAATATTTATAATTCATAATTATAAATATTTATTAATTAAATCTTTTGTAAATATATAAGACTAAAATATTTTTTATACTATGGATAATTATAAGGAAGAAAGAAAAATAAACATTTGGTTTTTGTGTATATTTCATTTTTGGCATAGTGCCAAAGTTTTACATGAAAAATATTTAAATAAATCATAAATTATCCATTTATCCAGAAGTAGATATATAGGTATATAAATAATAAAATTATTGTATATTATATATTGTTATTTTAATAATTTTTTATAATATACATATGTGTATATATATTTAGATTTAAAATAATAAATTTAAATAAGTTAGCATACAAAATATTGTTTTCTTTTTCCCTTAACAAAAAATTATGAAAACTTAATTATATTCACCTGTACATCACCGCCAAAATATACAACAGCACTTGATTCATCTTCATTTAAGTTTTGTTGTCGAATTATTGGTGGACAATAAACAATATCATTTGTACGATTTTGAAAACCAGCTACAGCAAATATGCGAAAAGGATGTGCAGGTGTGCTTGGCGAGCAAAATCGACCAGCCGTACCACCAAGCATCACCAATTTTTCTTTTTTTATTTAATATTTTAATTTATACAACAAAAATCTAAAATAAAATTAAAATTTGTTATATTTTTTATGTCAATTTCCCATATAGATTATATTTGTTAATAAATTATTTTAAAACTATTGTTATTTTGTTTTTAAAGATGCAATTTATTTCTATACACTTATCAAAAAAAATCATGAAAAACAAGAAAAACTTTATTTTATATAAATACTATTTAATAATAATATTCATCATCATAATAATCTTTATTTCCACAACAACCAGCAAATTTTGATTTAACATCTTCCATACATAATCTTATATCTTCTTTAATTTCTTTTAATTTAACACGAACTTCTTCACGCATTAAATTATAGCACATTGCAACTAAACCCATTCCAATTAACATATAAATAAATGTAATTGCTAATTTGATTTGTTTATCACGATCAATTTCATTTGAAACAACACTTAAACTTGTCATCGTAATATTATTATTATCAATAATACTATTATTATTTTTTGAATTTAAAATTGGTATTATACTGCCACCAGGAACAAAATCACCAAAACCAATTTTACATAAACTTGTTACACAAAAATATACAGCATCTAAATAATCCCATTTTTCCCAATATTTAAACATTATTGTACCAGCAAATACATAAAAAATAATAACCCAAAGGCATGCTGTTGATGGTACAATAATTTTTTTTTGTTTTATAAGATTATCATTATTATCACCATCAGCACGACTACTATCATTATTGAAATCATTTCCATCTTCAATTGAATCAATACTATTATTTGGTTTTTCATGAGTACATTCATGTATCATTGTATATAAAAATTTAAATGCTTGTGCTAAAACTTTACCCATATTTAAAAAATATAAAATATACAATGGTATACCAAATGTGGCATATATCATAGTTACACCTTTACCCCATGGTGTTCGTGGTACTAAATTACCATAACCAATCATTGTAAAAACTGATAAACAATACATTAATGCTGGTACAAATTTCCATATTTCTTGTGGTGTTCGTCCATCATAACCATTTTTAATCATTTTACTGATTTCTTTTTGAAAATCTAATAATATATTATCACTTTTATCTTGCCATTTAGTATGATTAAATAAATTCAATTCTTCTGTATTTTTCCATAAATAGAATGAACAGTTTTTACGTAATACTTCTACAACTAATGATGAATTATCTGGTTTTTTAGTTTCAATTGCTGTAAAACTAATTGCACCAACAACAGCATAAACAACAATTAATGCACCGACACCAACTTGAGTACACATAAATGCAATAAATTTACGACAACATTCTTTAACATGTTTATGTGGATCACTAGCTGATGATGATGATGAACCCCGGCTACGCATTGAAGCCCTTTGCCGATTCATATTTTAACAAATTTAATAATATTTTTTCACCGAAATTTTAAAATAATAATTGAACGAGTATTCTTTCAGACATGAATCTTTTTTTTAAATAAATAGGAAAATAAGATTTTTTCCACGTGCATTGTGTTTTGTTTTTAATTTTTCAACATTGCAAATATTTATTATTTAAATTAAATTCACAGATTTTATTTTATTTTCTATAGTTTGAACGTTTTATTTATTTATTTTTGTAGAATTCTAAAAATAGTTTCATTAAATAAACGTTTATCTATGGTTTTGCACATAAAAACTGATTGAATCGAGAGATTATTTTAAACTAAAACATTATAAAATAAAATTTTGAAAAATTAAATATAAACTCGAGGAGATTATTTTCATGATATTAATATTTCTCAATTCTCACTATATTTTACTGGAAAATTTATTTTGTACAGAAAATTACTCCGAAAATTATTAATAAATTAAGAAAATTTTGAATATGTACAAATAAAATTCTAAGAAATTATTAAGGGGTTTGTTTATTAAAAAATATATTTTGCTAAATAACATTTTTTCCAAAGGTAATGAATTTTTTTATTATATTAAACATATAACGAATTATTTTATAAATTTTCAATTTTCTAACTACCTAACTTAGTCATGAGTTCACAGGTAAGTATAAGATTTAAAATATATATTCATAGGTAAGAAATGTATATTAATTTGAGAAAAAGGTAAATACTTATGTTTATAGCATGAAAAAAAATAGAAAATATAAATTTATATTTAAATACGACAATATTTGAGCCTTGTAAAGACCTTTTATTTAACATTAATTTTATATTTGTCTGCCTGACAATAATATAAAAAAGGTAAAATAATAGTTAAAATAATTTTAAAATATAGTTAACATATGGATGACGCTCAAACTACAATTTAAAAGACGAAAATGTTCATTACGTGCCATAAAATTGTTTTTATATTTACTCTTCATATTTACGATCGATGTATTTATGCTATTGCTATGTACATATGTACATATATTCATTTCCCTTCTATTTATAATCATTCAAAAAAAAAAAGATTTTTTTTGCTCTGCTTTCATACCAAAAAATTAAAATAGGTAGGTATATTGTGTAGTTAATTATTTTTTTTTACAAAATATATTTTTCAATATATATGTACTAAATTTAATAATGATTAATTAAATCATGCGTTTTTTTTAAATAATTGATAACCAGTTTGGTATACTTTCTACAATTATAATTGTTATTAGTAGCCTAATATATTCAATAAATTGTGTGAGTAATAATAATATTTCCCTCCAGATTTAATTTTATCCAAAAATATTGAAATAGTTGTAGGTCAATCACTTTTCATCTTCATTCAATAAATTTTTTTATATTATATTACAAATGATAATGTATTCTCCAAAAAAACTGTATGCACAGGTTGAAAGAAGTTAAGACACAAAAAAAATCAATAAAAATTGGCGCTGAAAATTCTTGGAAATTTAATAAAAGATCGTTTAATGTTTGTCTGTGTTTTCCAATTTTTTTAATAATATATTTGATTGTTTTATCTAAAACAATTTTTAATTAATAATACGTAAAATATAAATTTTGATAAACAATATTATATAAATAAACAACTAAAAAAATTGTAGTAAACAAACTCATGCTGATTATTTTCTTTCGATTTTTTTTGTTAAAACTTTCATTCATGAAATTTTCTTTTAAACTTCTTTCTTTTGTTATTTTGAATCTAACTTACCTCAAAAGTTAATAAAATAAATACATTTATGTTACACGTTCAATTATAATACAAAATTAATTTTTACTAAATATATATCTTTTTATTAATTACACAATTATATTTTTGCAAGCATTTTTGCAACAAAAAAATATAATTTCTTTCTCTGAATGTCAAAACTATGCGAGCTATACAACACAACACATACAAAACACCACTGTCGTCGTTCAAAATCGACGAATATCGAATTTTTCTTTCGTTAAATTTCATAATTATAAATTCCCAGTAAACTTCTCCATTAATTTCGTTGTAACAATAATTAGCCGCGAGAGTACGCCACATAACAAGAATTCCTTACGTATTGCCAATTACAAATTGGAGATTAACTAATAGTACCATTTACACGATCAAATAAAATCAAAATTTTATTTGATGAAAAAAGCTGTTAAATGAAGCTGTCAAACATTTTGCATTTACACTATCAAATAAAATCAAAATTTTATTTGATGAAAAATCTGTCAAAATACAAGCGAAAAGCATTTACACGATCAAATCTATTTGACGTGACGTCATATTTGACAAATTTATTTGAAATAAACAAAATATATTTTGATTTGAGATTTTATTTGATAGGATATTGGATGGACCATTTACACGTTCAAATTTATTTGATGGATGAGTCATTCAAATAAAATATTGATTTTATTTGATCGTGTAAATGGTACTAATATGGACTGCTAATCGCTTGTAATTTCCTTTGCTGTCAGGGGAAAAAATATATTAGGACTAGTAGCGCACACCACCAGAGATGGGCAATAAAATAACTAAAGTTCTGGAATTCTGAATTACACCCAGAAGAATTCTCAAGTAAAATCTATGAAATTCTGATCCTATCGGTGAAAAAATAGTTTAGTTGCCTTATTTTAGTTACTATAAAAAAAGTAAGAATACAGAACGAAAGTCAAACCCGTTGTAAATAAATTAATAATGGATATAATATAAAGGTCTAAACAGAACCAAGGCGAATGGCGATGGCGAAATGTCAAAACAAATTTCGCCCTCATATATTTAAATTAGTGTAAACACAACCATGTCGAAATTTCGTTGTCGAATTTCCGCTGGCGGCAAACTAAACTTATATTTTCTATTTTTTTGTGACAAAAAGGCAACTTTATGATAAATGTCATTTGGAATTAAAAATTATTTATTTACTTTCGTTGACAGCTACTTTCGCCATGGATTTTCGTCATGGTTGTGTTTATAAAGGCGAAATTAGTTATCCGCCTTCGCCATTCGCCTTGGTTCTGTATCTGTTTACAGCTTAAGAGATAATACATTTTATGAGCTTCGTTTACACGGGGTCTCCACTCTCCACCATTACTTTCTTCAATAAATTTTTTTATCTTCTTTACTCAAAATATTCTTGTTTTTTAACACCCAAATACACATTTTTCGAAAGTGATATATTAGTGACCTCTATTTAGTGACCTCTATTGGAAATATTGTATTATTAACTTGTTTTTTAAATTTAAATTCACCTCATAGAAATTAATCTCCACTTTTATTTTCATTTCGTTGTAAAAATCTCCACTTTTATTTTCATTTCGTTGTAAAATGTATTAAAATATTACCAATAAATATGAAAACTATACATATGTATATAATTCTGTAGTATTTATAAATAATCATTACTAATTTACTAGATACTTATTTTGAATAATCAGGTTGAAAATCCCAAAACATTAGAAAATGCGGTCACAGATTTTTGATTAAATTTTGAAATTATCAATAATAGAAAAAGCAATTTTAAAGGTTTAAAAGAATAAATTATTTAGATGCCATGATTTAGAATTTTAAAAAAATTATCTTAACTGAACAAGACTGACGCAATGAGCTATCAACTGTTACAGATTTAAGATTTAAACAGTTGGAAAGGGTAAAGATGTGCTAAGACATATTATGTAAATTATAAAAATACATAATATATAGGTACTATGTATTTATTCAATATATAATTCAAAACTTTTATCATTAATTTTCAATACTTTTAATGCAAAATTGTGTATATCAAATATTCAGCAATTTGATTATTTGATATACATTACATTATTACATATATAAGTAGTATGTATGTAAAGTCTGAAAACTATAACCTAAATATTTATATTGTAAATATAAAAGAAATTAATATTTTAAAAATATCATAAATTATATTATATTTTTTGATATAGTAAATATAATCCAATTTCTATATACATATTTTAATTATGTATTACGAGTATTATTATCAATGATTATACTTATTACCTTGCAACTGAATTAAGCCTTTGAGTCTAAGCGTACACGATTGTGTACATTACTTTGTATGGCGCATTGGTAATTTGGTATTTTCAATTTTTTTTTAGTAATTTTGTAATTCATTGGTAATTTTGTATTTTTAATTTTTTTTAGTAATTTTTTTCTTTGGAGTATATGTGTATGAGAACTCATATAGAACACCAAAGAATAAAATTACCAATTTGAATGAGTCCAACATGAACAAATTTGAATTATACTCGCCATAAAAAGTAATGTACGAAATTATGTGCCGACTCAAAGGGTTAAATTTACATACTTTTACTTCATACATACATAAATTGACTAAATCGCAGCAGTATGTTTTATATTTCTCAATGGAAAAACTAGCTGCTGCTTTAAAGAAAGCTAATATATACATATGTACATACATTATACATAGATACATATAATATGTTATATGTATAGATACATATAATAATGTTAATTAAAAATGGCTTGACAGATTTTTATTTTATAATAGAAATTTTAAACTCTACTATAGAGTAAGTTCGATTTCGAACAATATGCTAAATTATAAGCCGGTTTTGTATTAATCATAATAATTTAATTATTATTTTTATTAAACTACACATTCCGGTATAAAATCAATAAAAAAATAGATATCTAAATTGTATACACTGTTTATATGGAATGATTAAAATATTGTAACTAGAACTAGAACTAATAAGTAGTAGGTATGGATGGATATCAGGGTTCCCACCCGTCCTCGCCTCGCGAGGATTGCCTTCGTTTAATGTTTTTGTCCTCGCATCCTCGTGAAAACCAAAAATATCCTCGCGAAGTCGGTATTTAACTATATAGAAAATTAACAATATTCCCAAATCAAAATTCGGAACTTAACCAAAACTGGATTGCTGATGCTGACAAAAGTCCAATGAAAATATTTATACTGTAGTTATAATTTGAATATTTTGACAACTATTTTGAAATACAATTTATATTTTTAGTAATACCCTAGACCTAGATACACCAAAATTGAAAACCAAAGTTTTCGCGAAAACTAGAGCTGAAAAGTTTATAGTGACAGGTGACACACAAAAATTGGAGCCAGATTTCGTTTTCGGTTGTCAAATTATGAAAATTGCTTATTTAAACTACTCTACGTAAAAATCAAAAATTAAGAAACAGTAATTATTTGTTTTTAATGACAAATTTTGATTTAATTATTTTAAAAATTATTTAATAAAATTTAATTTTTCTTCTTTGTTTAAAATTTTTTTGAATTTTTTTTTATTTTTCACAAAAAAGGCTACTTTTGTATGGAAACTTAGCTATGCCAACTTCAAATATATGTTTCTTCTATTTTTTCATAGATGGCGCTAGCATATATTTTAGCGAAAACCTTACAAATTTGTAGGTTTCGTGTTTTCAATTTGTTCCTGAAAACTGTATACTAAAACATTATGAATTTCCATTTTGAAGTTTGAAAAAACGAAAACTGATTTCTTGGTCTGGTGTGTCACGGGTATTAATTTGTTAGCTAAAAATGAATTTGTATTATTATTTTTTATAATAATTTTAATTGTCCTCGTCAGCAATTTTGAAAAGGTGGGAACCCTGATGGATATGTATATATTCGATGAAATTGAATTACGAATATGAACATATGTATGTATAATATTTCCCTCTAATATATGTATATGTTTATCAGCATAATGTATATAAATTCATAGGAGTAAAATAATATTTACTTAATTATATTTTTTCTCCATAAATTATGTGTTCTCAATTACACTTTTATTAAATTTAATTTCTTTTCAATTAATTATACATATACGTATAATACTTTTTTTTAAAATATTGTTATGGAGTATACCAGTGATTTACAAACGCAGAACGGGTACCATTTATTTTTAATTCATACTGTAATAAAATAGTTCTATTTATTTATAAGTAAATACAGTATGGTTCACTGTTGTTAACTAACCAATTGCAAAATCTGTAGAAGTATAATATTTAAATATTAATATTTTTTTTATCAATTACAATGAATGAATTAGAGTTAATACAAATTAACAATATAAATGATTGTTATCACTTAGTGGTACGCGGTCAATAGATAGTTGGCGATCACGAATTTATTTTATAGCTAGAATTTATTTTACATTAAAAATATTTGGCAAAATGTTGATGTAGTTCGCTCTGAATGGTTGAAGAGTCAATATTTTAATAAGGAAAATTTGGTTTTTAAATAAATGTAAAAGGTAATTTATCATGTAAATTATAAAATTTAAAAAAAAATTACAAAAACTATTTGAATAAAAATTTCTTATTACTATTTGAGTACATATATTTAAAGTGAACCAATAATAAAATTTATCTTTTTCAATTAGTGTAAATTTATTTTTATGATTACACAAATAAATGAAAGTTTTATTGAGCCTAAGTGATAATAAAAGTAAAAGATTATATTTATTGATTTCTCTTTGTTGTTTATTTTTAGTAATAAATGAAATTCAATTTAGAAATATACAATTATTTTAAATTTAATTTAAAGTGATAATGTTGGTATATAAGTTAATTATCCATAAAATTAAAATCAATTAATAATAGTTACTTACTTAAATATTAATTATAATTCAAAATTTCATATACATATAGTTAATTAAAAATTTTTACTAATATTTATTTATATTTCAATTTCTAACAATTACCAATACTCACAGCAATTTTATTTTGTTGCATAATATTAATTTCTGCACTATAATAAGTTCTGTATCAGTAATTTGGTCTGTATCAGTAATTAGTAAAAACAGTAATTTTTCCAATTAATCACAAAAAATACTTAAATTTAAACTGAGGAAATAAAGAATGACACTAATTAATAACAAAAAACTAAATAAGATTTTTATCAACTGTAATTGTTAATTATACCATACCAATTTTTCAAATTGTGATTGAAAATTGAGAAAATATTCACAATTTATCAATAATTTAACAACGACAATAGAATTTTTCAAAAATATATACATTTATTATAATAAATCAAAAAATAATTAATAATAGTTATATTTAATTATTAATTATTTATAATAATAATAATTGTTATCAATATTAGTAAGCATTTAATATTTCTTAGTGATAAATTTTTTTCTTCAAAATCTATAAACACTATACATGCATATAATTATTAAAAGTACTATAAACTATATTTAAATGGCTATTTGGTTAATTTTACTATTATTTTGGATAAATAACACTTTATCAGCACAAATTCGTGTATCCGAACTAAATAAAGGTTGGCAATTAAAAAACCAAAATGAATGTAAGTTTCTCTTTGTATATGAGTCAAATAGTTTTGGAATTTTAATATTTTTTTATTTTATTTTATTATTTAAATAGCAATTATTATTAAAGATATAAACTTACCAACTGGTGTTTATAGTGCTTATGCAGCATATAATTCATTACCGGTCGATGCAGTCTTATTATCAAAAAATGATGTTAATATGCGATGGATTGCAAATGATAATTGGACATACTATTTAGATTTTGATGTTTCTAATGAAGACATTGATAATATTCAATTTATAAATTTAACATTTCATGGTATTGATACAATATCAACAATTAATTTAAATGGTCATAAATTTTATACTGATAATATGTTTGTACGATATTCATTTAATGTTAGAGAATTATTAAAAAAAAATGTATGTATAAGGAATATTTTTAAAAAAATAATTTAGTATGTACTATAATTTAATATTTTAATTTAAGGCATCAAATAAATTAGAAATAACAATCATATCACCAATTTATGCAGCAAATGCTTTAGCATCTAACAATAAATTTACACCACCAAATTGCCCACCAATGCGATATAATGGTGAATGTCATATGAATTTTTTACGTAAAATGCAAGCTGGCTTTGGATGGGATTGGGGCTTAGCAGCTCCTTCTATGGGTATATGGAAATCTGTAACATTAGAATTTTATGATATTGCTATAATACGTGACGTTGATGTAGCAATTCAAAAGAATAAATCCAATGATAATTGGGAATTAGATATTAAAGTATATTTAGAATCAGCAATTACCATTGATTTTTATGGTAATTTAACATTCTATGCAGTGTAAGTTATAAAACCTTCTTAATAATACCTTTTGTTATAAATTCTGTAACGAGCTATCTACATTTTATTATTTCTATAAATTTTATAGAGAACTTAATACTTCACCAGTTCAAATTCAGTTCGATAATGAAGAAAGTAAAAACCTTGTTATTGCATTTAAACATACGATTAAAGTAATTATTTTATAAATATAGTACTTATATAGATATAAGATATTATAATTAATTTCAGAATGAAAATGTTGAACTTTGGTGGCCTAATGGGTACGGTAAACAGAAACTTTATCATTTACACTTTACTTTAGATACATGGTTGGAAAAAACTGAACCAAAACAATTAACATCCAGTCAAAAATCAATACGTATTGGTTTTCGAACAATAGAATTAATACAAGATGAAATAGGTATAGCAATAATAATTACAGTTAAATAATATTTTATAATAAATATTTTATATTTAGATAGAGGTAGAAGTTTCTATTTTCGAGTAAATGGTATAGCAATATTTATGAAAGGTACTAATTATATCCCATTACATATTCTTCCGGAATTTGCAGAAGATCAAAATAAAAGTTAGTGTTCTTTTAATATTATTTATTATAAAAATTAATTTATAATTAAATATTTAATAGTTAAACATCTTTTGGAATCTGTAAAATATTCTCATATGAATATGATTAGAATTTGGGGTGGTGGTGTCTATGAATCCGATTATTTTTATGATATGGCTGATAAATTAGGTATCCTAATATGGCAAGATATGATGTTTGCTTGTGCAATGTATCCAACATATCCGGAATTTTTAAAGTAAATATTTTTAGAAATATTTTAATTGATCATAACTAGTAACTAATTTATTAATCAGTTCTGTTAGAGTAGAAGTAGCACAAAATGCTAAAAGAATAGCCCATCATGCAAGCATTGCAATAATTGCTGCAAATAATGAAAATGAGCTGGCGCTTATTGGCAATTGGTATAGAAAATTTAAAAATATATGCACTATAATAAAAATATCAATTTTAAGGTATGGAACTGGAATGGACAAAGATAGATTTATGAACGAATATAAGGAATTATATATTGATACTATATTGGATGAATTAAAAATTATTTCATATAAATCACGGCCAGAACCTTTATCATCATCTCCCTCAAATGGCAATAATACTGAAATGTTCACGCGCAATCCTCAAGATCTGAATTACGGAGATAGTAATTTTTTCATTTAAATAAATTATATTATTTGTTTGTTCCAATATTTTTTTTATATTAGTTCATTTTTATAATTATGGAAGTGAAGCGTGGGAACCAGAAATCTTTCCAACACCAAGATTTTCATCAGAATATGGTTTTCAAAGTTTTCCAGCAATGTCATCATGGAAAAAAGTTTTAGGAAAACATGATGATTTAAAAAATTTAATAGACCATCGTCAACATTTTCCATATGGCAGTATTCCAATTATTGGTTTAGTTCAACATTATTTGCCATTACCAACAACAGATTCATACAATTATTTGAAAGCTTTAATTTATTTTAGTCAAATAGCCCAAGCAATGGCTACAAAAACTGAAACTGAGGTATATCGTAAAAATCGAAATACTACATTCAATACAATGGGTGCATTGTATTGGCAATTAAATGATGTTTGGATAGCACCATCTTGGTCTAGTATTGATTTCTTTGGAAATTATAAAGTTATTTTATTTTAAATAATGATTTTTATAGTTTTAATTGATTTTTTTTTATATAGATTTTACATTATTGGACAAAAGATTTTATGGCACCTTTATCGATAATTGCACATATAAATGCAAATGGGGATGATATTAATATATATATTGTTCGTGATATAATGGATAATAATATATTTAATGTGACTGTAATATATAATATATATTTATGGGGTGAATTATTTCCAGTAAAGCAAAATTCATTTGATATTGCAATTAAACCAAATGGTGCACAATTAGTGAAAATATTAAGAATATCAGAAGTTTTAAACAACAAATTAAATAAAAATAATTGTTTTATTGAGTTGTTATTAACAAACGAACCATTTAATATTATATCACAAACATATTATTTTCCAGATAGAATAAATAAGGCTGTTGGAATGAAAAATCCGAATATTAAGGTTTTAATTTTTTTTTGATTTATTGATATTTTATTTTAATGAAATTTATATAATAGATTGATATTTGTTCAACAATTTGTAAAGGATCACTTTGCAGTAATAGTATTAGTATTACTGTTGATTTTCCAGCTATTTTTGTTTATTTGGATTTGGATCACGAAAATATTACAAATTATAGACTTTCTGATAATGGTTTTATTCAATTAGAACCAGTTCGTATTGTTCATTTAGAATTTAGGAATACAACCCAAGCTGATCTAAGCGAATCAAATATTAAAGTACTTACGGTTAATCAATTTATGTGATAAAAATAAAATTGTGTTTTAAAATTTGAAAAAGAAAAATGTATAAGTATGTATTATTATTAAAATTTTAATGGCTTAATTAAATAAAATATTTAATGAAAAAAAAAATATATAAACATATATATATATATATACATATGTCATATAAAAGAATAACCAATTGACTGATATAATCAACTATATTATTTTATTAATTTATGTATTATATATAATAGCATAGAAAGATAATTGTTGTTGTGAATCTTCAGTGAAATTTTCAAAATGGCTTAATTAAAAGAAAATTAAACAATAGTTATGGTAACATATTAAACATTAATGATTGTTGAGCATCATAAAGTTTATAATTTCATGAAAGTATTATTCATATTAATGTTAATTTTTTTTGAATATACTTATTCGATGAATTTGATTTGCAAATGATTCCAACTATATATAAATATTCTCATAATGTGATTAAATCATATGAAACTAATGTGAAATCAAGTTTCATGTATTTATATAAAATTTAATTGGAGAAATTGAAAATAAAATTAAAATATATGATATGAAGTGCATAGTTAAGTTACATTATTTTCATTTTGAATTTTATTTTCAGTTTCATTGAAAACTTGATCACAGTAAGATCATTATAGCATTATTTTTGTTAACAAAAACCATAAAATATAAGTGAATTAAAGATGTCATATAAAAGAATAAAAATATCAGTAACTATTTTAATAATTTCATCATTATTATCGATTCAATTATCTAATGCTGATGAAAGAAAAATCAATTCTAATTCCTATAATACCGGTTTAATCTTTTATGATCCAATCACAAAAAATAAACTTTTACCGCCAATCATAATACCATTAACACAAAATCGTTTATCATTACGTTTACCATTTATAGGACAACCTTGTACTTGCCAGAATTTCATTTGTGGCTGTTGTGCTGGTATTTTAATAGCACAATATAATATTGATCAGAAAAGTAAGTAAACGAATTAATTGTAATGTAAAAATGAATTATAAAAATAAATCGTTTTTGTATTGATTTCAGTGTGTGTCAATGCATCGTATATTCCACAGGATCTATCATTAAATTTGTACACATTATTGAATGATAAAAATATTATGACACAATCAATATCAGCTAGAAATCCACCACCATTATGTATGCCGCTTATGTTGCCATTACCTTTAGCAATGTGTATGAGATTTACAAATATGCGATTTGATGATTATAATGTACATTTTTGTATGGATTGGGTTGTAAGAATGAATAATTCTAATGATTTATTTCAAATGAATTTTAATTGTATGAAAATGGGACAAGGCGGATTTCAGTATATTGATCCAATGGGAAAACCAGTATTCCCAACAACCGGTAATGGTTTTTCAAGAATATCTGAAATTTTAGAAAAAAGAACAAACAAAACAATTGCTGTATGACATTTATTTTTATGTAATTTAAATTTATTTATATTTTTGTATTTATTTAATTCATATTTTTTTTGGAAATATATTTCAATTGTCATATCTTAATAGAACATTATTATTAACAGCTGTGTGTAAAATATTATAAATATGGATGAGTAATTATTAAGTGACCTGAACCAATGCTTGATACAATTTATTAACAGCTGTGTGTACAATTTGTTTTAAGGATTCATCATCTGGACAAGTAACAAACTGTAATAACAAATAAAAATTAATTGAAGTTTTATTATCTTTCTAAAAGAAATATAATTAAATGTTTACCAATGTATCAAGATTAACTTCCGCTTTTGTACCACTAACTGTAACTGGTAATATATCACCTTTAAATAATTTTGGTACTGAATGTTCACCAAAAGTATCTTGCAAGGTTTCTATTAAACATTCTTTAAAATGAGTTTTATCTGGTTTACCACCAGATGCTGTTCCTTTAATATTTGTTCCACCCATTTCAGTTTGCATTATGCATGATTGTACCGAATCAGCAAACATATCATTAACTGGTGTTGCTTGCCATTCCATTATAATAATTTTACCTTCCACAATTATATCCACACAATTAAATGCACGTAATCTCTTATCAAGTTCAACAACTTCTACAGTACCAGGACCACCAACTCGGTCCAAAAGTAATTTTAAAGTAGTCAATGAACTTGACCATGAAATACTTTGACGTTGTGAAACTACTGACATACTCATATCAGTATATCCTGAATGATAATTTAATACAAAATGTTATTTTTAAAGTACATAAATAAATACTTAAATATCAAAAATAAGTAAGTATAGAAATTTTCTTACTTGACAAATCAGATGCACTCAAGAGATGGTATTTAAAATCTCGTTTAACTAAAACACCAGAAAGTTTATTTCCTGGTTCTGGTTCATATGCAGCTAAATTGCCCATAACTTTAGCAGTTTTTTCACCCCGAAAATGTAATTCAACTGCATGTGTATTTCGGGGATTGTGAAATGATATAACAGTATTTGGATCAGATTCGTATTCTCTTTGTAATGCAGATTTTAATCGACTCATTTCATTTTGTTCGCCATGGACAAGAACCTTAATAGTAACAAAAATTGTAAAATTATTTATGTATTATTTATGTATTTAGTAAATTAAGAAATATTATAAGTAATAATTTATTTCGATAGCTTACAACATGAGCTGGTTTTAATAAACGAATAAATTCACTTGTTTGTTGATAATCTGTATGAGCTGAAAATGATATATAATCAACTGACATATTTAATGGTAATTTCTGCCCGGATAATGTTGTGATCTCTTCGGGCTCAGATAATATGGTTTTAGCTAAAGTACCCTCAACACAATAACCAGCAATAATTACTCCATTTTTAGAATCTGTACACCATGTTTCAAATAATTCACGTGACAATCCACTTTGCATCATACCAGGTGATGCCATTACTACACATGGACCAATATCTTCAAAATGATCAATTCCCTATTTGGAAAAAAAATGTGTTGAAATTAAAAATTATGTTTACGATCTAACAAATAAAATATTAAATATATACTTTTAAATTTGATATATGTCGAAAAACAAATGGATTATTTACAGCAATTTGTCTTCTAATTTTATCGTTCATTGCATTTATATACGTTTGATAAACTGCCATACATTTTTTTGCTAATGATGAAGCATAATAAATTGGTATTTCTTGTAGATCTGGATTTTGGCTCCAATATTCATCTAGTATTAATAAAAGTTCTTGTGCTCTACCTAAAGCAAATACTGGAATTAAACACCGACCACCCTGTTGAACAATTTTTTGTACAAGAGTTGTAAAACGATTTTCACGATCTTCCCTTTTCTCATGAATATGTGTACCATACGTTGATTCAGTTATTAATACATCTGGTTTCATTGTTGGTATTTCAGCAGCCATTAAATGACGATCTTCTTGTCGAGAAAAATCACCAGTATATAATATTTTTATACCAGCTATTTCAATCATAAACATTGCTGCTCCTAAAACATGTCCAGCATTATATGCCCAAAATCTAACACCCATAACATCTCTTTCTTCATGAAAATTTATAGTTTCAATTTTTTCCATACTTTTTTCTAAATCAGTTTCATTATATAACATTTGTTCTGTTGATATATTACTAATTTTTATGTAATCTGATAACATCCATCGATAAATAGCTTTCGTCGCATGTGTCATAAAGCATCGTCCTCGAAAACTTGTCTTCATTAAAAACCATGGCAAAGCACCACAATGATCCAAATGAAAACTTAACATATAAATTATTAAATATGTAAATATTATTATTATGTGCATATTAATTACTGTGATATAAAGAGTAAATCAATCTCGTCAGCTTCAATTAAATCTACATATGGGAGAGCATCCATTCCAGAAAGTCCGGGATGAATTCCACAGTCAAGCTATAAATAAAGTTTATATTAATTGAATATAATATATTTGAAATTACTATTAATTTTATACCATAATTTTCTTTCCCTTGAACTCAAGCATAATGCAGGATCGACCAACTTCTTGTCCAGCTCCTCTGAAAAATATATTTAGGCAATAATTTATAAAAATAAAAGTAATTAAATTATTAGCTAGAAATTTTTTACTAACAATGGTCTAATCAGGAGTAAATCATTTTCTTCTGCTGGAACCATATCATCACGATTTGAAGTCATTTTTATTTTATCTAATACCGGCAAAATAAATAATTTGTTCTTGATTAATCAAATCGGAGTAGTATACAAAAGATTATCACGTGATACTAGTTGACAACTAACAAGTGACAACCCAATAAACAAAAAATAAATATGTGTTTGTAGAATTACAAAATTGTAGAAATGTAGAAAAAAATGTCCGATCAGTTTTGAAATCATAATACAAGTGTTGCATTATAATCATCCTGTCCTGAGAAAGAACATATAGCCCCTACGAAAAGGAAACAAAATAATGTTCTTGTATGCTTCGTTTAAATTATGGACTAATTTAATAAAATGAAAATAAAATAAAATTTACTAAAAATATTCCCTCCATTTCAAACCAATACGCGTCGCGTCGCGTAACAAATTTATGTACATAATCAATTCTAAAATATTTGCATATGTAATCAAATTCTGGGTATGTTCATAATTTAAACGCTTCGAAGCTGTAGTCGCTCGTATTAATACTTTTTTCGAAAATATTAATACTTTTTTCATGCAAACATCCAAGTAGTCCAAGATAGGGTGTGAAGGGCTATATGAATTCGAAAATGCCATGGCTTATTATGTCAATAACTTTGACATAAATTTTGACGTTTATTCTAAAAGTAAAAAAATGAGTCAGAAAGAAAATTTTTTTAAATTTTATAAATAAGATATTCACAAATTACAATGTTTAAATATATTTTTTAATATAACAAAAAATCAAATTTAATTTCTTAAATCAATATGGAAAAAGGTGATTCGGATACTTCAGAGGAGTTTTTTGATGCCGAAGATACAACTCCTAGCCGTTTGTCGACGAGGTATATAAGAGCAATAATTTTACACACCTTAAATTCAAAGTGCAAATTAATATTTAAAAAAAATACTATATAATAATAGTTTTTAAAATTATATATTTAATTATTATAACTTTTGATTTTTATCAGAAAATCTACTTCTCGATCATCAAGTGTTTGTAATGAATTTAAATTTCCTGAACCTGAGATACGAATTCTTTCAACACAAGAAGATGATGATGGTACTACAACTCCTTCTACTATAAGTCCGAGTACAAGTTTATCAGCTAGACATTTAAATAAATCTGAGCAACATCATTTTGTAGAACCAAAACCAATTGGCTTGGTAAGAAATTTTTTAATTAAAAATTAAATTTTGTTGTTATTATATAGTTAAAAACAGTTTATGTTGCACTCTTTATATTTTGCGTTAAATTTCTGTAACATAATTAATTTATGTTATGATAAATTTTAAAGGAATACTAAAAAGCTAACAAAATTCTTGGTGTACTATAAATGTATCAATTAAATGTAAATATTAAAAATATTGTTGGTATTATGTAAACTGTGCAAGCAATTATACATATACTACATATCATAGTATATATATACCTATAAATATATTTTATTTATTATTAAAAATATTGTTTATAAACTAATATGAATTTTTCAAGTGTGTAAAAATATATAAAGATTGTAAATAATATATTGCAAACGTATATGTTAACTGAGAAAGTATGAAACAAGTAATTATTGCCTGTTACTTTAAAAAATATATAGGTATTGTCATAACTTTTATCTAGTATAATTCTAGTATATATGCTATTATCATAGCTAATATAATTGTTTTACTATTATAATTTTTTTTAAGGACAAATTTTTTTTTAAGGACAGGTATGCAAGTATTTTCATGTTCAAAAGTTTAATAATTTTAATGGAAATAGCTTATTTTGGTTGGTTTAATTAAATTGAGGAAGGGGTTATGCTTTCTACGTACCATGACAACTTGTGATCGTAGATATATTTGATATTTAAATATATTCAAGTGAACATTCATATAATTTTTAATCACTGGAAAATATCAGTACTTGAATGGTACTGTATAACAAAATTCAAACTGACTGAAGCAATATATGTTCAGCTAGATTTGCATTTATTTTGGACTATATTTGACCAATTAGACGAGACATAAATTGTTTGAGAAAATAAACAAAAAATTCTAACATAATTGCTATTTATTACAGTTTTTATTATTTTTAAATATTAATTTTGGTTATATTTTTCATTTATTTTATTTTTTATTGAAAACACAAAATTGCTTAAATACACAATCACAATTTTTCATTCTTATATAAGCAAATAGCAATCAAATTCTTAAAACACAATTATACATAAAATACAATCAGTGCCATTGAAAATTAAAAAAAAAACACATTTTTTTATTTATTAAAATAAATTGGTGTTTTTAGTCTGGTAGACAACGCTTTCGCGATCTGCGCAATAGCATGCAAAACGATGAGGATGAAAATCCTGGAAATACTCTGACTCCTGACTCGCAGGTATTTTGTTTTTACATATGGTTAATTTTTTATGTCATAATTTCATTGTAGTGTCATAATTTTATATATAGTTTGCATGCATTATCATAAAACATAATTAAAATTGCAGTTTAGCTTGTCTTAATATTAAAACGACTTTTTTTGCAAAATATATTTAAAAAACAGAATAGCTCAGTTGAAGGTGTTTATACTAATCGTCCATCCCATCCATTTCGTGTAATCGATGATGCAACTAGTGTGCAAAGTATAACATATTCTCTGGGACGTATTGGAAAAATTTTATCTGGGAGTATTGATCCTTCAAGTAAATATGATATAAATTTTTGTTTATTATTTGTATTGAAATGATAGTTTATTATGTAGTTACTGATCGGGATTCAATACAAAGTTCTTTTTCATCTGGAAATTCAGTGCAACAGCAACAGAAATTAATGCCTAGCTCAACATCAAGTACACAAGCAGCAGCTATTTCTCAGGAATATAATAATGGTAAGTCTGATTTAATAAATGAAATTGAAATACCGTATAGCTTGTTCTTGATAAAAATCACAATATTCAAGATATTTTTCAATTCTATTTTTTTTATAAATCTGCAACCAATAGTAGTAAATAATTTTATTTTTGCAGATAAGAGTGACATAATTTCCAAACACAATACGGGAAATATATTACAACAATCTCCAGAAAGTTCTAGTTCTAATAGTAGCGGTGTTATAATTGGTAGTACTGACAGACGATCTGTTCCAATAAATATAACAGATCAAAATCAAAAAATTATTCTTCAAGAACCTGATGTAATTGCCAGTACAAAATTAGCGCATTCAAAAACAACTGATAGTATTATATCTAGTGGACCAATAGCACCGCCACGTCGTAAAAAAAAGTCGCGTAAAGTATCATCAAGTTCGTCAGAACAATTTAATATTAATATGGGTTTAAAGTTACCATCAAGAGATGAATACGATGATGATGACGATGATAGAATTTCCATAAAAAGTGCAAATAATAATATTCAAAAACGACATAATGATATTATAAAAAATTTACAAAATAATTGGATTAATAATAATGTGAATGTTACATCTACTATTGGTAATTGTAATCAACCACAACCATCAACATCTTCAGTTAATAGTAGTGTTACAATTTGTGCTAATCGGTCTAATATAATAACTACAAATAATATAAATCATGGTTCTATTAACCGTATGTCGCATTCATTAGGAAATTCATCAACATCTGTATATTCAAAACCAAGTCCATCAAATAGTGCTAAAAGTAATTCAGCACCTGGTCGTGTTCGTTATTAGTAAGTTGTCTTTTTTCATAAATCATGTTCTCGTTTGAGAATTTTTGATTATTTTAGTTCTATTGATCCCAGCCAAAGTTTAAATTTATTAAAAGTAAGTCAAGGTGTTTATGTTGTTAAGCCTATGGATGAAGCAGCAAATAAAGCCGAAGGCCCATCTAAAGAAGAAATTGAACGTATTGAAAAAATTTTAATGGAAGATCTACCACGCTCAAAATTAGCTGGTACTGGATCAAATAGCTTGGGAAGTGGTACACGGTAAATAGACTTATTACCATAAATAAAAGTCGAAACATTTTCATCAATTTCTATTATTTCTATTAGATATAATTCTCAACTTATCCAACGAACATCGAGTGGTAAAGAACGTCGTAAATCAGCTGGTGATGAAGATGTTTTAAAACAAATGAATATTTATGTGCGAACGCGTACAGATTCAGGCAAACAATTAACTGATATGGAAATTCTTGAACAAGTTCCTGTGAAAAATTTAGATACAGGAGAAAATATGCCATTATCATCTGTGAAACCACCACCGACACCAGATGGTTGGAATCCATTATCATTACATATACATAAATTATACGGGCATTTACCAGTAAGTCAAAAAGAATCCGATGAAGAAAGCGTTGTTGGAATACCACCAAATTTAGAAGTACCAGCATGTGAAGAAGAGGAATGTGAAACAGAAGATGGTAGTAGACGTTTAAAAAATAAGACAGCTAAAATTAAACGTTTTTTTGGTACTACAATGCGTAAAACTGTTGATAAAGCAAAATCATTGGCATCAGAAGTATCACATGCTCGACATAAAGAAGATGTTGCTGATATAGTTGATGTAATGAATCCAGAACAATATATAAAAATTAAAGCATCCAGTTCTAATAAAGGACCATATGAATTTGCAAAATTACAACATGTTCAGGTAAATTCTATTATTTTTGTATATGTATTTATTTTTGTTTTCAAATAAAACCAATTACAAATTTAGGATTTGTCTGGTGAACATACTGGAGCTGTTTGGTGCATGAAATTCAGTTCTTGTGGCCGTTTATTGGCGACTGCTGGTCAGGATAAATTATTACGTATTTGGGTTCTTAAAGATGCTTATCCTTTTTTTCAAGTAAAAATAATATTGGTTATATTTTTTTCCATATTTTATTGTATTTTTGTAGGATATGAGAACAAAATATAATGCTGATCAAAAATCATCACCCACACCGTCACAGGAATCATTAGTGTCGCAACATTCATCGGAACAGGAAGCATCAGCTATGGCAACCGCAGCTGATAAGTCATCTGGTCCATTTATGCCAAAAGCATTTTGTTCATATATTGGTCATACATCTGATTTATTAGATGTATCTTGGTCAAAAAATTATTTTATTTTATCAAGTTCTATGGATAAAACAGTGCGTTTATGGCATATATCACGTAAAGAATGTCTTTGTTGTTTTCAGCATATTGATTTTGTAACAGCAATTGTATTTCATCCACGAGATGATCGTTATTTTTTAAGTGGTAGTTTAGATGGTAAACTACGATTATGGAATATACCTGATAAAAAAGTAGCACTTTGGAATGAAGTTGATGGACAAACAAAATTAATAACAGCAGCAAATTTTTGTCAAAACGGACAATTTGCTGTTGTAGGTACATATGATGGACGGTGTATATTTTATAATACAGATCAATTAAAATATCACACACAAATAAATGTTCGATCATCAAGAGGTAAAAATCGTGTTGGTAGAAAAATAAGTGGAATTGAACCAATGCCTGGTGAAGATAAAATACTTGTTACTTCAAATGATAGCCGTATACGGTTATATGATTTACGTGATTTGAATTTAAGTTGCAAATATAAAGGTTATTTAAATGTTTCATCACAAATTAAGGGATCATTTAGTCATGACGGTCAATATATTGTTGCTGGATCAGAAAATCAATGTATATATATATGGAAAACAAATCATGATTGTGCCAAATTGAGTTCAGTAAGTATTATATTAAAAAAAAATTAAATTTATTTCATTGTCAAAAATATTTTAGGTTCGAAGAGATCGAAGTGATTTTTGGGAAGGAATAAAAGCTCATAATGCAACAGTCACTTGTGCCATTTTTGCACCACATCCAGAAGCCATAATTAAACCAGAACCGGATGATGAAATTTACAATGATATCGTAAGTTTTTTACTCTTAAATATATATAATATTACAATTATAAATACATATTTTAAAAATTTCGTAAAATTTATTTTTTTACACCTTAGAATTGATAATATTTAGTACATTTTTTTAAAATATAATTTTTTTTAAATAAATAAAAAACAGATAACAAATGCAAAACCTGATCCACTCGTTGAACAAAGAAAAAAAGGATGCGGATATGTGCTAGTAAGTGCTGATTTTAATGGATCTATTAAAGTTTTTATAAATAAAACAAAACCTAAACATAGCAGTTTACCATACACGGCAATAGAATAGGAAAAAGAAACTAATTATTCATATTTAATTTAAATACAAATATAAATAATAATAAAAATAAATAGTGTTATATTTATATTTAGTTATACAAATAATAATAATTTTTAAATTGGCAAACATTGTAAAATAATATTTTATTCGATTTTTAGTTTGTGATTGTGAAAGATTTTGATTCGATAAATAAATATTTTTTATTAAATAAATTATTCATTTCTGTTACACATTAAGAAAATAAAACAAAAGTTTACAATATAACAATTTATATATTTTTTACACTATTGAGAAAAAAAATTTCCCCGATTTTCAACATAAATAAATATTTGTAATTTTTTATAATATAATAAATTTTAGGGCTTTGTGCAAGTTATTTAAATTTTGAAATGAAAAGATAATAAACTGTTTCACAACAATTCATAGTAAATTTATAAATGATTACTATGTATTCAAATTTAATTAAAAGTAGATAATTATATATTTTTTTTTGTAAATCTAAATTACTTTCACTGTTCTTTTTATATTATTAATTTGATAAAAAGGAAAATCAATATGTACTTTTATTCTCGTTTATCTGAAAATGTTTAAATATTATTTTTAGTGATATAAAAAATAATAATAACTAATATAATTATATATAGCCATGTTTGGAAATAGAATATAAATTTAATTGTGTATAAAAAAATGTATTAATAAAAATTAAATTAAAAATATATTTATAAATATTTAATGTGCAAAGTTTTTTTAATTTTAGTTTCTATATTAAACGGCTTTATATTTATTTTTAGAGATGGAGAAATTTTTTTAAAATATATTTAGAATTTTTTAGATTTTAAATCCAACAAGATTGAACTGACAATTAACTAAGTTGCAACTAAGCTAATTAAAAACCTTAAAAATCATTTTTTGAAACCATTCATATGATCATCAATCTCTTTCGAAGCTATAAGGTAAGTAAAATCTTATATTAAATATTATTCTATACCTTAACTCAATACCAATTCTAGAAAAGAATATAGTATTCTTTATAATTATATTTTAAATTGGAATATTTACGGAAATATCTATGCGAGACTAATTAATAATAGTAACTTTTTACTAAATGTTAAAATACTATTACCATATTTACATTTACAAAATTCCATTAATATTTATCTTATATTTACTTATATTTATCCATTTTTATATAGTTTAAAATACGGAAAAGTAACATTTTTATTATAAAATATAAAAAATATTTTTCTCACTTTTGAATAAAATTTTGCCACCATATCAAATAAGGAATTTATAACAATCAAGATTCAAGATTTTCGAAATGGCCAATATTGCTATAATATTTTTACATGATAATAAAAGCACTTCCTATTTCGTTTTATATAATTATAACATCGATATTATATGACTATTTATTTTAATTAAAATTGAATCAAATTGAAATAGTATTTTTTATATATTTAAATAAAGTGTGATTTTTTTTTATCCATCTTTATGTTATACATACCCCCAACATATAAATAGAGCAAAAGTTAACTTTTAAATGCTATTATAATTTATTGTCTCATACATTAAACATAAAAAAATGCAACGAACAGATGTAATTTTATTATTACTATCATGTAGTAAGTATATTCTAAAAATATATTAATAAAAAAATACTTACAAAATTTAATTTATGAAAATTGAATAGGTTTGTTATTAAAATCAGGAGTATCTGTGAAAATATCTCTTGTTAAACGTTACGATAATTTTCATTCACCATATTCGTCTGATTTACCAAAGGTGGATAGCAGCAGCAGTGGCACAAAACAAGATTATTCTGCTGGTGGAAATGGTGGTGGCAATGATAAAAACAATAAAGGATATAATATTGGCAGTGGTTTACGATCAATTGCCCAAGGTTCTGCTGATCAAGCAAATTCAGCTGTTGCTCATCAACATTCAGCTGCTATACAAGCTGCTTATGTTGCAAAGAGTACATTAGCACAATCTGCAGCTCAAGCTGCATCTACAGCATTGGCTGCTTTAGCTGGTAAAGAAGTATTTTATCATAGCTTACAATTGCAACGTGACGAAGCTGAAAAAGTTTTAGAAAGTGAAATTTTATTTTTACAATCATGTAAACGTGGTGTTGCTTCAGCTAAACAAACTGCTATTCTGGCTAAGAATCAAGCTAATTTGTTAGCTGCTGGGGCAAATGCTGCACAAAATTTAGTTGGACATTCGGAAATATCTGTAAAAGAAGCATCAGGTCAATTAGCTACCCAAACTGAAATGGTTGGTAAAGCTAAAAATCGTTTAGAAGTAATTGATAATAAATTACATTCGGTTCGTATTGATTTTGAAGCAACAAAAAAATTAGCTAGAGAAGCAACACAATCTGCTCAAGAAGCACAATCTAATGTTTTGTCAGCTGGTAAACATGGTGAATTTGGACTAGATAGTAGTCATGGAGGAGGTGGATATGTTGAAGGATTTTTAACTGAATTAGGAAGTCACCATTACGTTGTTTAAATTATTGTTTCTTATATAAAGTTTTATTGTTATGATTTTTTTATAAAAAGATTGTTGTATGGTAGACCGTAACCGTAGATACGGTTCGGCTTAATAATTTTTAATTAATTCAGAATTTTCTTATATTTTCCTTATTCTTTATTTTAAATTTATTTAAATATTTTTATTTATTTAGTTAACAAATAAAATATTTCTTAAATTTTGATATCCTAAATAGAATTAATTAAACAGCTTAATCAATTATATAATACTTATAGATGTATATATCAGAAAGTAATATTTCATATGTATTCCGGATCTCAGAATTATTTACTGTGACCATATAAGTTAGTAGTAATCTTTAAATATTTTGAATCATTAGAAGAGTTTTTATATATTTTGAATATTTTAAGGGGATTATAAATATTCCTTCCTATGATATGTGTACCTACACAGTTTACGAAGATAATTGAAAAGAAACTAATAATATGTACGTACTTATATTGATTATTTTTATATAAATCATGCGATCTCATTTTTTTGGAAAATGTGTTTCATTCTAATGATCGGAATTTGGTACAAACATTCTATGATCTAGCTATGTTATTATGGTATAAGACATTTTAACTGACGATAGAACCATGTATTTTTTTAATTTGAAAGTGCATGTTCAGTGTAATAAAAATACTTACGATTAATCTCTTCTATTTTAAATATATATAAATAAATCAAAATATTTAAATTTTTATACTTACGTTACTTACATATGTTGTAACCATATAATTTTCTGCATTTATATACTTACAATTTAAACTCTTAAATACTTACATATATCTTTAATACTTAATTTTATTCGTTCAAAAAATGAAATTAATTTAACCCTGCTGTAATGTAACATTGTCAAATTTACTGAACTCTTTTTATAAACGACAAGATTAATTAGATTTTTAAAAACGTAAAAAAAAATTGTGCTTCCATATTACTAAAAATATTTTTATACATTATTGTTGAGTATAAGAAAAATGAAATATAAATATTTTAAAAAAAAAAAGAATTATGTAAAATAAAAAAAAATGAAAAAATTGAATTCTTAGATATGCTAAAAGTATATTGTATTATATTTTTTTCCTTTCTTTTTATTATTATATATTTAAATTTTGTATATTATTAAATTTTCTGAAAGTTTTTCATTTTGTTAATGTTTTGTTTGTTTCATTTTTATTTTTGTCATTTTTATTTGAAATTAAGTTTATTTAAAATTAATTTTTTTTATATTTACATAAAATTTTCATAATTTTGTGTGTGGGTGTGTATTTTTCTTATGATTAAAAATATTTTTTGTATATTATTAATTAAAATTATTTATTTTATTTTTTAAATCGCTTCGGGATATTTTTTAGATTTTCTAATTTATAATTTTACTTGTGTCAGATTTTGATTTTGAATAGAAATATTATTTGTATCTGTTTATTTAAAAAAAAAGTTTTCTTAACATTTAATTAATTAAATATAAATTACAATAAAAAATTATGCTGATATTTAAAAAAAATGTCTTGCAGCATATTTTTTTTAGTAGTTTTACATCAATTTATGTTTTTGGTACAACAAATTCTATTAATTTAATTTTTTCTTTCTATACATTTTATTTTATTTCTATTTAATTTAATAATTTTTTTTTTGTTTTTTGTTTTTTTTTTTTTAAATTCAATTGTAATTTTGGTGTACAAAAATATATTTACAAAATATTTTATACTAAAAGTTTTTAATTTTTGTTTTTTTACATAATTAAATTTAATTGATTATTATTTTTTTCTCTAAAAATGAAAAAAGAAAAGTTTTAAAATTTTATTTTTTGTTTAATTAAAAAGTTAAATTTTTTGTTGTAAAGATCTGAATAACTCTTTTTTTATTGTTGAAAACTTAATTATTAACAGGAACATTTTCAATTTATAATTTGTTATTTTATACATTATTATTTAAAAAAAAATTGTAGTATTAAATTAAAATATAGAAATATTTAGAAAAAAATTATGATTAAGAATCAACTTACGGGAAAATATTTTTAATATTGTTTAGAAAATGAGGATAAAAGATTACAGAGCTAACCCATTTATTTTGGTTGATTAAATATTTTTAATTATATTATAAATTTATTGAATTAAAAAATCCTTTCCAATAGATAAAGACGAGTCTATAATTTAACTTCATTATTATAATTGAAGTTAGAAAAAAAATACTATTGAGTTAATTCAAAGTCCTGTTTAGAATTATCCCCTTAATTATAAATTTTTGAAATGATCGTTACATATTATAAGTTTTTTCTTTTTTGATAAGTTTTAATCAGAAAATTTTATCATCTTTGAGTTTAATGCACAAAAATATTTTGCAAATATAGTTTTCTTAGAAATATTATCGACAATTAAAATTACGTTATGTTGATATTTCTTTGAAAATTGTATTTATAAAAAAGAAAATTAATTAGTAAAAATTAAGATAAACTTTTATTATTTAGAAATTATTTATGTGTTTACAAGTATATATCAATCATTAAGTTAGAAAGTAAAATAAAATTTTTTGTATTTAAAAAAATATTTATTTCTGAACACATTTTTATTTATTTTTTAAAAAGGTAGTTTCGTTCTAATTTTTGGTAACTTTTATAAAATATTTAAAAAAAAAAAAAACAAATTTTAATTCCGAAAAATATCACAATAAAAAAATTTAAAAAATTAACAAAGAATAAAAAAAAATATGAAAAATTTGAAAATTAAAAAAAAAAATTCGATTTTTTTTCAAAGATTTTTTTATTAAATTATATTATATTTATATAATAATTATTTTTAAATCATATTTAATTTACAATTTTTCCTTTTACGTGCCTTTTTTTTGATTATTTGAAAAAAAATTAATATTACAAATTAAAAAAATAATTTTTTTTGGAAAAATATGAACACAATTTTTAATATTAAGAAAATTTAAAATCTCTTTTATTTAGATGACTCTTTAGTTATTTTTATATACGTCGTTAAAATAACTCAGTTATTCATAAAAATATTAAATTTATAATTTAAAGATAGTAATTTTTTATATACATATGTGTACATAATAATTAAATTCAAAATGAAAAATTTCCTGTCTCCAGTTGAAATATAATCTCATTTGATTAACAATTTATTGATGTCCAAATTTATAGTGCTGCCTTTGTAATAAACAGAAGTATATTTAAATAGTGATATGAGTGCTAGTTTGAATAGAACCAATTACTTAGCGGCATTTAGAATAATTAACAATTATTATTGGATGAGGAATTACAATATATTGCAATTATTTGTCAAAAAATAAAAGAAGGTAAATTAAATAAAAAGAGACTGAGTTATTTCAACGAACTAAATTTTAGTACATTATGTATGCTATAAAATTACTTTTAATATATAATCGATTGAAAACATTAGAGTATTTCGAAAATATATAAAGACAAACATATGAATGTTTCATAATCTATTCAAAGTATAGAATGAATTTTTTATGTGTCCAGTTTTTAATTAATTTTTTTTTTTTTTTCAAAAAATATAATGGAGCCTCAAAATTTAATTTTTCTAATATAAAATTCATCTGTGAATTTAATAATAAAAAAAAGATATATGTAATAGAATTTGAATTTCAACACTTGCAAAAATATTTCACTTTTTTTTTTCTTCAAAAATTGAAATTCTAAATATAATCAAGTATACTTTAATAAAATATACTTTAAAAAAAAAATTAAATCAAAAACTACACACAGAGGTAAACAAAAAAAAAGTTAAAGATTGATTATTTAAAATTATGTATTATTTTTTACATTATTTAACGAGACTTACAAAATAAAATATGGCAAATTTTTAATTTTTTATACATTTTTTATGTTACCATATTTTTACAATTTCTTAAAATAAAAATTTATTATAAAATATCATAACCTAATAGTTTCTTTTTGTTGACAATATTAATTTATCATAATTACTAATTAAAAAACTAACAGCTTAACCTTTGCACATAAAATTTATAATGTCAATAAGTATAGCATTTGTCCGAAAATGAATCTTAGTCGACTTTTATTATATTAAGGTTTTTTTCGGATGATCCTTTTTCTTTAGAAAATATTTATATAGTATTGACATTAACTTTGTATATGGTATGATTTAGGTTAAGCTGTTATTTTTCAATATTTTTTCTGTAACAATTTATTTAATAAAACAAAATAAAAAAATATCTTGGCACTTCAATTTTTATTTCTCCTTAAGAATTACAAAAAAAAAATAAGTATATTACAACTATTTAAAAACTAAAAAATATATATGTATCTAGATCTAGACTAATAAAATTATAAAATATAACGAGGTATACATGAATTATTAAAAACTAAAATCATTATAAAAGCTGACCAAAAACATTTTGGTAATTATTTGCTGTTATTTTGTTTACTAAAATATTATATGCAATAATAATAAAAATATATTTAAAATAAAACAAATTTTATTTATTTCTTTTTATATATTTTAGTTGATGTGGTATTAACTTTAATAGAATTTTCATTAAAAAATTGTATTTTTTTTTAAAAGACAACAAAATTTATTTTCTAAATAAAAATAAAAGCAAAAAAATATTGAATTGAAAAAAAAAAAGAATGTAGAATAATTAAAAATTGAATTTATTCATTGGCCCAAAAAATATTAAATAAGTATATAGAATTCACAATGCTACATTATTATGTATTTATGTGTCTTTTTATAACCAATTTTTGGTTAATAAGCTGTTATCAATAAAGTTACTTATTTATTAGATAAACTTAATAATTAAAACTATAAATTATGTCAAGTCAAGAAATTACTAAGAACAGTATTTGAAAATACAATCAGTTAAAAAAGAAATATACTAATTGTGTTTTCAAATACTGCTCAAAACTACATTTTCATTTCGGAAATACATACATAGATTAATATTATGTTTTAGACACTTTTCTTTGACTCGCACATTATAATTCAAGAGTTATTCCCACTAAGCTATGGGCGCTATTGCCGATTTTTTACACTACTTGTATGCTGAAATTCAGACACAGCCAATGTCAACGTTAGGTTTTCCGAGGTTTAAATTAGAATATCAAGAACAACTTAGTACTTTAAATCTAAATGACCGAAATAATTGTGAATAATTCTAAATGCTAATTCAGTAATTGGGTTTATTATATTTTTTGTTAAGATCTGCCATTCAATTTCGGCATACATATCTGATATTTTAAACTAAAACAAAATTAAAAATAATGAAATATATAGTTTTATTTTATAGATATATAAATGCATAATTAATAGTAAAGAATTTTTGTTATTAAAATTTATATTAAATTAATATTTAATTTTAATAAAAATTTTTGTTTTTATTATTATTATTATTGAAACCTTTAAAATTAATTTTCTAGCATATTCTTTTAAGCTTTATTTTATTTATATAGTTTAAAAAAAAGATTGAAGTTTATTTATGATATTATAGCTATCTTATATGTTTTTGATATTAAAGTTATATATTGAATTTAATCTGAATTTTTAGATCTTGCAACCTATTATTTATCTATTTTGTATACTATTTTAATTTTTCACTTCGACTAGACAAAATAGTTTTTTTTTCTTATAACATCATAAATGATAGGGGACCGAGAAACGCTGTTAATAAATTTAAATATTAAAGATATAATTTTTTGAAGAAAATCTTTCTACAGCAGGATTTAGTAGGTGCGTTACAATTAACGAACAGAGGCGCAAAGCCGTGTGGGTGATACGTTTTGTGCGATTTAAATAATTCGCTCGAACAAATTCTGTTTATCGTCTGTTTCTACTATGTTATTGCTTTTAGTTTGTCTGTCCCGATTGTTATAAAAATCTATTTTATTTTTTTCAAATATTACGAATCATTTATAATGTATGTATAAGTATTAAATTAAAAAAAAACGTGTTTATGTCCAATCGTTACATTAAAGTTGGAGATTTGCTAAATTTATAATTGAAATATAATTTATTTTAAAGATTTTACTATGCATATTTTATTACAAATATTTGTGGTTCATTAAATGTTTTTATTTTATATTTAAAACTCTGATATAATAAAAATGTTGTGTGAATGAAAACTATTTTTTACTATTTTCTTTATTATTTAAATATTTTGTTTTATAGATTTTATTGGACTTATTATTTTGTGCTTATTTTAAATTTATTTAAATGTTTAGTATTATATTTTTTAATAAGAAAAGAATTCTTCCGCTATATATTTTTATATTGAACCTAGTTACTTTTTTTAATTATTACAAACTATTCACAAGCATATTACTTAAAATTATTTGATAAATTTTCATCCCTTGAAGCTTAACATTTTTTTTTAAATAATATAATTTTTTAACTAAATTCTATCTATATACAAAAAAAATTTTATAAATGCAAAATGCCACTTTTTTTAGTTAATTTTATAAGCTAACTTAATAAATTACATTTTTCTCTTTATATTATTATATTTATTCACAAATATAATTTTTTTTTAAATTAAAAAATAAAAACAAACAAATTTTTACAAAAAAAAAAAGGATAAAAGAGAAAATTAAAAACAATTATTAACAACTTTTCCTTTAAAAAAGGTTTTTTAAGTTCTTGTTATTTACATTGTTGAACTGAATTTTAATAATTTATCAGAATGTTTAGATCGTAAATGTGATCGTAATGTATCAATTCGGCTATACGTACAAGAACAATAGGGACAAACTGAACGTTGTGCTGTATGCGAATGATAATGATGCCATCTATTTGTAACTTCTTTACCACATGATCTACAACGCCACATTGTACCTGGATCACGTGATTGTGTAAACATGGTTTGATATGTCATATGATGATGTGAATTGGTAAGTGCATTCTCTCGAGAAACGTTACCTCTGCCATTACCACAATTGCCATCACGATCGGTGGGTGTTGTGGATCCAATAATATGTGATCCAACCGATGAACTACGATAAAGATCATGCTGATGATGATGTCCCATACTACCAGTACCACTACTCACATGATGTAAATGTTGATGATAATCACCACCTTTTAATCCAACAGCAGCAGCGGCAGCAGCAGCAGCTGATAAATGCATTGAAAATGACGATGATGACGGTGGTGGTGATAGAGATGATGTTGATAAAGGTGTTTTAATTAGATGATGACATCCTCCCCCTAATCCTGTAACCACATATATAAAGTAGAATTCAACACCATACCACACATACAGAGATACATAACGCAAACCCAATAAATATAGAGGGCCGCAAAAATATACATATATAAAATTAAAAAAAAATCAGCCCTTCATTAAAACTTTAAAAAAAAATTAAAGATAGGCACAGTAAGATAATAAAAATAATTTTAAAAAATATAATAAAGAATATAGAAATAGATAAAAAAATTGATTTTAAAAATAGATTTAAAAAAAAATAAAATAATAAATAAAAAAATATTTAAAATTAAAACTAAACTTTATACTTATTAATTTTTTATTTGTGAAACAGATAAAATTTATTATTAAATTTACCTACAACTCCTTTAATAGTTTAATTATAATTATTATTTGAATATAAATTAAATCATTAATTAATTTTCTCAAATATAATTTAAATAATTATTTTTTTTTGATTAAAATATAAAATTTACTTTTTATTGAATTTCTTAACCTTATTATTTATATATTGATATATAAATAGTGGAAGGACATTCCAAGCGTTATTTATATGTATGTATTAAAAAAAAGTAGATTAAAAGAAAAAAGAAAATTTTAAAAATTAACTATTTGCAGTGATGGAAAACTTTATCAAAATAAATTTTTACTAATTGCCTTAAATATGTTTTTAGTATTTCTTATTCTTATAAACAAATGCTTATTCGACACAAAATCGTATATATGTCATCCGTTAAGAAGAAAATGCTGTGGATAAGCGAAACGCAAAAGATTCTCATGATGTAATTGTATTTTAATCGCAAGAGCGAGTAAAAACGAACTAATTAATTATCTTTTGGAATTTTCGCTGTCTCCTTGTAGTTTAAATGTCAAAAAAATATATTTAATTGCATAACGTATTAACGTTCAATAATAAATCCTATTTCCATTTATTTGAACGAAATGAAAAAAATTGATGATAATTTAATATCCTTATGCTAAATAATGTTTTCCATCGCCGATTAGAATTATAAAGTTTTTTTTATTGCTTTTACTATTAAAGCATTTTATGGCAGAACCCATATCGTAAATTAAATATTGTATATTTGTTGAGCATTAAAAGAAAAAAATAATTTAAAAAAATAAAAGTTATATAACCTAAAATTTTAAACAAAATATTTTAAAAATAATGTATGTAGAAAGGAAAAAATAATTATATAAGTAATCATTAATTATTATGTATTACCATCAATATCTTTTTTCATATCATTCAACGTGCAATGCTGACAATTTTTATTTTATTTGTGGTATACAAATTATTTTTTGTAATATGTATGTTAATTTATAAATATAAAAAAAATATCTCAGTTGTTCCAAATTATTAAAAAAATAATATAATAAATTTTTTTAAGATTAACAAATTTATTCATTTGATTTCATAAAAAAAATGTAATATAATTGTACTTAATTAAAAAAAAGAATATTATGGACCTAAAAAGAATAGGTATAAAAATTAAAATATAATTAGAAATAAATTATATAAAAAATCAACAAATATAAAATTTGGTGCCTGCCATAAAATTATCTAAAAAAGTATGTTTATCTTTAAAATATCTTAAAAAATCATTAATAATCTAAATGAAATTTTTATATGAGCATAAAATAATTATAAAAACACGACAGCACGTTATTTTCCATACAAATTGATCAAAAAATCCGAAATTTTTCTCAAAAATATCGAAAAATATTCAATATAAGTATTATGCTGAATGATTTTGTACTCAGTTTAAAATTAGTCGTACGTTTACGCGATATCTTTTATATCACTTTTATATATATTGTTCCTTTTTAACAATAAATGTCAGAAATATTTGTTTAATTATTTTTTTATTTTTCTTCACTTTTCCAAAAAATAACTAATAATTTGATTTTTGAATGATCTCAGTAGAAATTTTAATCTACTCGTAATCAAAATTTTATCTCAGAATATTTAAAAAAAAGCTAAGTTAAAATAAAAAACAAGTTACACATATAAGTGAATATAATAATATATAATAATATAAAATTAAAAGAAAATTATAGAAATAAAAATAAATTAAATAAATGTGAAACACCATTTAGTTTATTTCGTCAGTTTAAAAAAATTATGTTTTGCTTCAAATTATTGAAGATTTATATTTTTATGCAGGTACGTAGAATTTTTAAATTATAAACATTAATAAAATTTTATTTATTTATTATTTATGTTAGTATTAGCTTAAAATAAATATGTAAAATAATTTTTAGCTATTAAAATAAGTAAATAAAATAAAATAAAAAAATATATATTGTAAAAAAAATATTTTTCAATGTTGATGGAAGCACAATTTTTTACAAGGATACAAAATTTTTCAAATTAATTTTGTATAAAAATATCTTTGAGTGTAATTTTATGTAAAACTTAACCTTATTTCTGAACACTTAACTGCCAACTGGTTAATTAAAGATAAATAATTTTAAACATTTAATAGAAATTTTAATACTAAAAGCTAAAATTTGCGTGATATACAAAAACATTTATGTAAAATAGAAAAAGAAATTAATATTTTTGACATTTAATTTCTTAAAAAAATATTACATAAAAAATTATCCTTTTGAGTCACCAATTTGTCACTAAATGACTGTACTCGTAAATTTCTCTATACATAAATTCACCCCATTTTTCTATTACAAAATAAAACGACTTTTTTTAAGACATAAAAATAAAAAATGAATTGGATAGTATTTTCAAAAAAAAATATTTTTATTTAAGAAAAAATGAAACAAAAAAATTTAAAATAAAAATAATTAAATATAAATTATGAAATATTTCATTTTTTTTTAATTATTTAATTAAACATTTATGTATTTTTATTAATGCTAGTCATTTCGTAATTAATTTAAATTCTCTTGGATTGTTTTTTATAATGATTTATTTTTTAAATTTTAATTTATAACTTTTTTTGTTTTTAAATCTCACAATTTAGTTTTAATGTTTTATATTTTTCCAGAATTTCTAGATGTAATTTAAATATAAATTTAACTTAAAATATGATAATTATTTTTTTGTATTTTTTTATTTCTTGTGTTTCTTGATTAATCTAGATTTTTTTTTATTTTGCTTAAAAATTTTGATTTTTAATAATTATATTTATTTATATGTTTAATTTTAAATTTAAATATTTTTGTTGTTAAAAATTCATTATTTTCCTTAAAAATATATAAAAAAAATTATTAGAAATATATAATTATTTATTAATTTGATTATTTTTTCTTACATTTTCTATTTTTTGTATTTTCTTATTTATGATTTTGTGTTTATTAATTTTTAACAAATGCGATATTCAAAAAAATAGAAACGAAATATGTTGTGTTTTTTTGTAAGTTATTTATATTAAAAACAATTTTTATTAACAAAATATTTTCAGGTATGTTCAGTTTAATAAATTATATTAATATATATTTTATTTTATTTAATTAGTTATTTTTATTTAAAAAAATATTAAAATACATAATTTAAAAAAAATTAAAAGAAATCTCCGGAAAAGTTAAAATTATAGATATTATATTTAACATTATGCGTGCCATGTCGTTTTTATATGACTGTGTTTACCTAAGGAAGGATGTGGTGTGGTGAAAATTAAACTCGAATTTTTAAATAACAAAGATACATGAAATCTTAAAGGCGCCAATACTTTTGAAATTGAATTTAAATTCGATATTTATAATTTTTTATTGACATTTTCCCACATTTTACAATATGTTTAGTAATATATTTATATGTTGCATTTTGTGTTCGTGCCTTAATAAATTTTTTTAAGTAAAATTACTATACGTTTTGTCCAAAAAAAATTCTATATCACATGGCAGACAATATACGTTGGCACGCAACGATTTAAAATTTATATGATCACAAAATAAAACTGATAATTTTATGATACCATAATTTATTAAAACAATAACATATTTTCAATTATTTTGATTTTAAATGATATAGAAATCATTAAACTTATTAGATTTAAATTATTAATTTAATTTAAATTATTAAATTATTATTTTTTGTGTTTTATGTTTTAATTTACTTAAATTAAAAAAAAAATTGAATAAAAAATAACTAGTAATATTGCACGTTCGGTTCTATTATAAATCAATAATTAATTAATATTATACATATTATAATTTTAATGAATAAAAAAAGTGATTTAATAGAAAAATATTTTTTTTAATATTACTTTCATTTTGACATTTTAAATAATTAAGAAAATTGTGCCAAAAGTGGCGCTGTAATTAAAAAAGTTATTGTGCCCGTAGCTAAAAAATGATCGGTTAGCAAGGTACGCCAAATTAATAGCGCTATTTCTGATAGAATTTGTAAACTATAACTAAAAATTTTATAAGAACAAAATGTTGTTGTATTTTACTTAATATTTTCTGTATTTGTTTTAATTTTTTTTTTATAATTATTTTATATTTTTATACATGCATTTTTTTATTACAATGTTGTTATTTTTGGATTTAGCACCATCTTTCTTTCTTCTTTAATAATTTAGTTATTTTTTTTTATAATTTTTTTATCACATTCATCTTAAACACAACAACAAAATTTTATTTTATTTTTACAATTTTGCATATTATTATGCTCATTTATAATTTTCCAAAATAATTTTTAATTAACTTTGTTTTTATATTAGAATTAGATTAATTTAAAAAGACATTAGTATTTTTACTTATAAAAAAAATTTAAATAATAATTATGGCCAAAAATAATTTTTTTTTGAAACATCTAAAAAAATAGATGTTAGAGTTTACTTATTTAAAAAAAGGTTATTTGTATTTGACAGGTTAATGTTAATCTCTTTTGACGATATTGTTACAATCATAAAGCCTTTCGAAAATCGCCAAAGAAAGGACATCAAATTTATTACTCTTTAATATTTAACGAAACTGTTCCACATATTAAAATGAAAATATTTGTTTTTGGCAGACGGATACTATTTGATTTAGGTTAAAAAGTAAAAAAAAACTATTTTTTGTTATAAATATATTATATAATATGAAATTATTTTATTTATTTTTAAATTAAATATAAAATTAATTTATATTTTTGTTTTTAAAAATTATTTTAAGAAAATATACTATATAGAATTATTTAATGCTTTGCTGTTTTTTTTAATAAATATTATCTAACTAATTTTTAATATTTAAAATACATATTTTAAAAATATATATTATTTATGAGTTTTAACAAGATCAATAATTAACAAAATATTACTACAAATATATGTAATAAAAAATAATATTAAATTGTTGTATGCCCGGGTGCTTTATTATTATTGCAAATTATCATTTCATAAAATTAATTAAAAGAAATTGTGAAGTTTTTTATTAAAAATGAAACATAAAATTTCTAATTTTTTATTCGCGATTATAGTGTTTATTTTATGTGATGTGGTTTTTATATAATAAAATAATTATTTATGATTTTTGGTTGACTATAATTATGTACTCCAATTTTATGATGTAATGATTTTATGTAAAAAATCAGGTATAATAAAGTAATTATGCCAATTAAGTTTGAAAGAAATTTGTGACATGTAAAACATGTAAATTAGATTAAATAAAAAAATGTCGTTTTTTAAACTGTCATTAAAATTAATATTTATTAGTATGAGATTAATCTCTTCTGCACCATCATTGTGTATACATATATTATACTATCTATTTCTATTACACTACTCAATGCGGCTGTATAGTGTAAAATGTGAATATTCAACCAGTAAAAATTATATTTATTACGTAAATTATGTACCTATATAGAATGAATTTAATAATAAATTGAATTTTATTTTTTGTTAATATAAAAAAGCATCACATTAGTATTTAAAAAATATATACTTAATTTTTGTTTATATTTAAATATGTAAGAAATAAAAAAAAATGCACTTAAATTTGAACAATAAATATTATATAGTAACTTTGAAAAAAAAAATTAAAAAAATAATTATAATTTTTACTTTAAAGTGTTTTCATTTCTTAGTTTCTATATTTACTATTTTATTTTAGTTATTTAACAGAAATTTTATTAAATAATTATAACTTACATACATCACATCATCCAACAACACAACAAAATTAAAATATAATAGTGTTAAAATAACATTTTTAATATTTTTGTAAAATTTTGGAAATATTTCAACAAAATAATGTAAAATTAAAAACTTAATAATTTCAATAAAAAAATCTCTTTATTTACAAATTTAATTTGTAACTTTTAACGATTCATTGATATAAACGCAATATTTATTTTAGTATGTTTAAGAAAACTTCAATTTGTGTATATACATGAAATGATTATCGGGTTTTTTTTTTAAATCTTTTTTGAATTAACAATCCAAAATTAAAATTAACGCGGTTTTAATTTAAAAAAAAATGTAAAATTATGGTAATAAAAACAAATACACTTTTATAGTGAAAAAAAAATCGATAAAACGTAAATTAAACAAATTATTTTAAATGTTATTTACTTTAATTATTTATATTAAGGAAAAACGATTGTATACTACTTGAATGACAAATTATATAAAAAAAAATTCAATATTTTAGTTTAATATTTAGAAAATGATAAATATGCATTTAAAATATATTCTGGAAAATTTTAAACAAGAATGTTTTAAACTTAAAAAAATCAAAAATAATGCATGAATAGGAAGAACAAGAAATGCATTACTTTCGTTACACATAAAATTATTGGTTACTAATTGCAAGAATTATTTATTTTTATTATCATTCAAGTCATTTTCACACAATCCTGTGTCATTTTAAATAAAACGAAATAAAATTTTGATAAACCGAAGTTGACAATTATTATTTAGAATTAAAACAGCAGGTGTAATAACAGCAATTAGTGCGTTAATATCTGATACACGCGAGTCTGACTAACTTTAATGCGGTCTTTTGAATATCCTATGTATTATTAATTTTTACGCATAAGAGTATAATTTTCAAACAATAATTTCTTTTTTTAAATTAATGATATCATGATTTGTTTTCATATAAGTTAAAAAAAATTATTTAAATCAATTCTAATCGTATTTTCATTAAAAAAAACGTAACACAGAAAATGATTAAGCAACATTTATATGTATAAAAAATATAGTTTTATTTAATTTATGCTTGTTTTTTTTTTGTAAATATAATTTATATAATTTTTGTATATTTTTGTTTAAATTTTAAATTAGTTTTGTATTTCTGTGTATGTGTTGTAAATATAACTTTTTTTATAATTAATTAAATTATTTTTATATATTATTTTAAAAAAAATAAGTTATATTAATTATTAATATTATTTTTATTATTAATAAATTTCTTTTTTTTAATATTAATAAATCTCTTAGTTTTATATTTATTTTGTAATTTGAGTGTGTGAATTATTATTAAATTTTGTTTAAAACACAAAAATAACAATTATGTAAATATATATTTAAATATAATTTTAAATATATATATGTATATAATTTTTTTTAGTATATATATAACTTAAATTTAATTTAATTAAATCTTGTTGTTGTAATTAATTTTAACACATTAATTAAAAAAAAACAATCGCATTTTCTATTTTTTAATTAAATAAAAATTAATTATAGTAATTTTTTTATGTTATAATTTTAAAAATTATACAACATAATAATTACTAAGTTAATTTTATTTCTTTTTTTTATCATCTGGCGTTTTTTCTTAATTTTTAATCTTAATTCTGAATATTAATTTCTTTATTTATTTTATTATATGTAAAATTTAATTGTATTACTTTATTTTCTTAACATTGTGGTTACATATTTTTCTTTTTAAATATAATTTTATGCTTTTGTGTAAAATATCTCAAATATGAAATATTATAAAATCAAAACAAAGATTATATATTTTGAATTACAATTTTTTTATATTTTTTGGCAAAGACGTTAATTTAACAAATTAAATTGTTTTTTAAATATGTTGTAAGTAAAAAATATCGCCAGCTCTTTTTGTAATTTATGAATTTTGTTTTAGATTTTTTTGCACGTAATGTTGAAAAGTGATAACTATTCATTATGAATTGTATAAAAAAATGTGACAATAAAGTTTTAACTATTATAAAATGCAGAGTTACCATTAAATTTCAACAAGTTATTTTTTAAAATTTAAAATGTATCTGATTAATTTTTTTTGGTGGATGAGATAAAAAATTTTGGTAATTTGGCAAATTAACTTCAATCAATGATGTTTTTATATATATATATAATTACAAATTACAATAATAAAATATAATATAAATATTTTGCTATTTAAAAAAAAAATTACAAATTGACAACTGTCAAAAAATGATTATGTTTTTTTATATTAAAATCATTTTTTATTGAAATATTTTTTTTGTTTAATTGACATAACATTTGGCGACTTTATTTTTTAGTATCAAGCAGAAACCATTTTATAATTTTCAACCATTTTATATTATTTCAAAATGATTCTTAATTTTAAATAAATATTAATTTTTGTAGAAAATTTTTATATGTAATATATTCTCATTTTAAGTTGATTATTCAAATTTTCCTTAATTTTTTATATAATTTTCTTCTGTTATTTATTTATTGAATTATGCTATACTACTATTCTCGTTATTATCATTTTTGGCTGACGATATACTATTAAATTTATTTAGAAATAAATTTACTAAATGTTCATCATTTTCATCATTATGATGATTATTATCAATATTATTATAATGATCATCATAATTAATATTATCATTGTTAGCTCCATTATTATTTCCGTCTTTCAAGTTATTGTGATATAAATGGCGATTTTCATATTTATTTTTATTATTCATATCACGGCTAAAATTACCACCAATAATCAAATCAATATTATTATTATTATTACGTTGATGATGATTTGTTGGTATAGGTGTTGTAGTTGTTAATGTTTGTGATTGTGGTGTTATTGTTGTTGTTTGTGATAAGTTTTTGTATTGTTGTGGTAATGATAATTTATATATTTTTTTTGGTAGCAAATGTGAAATTTTTTTTGTTGTCGATGATGATATATCATCAAAATTATATAATAATGAATTTGTTGGTATTGTTTCAGCTGACCTAAGCAGATTTGTACAATTCCAGCCAATATACTGTTTATATCATTCTGATGTCGAATTACTTTGTTGTTGCTGCTGTTGATGATGTTGTTGTTGTTGTTGTAATTGATATTGTTGCTGTTGTTGTGCAGCATTAAATGCACTTGCTGCAGCAGCTGCTGCAATTTGTGTTGCAATTTGTGTAGCTGTTGGTGATTGTGATGCTGCTACTTGTGCTGCTACCTGTGCAGCTGACATAATATTATCAAATTTTCTTGTATCTGGATTATACATTGGATGTTTAAATTTACAATGTGTTCTTAAATTATCACTTCTTGTATATGTAGCCCGGCATAATGGGCATTCAAATCGTCCCGGAAAATGTACATGATAATGATTTCTAATATGTGTAACAACTTTACCACATAATTTGCATCGATGTAAATTGCATCCACCAGATAGACGTTCAAATGTTAGCCGCATGTGCCAGGCCTTTGAGCCTGTAACACATTATAATATACAATCAAATTCATGTACACAAGTGACACAACAAAGTTAAATGTTTACAAACATTTATTTGCATATTTTTGTATTTTATGTTTTTTGATTGTTATTTATTTATTTATTTTTAGTGGAGATAGACGACGTGTTCAGAAAATAAAAAATAAAATAGAAAAAAATGGTAAAAATAAACAGTTTTTATGTTTTTGGTTTTTAATTATCGATTAAAAAATTATTTAAAATTTAAGTTTTTTAAATTAATATGGAATAAAAATTTGTCCTTTTTTTATAAGTTTTGTTCTTTTCTGGTGATTCACACAAAAAAAATATTAAATATAAATAAGAAAATAAATTAAGAAATAATTTACAAAAAAAAATTAATATAATTTAAAAAAAACTTAAATATTTTTTTTTAAAAACTTTTCCCTTTAATTTTTCAAATTAAACCCATATTAATAATATTTAATTTTTTGTTGTTAATTAATGAATTTTTGAATTAATAAATTAAATGTTATATTAATTTTGTTAACCAAATAAGAGGATAGTACAGAAAAAAATTACATTTTGATTTAAAGTTATTCAAATTAAAGTTAACAACAAAACATTATAGCTTATAACATAAACAAATTTACTAAGTGAAAATATTATTGCAATAGACAAAATTATATAAAATTGTACATATGTTGATTCGGTGATTGAATTTTGGGGCTTTTTTTAAGTATTTGCATTTGCTTGTTAAATTTAGATTCAAAAATATTTATTAAATTTAAATAATTTATGCTTGAAATATGATAAACTTTATTGGTATCACTTGTTTCAAACTCATCAGGTTTGGCTCATGAAAGATAAAAAATTAAATGCAAACAAAATTATACAATTTCAAAATGTGTAAAAATTCAAATTTTCTAAATTTCCTTTGACTGATGCAGAGGTTGATTTATTGTAATACCCTAATTAAAATAAAATTTGTACGGAAACATTTTTTTTAAAGTTTGTTTACATAAAAATAAATGGAGTTACACCTTTTGCTCGCTGAATTAAATGAATTTTTTCTTTATGTTGTTATTCACCATGATTTATGAATGTTTCTATTATTTAATTATATTACAAATTTTCCCCAAAAATAGATATGATAAATTTGCTATTTTTTTTAAATAATTTATGTAAATGAACAAAATTTTAACATTTATTTATAGAGAAATGTGCGCAAAATTCATAATTATTTCTTTTGATTTTAATGTTTTAATTAAATATTATAATTACATTTTTTATATCGTTTTATTTAAGTCAACACCCCTCATCCATAACAATTATAATAATATATAAAATGTTAATTAAATTACATTAAAAAAAAATATCCACGAAATAATATTAGTTATATATACCACAATAATTTAGAATATAAAATGAATTACATTTATATTTATTATTAAAAAAACAATTTTAGTTATAATATAATAAAATATGTATATAATATATATGTATATATAATATATATACATATATATATTTATTTATATATAAATATGTATATATATATATTAATTTTAATTTATACATTTTTATAAAAAAATAAATCATAAAAGATAGAAAAATTAAAAGAAAATATTTTCCGGAATCCACAAAATAAGTGTTTAAGATATTTTTTGTAAAAAAAGTTCCAATTAATATTATTGGCCAATGTTAGTTATAATATAATTATATATAAATAAATATTTAAAAAAATATTCTGAAGAAATGTTATTTAAAAATATATAATGTATATTTTTGTTTATTATACATTTTGAAATTATTTTTATAGATAATTTATATGTTTTGAATATTTGAATTTCAACAAATCTCTTTTCTTAACTATTAAGCATTCATTGCTTCAGATATTGTAATCAATGTTCAATAATAGTAAAAATTACATATATAAACAGTAATGTAAATGTAATATTCGTTTTATGGATAATTCCATATGCCGTAAATGTTGTTCCAAATTGAAATTAACCGATTAATTATTATTCGCATCAACGACAGAATCAGTGCCCGATATCGATACTATTAAATTAACCTATAGTCATATTAAAGTCATATATGATTCATACTTTGTCCCAATTATTATTCGCATGAACCAATCCAATGAGAAATAAAGTCTAAAACTTAAAAAGTTCAATATTTCCTTTGAATTATAAATTTTGCTCACATTTCTCAAAATTGAAAACATAATCTATAAATTTAAAAATGATTTTCCCTATTCACACAAAATGAACTAAAAATTGTGATAGCTTTCCAAAACCAATTATTTTTAAACCTTAATATTTTCCTACAAGCAATGGAAGTTTTTTAAAATAGGAAAATTAATTCATTCCTATTCCTATCCTAAGAGTTTTTAAAGAGAACTGGAAATATATTTTTATGTTGCAACATTTTTCGAAAATTTACTATTCTAACTACAAAAAAGTATTAATTTATTTTTTTTGGCTTCGCTACAGAAAAACAAAGAGAAATTTCTTTTTTTTTATATTTTTTTTAGTTCGAAAGAAAATAATTTTTCCTTTATTTCAATTTCTAATTTTTATTTTTAATAATTTTAATAAATGTAAATAAATAATTTTAATTTAATTTCTGTTTATAACTATAATTTTTTTTAATTTCGATTATTTTTAATATTTTTTGGTTATTTATAAATAATTTTTTTATTATAATCTAAAATATATTATTAAATGTTGTTTTCCCTAATATGAAATAAGAATTTATTTTAATATTAATATTGTATATAAATTATTTTAAAAATATTATTTATTTTCATCATTTATGAATTAAACAAAAAAATAAATTAGAAATACGGTATTATTTTATTTTTAAAAAAAAAATCTAATTTCTTTATAGAAATTTACTTTTAATGTTTAAGTATTTTTACTTTTAATTAGTGTTTTATTATAATTTTAATATTGCTTTGAAGTATGTTGTGTTTTTTTTTTATTTTGAATAATTAATTAACATAAATGTATCTTTTTGTAATATTCTGAAAACGTTTTTATGATATTTCTTTATCATTTTAATTTACCTCTTTTACACTTAGTTACTAGTTTGTCAAGTCAAAAAAAATTCATTATATTGAAATTCACTAAGCTGGTTACAAGAAAAAGTTACTGTTTGAGGGGCAAGAAAAAGTTACTGTTCGTACGAAAGAAACAACCATTATTCAGATAGTAAAATATACTTCTGCGTTCTGGTTGCTTGGAGGTAATATCTTATTACATTCAAGCCAACCAAAATGGATGGCTAAAATTATTTTAAAATTAATTATAATGAAAGGAGAATTGAAATCATAGTGTGATAAATGATATTTATCAGTTGTTTGAAACGACGTCTATGTCTTTTTACCATAACATCTATTAATAAAAATATACATAAAATATTAATGAAAAACAATTCAGATAAAATTAAAAATATCCAAATTTCATTATATAAACAGTAAGTAATCAAAATTTTTAGTGATAATAAAACAGATATGACAATAATTTGAGGTGACAAATAATAAAAAGGATTTTGTATGAAAATGGAATCATTTACGGTACTGTAACGTCTACATAATATGTTTCAAATGTAACTTTTCGGACAAATTTATTATCGTTATTTAGTTTTGTATTTAAATTCTTTTTAATTAATGACGGTGGGATTTCCATATGTGAATTTATTTATTTTGTTTTATTAATAATTATTACAAAAAAATACTTTTAATAATTTGGAAAAATTATATAAAGTAAAAAAACACGTTATTAACAGTAAGATATATGTATAGGTAATAGACTTTTTCTGATATAATCTGTCCGAATTTAGATAAATAAAAAGTTAAGATAGAAAGTTTTGGTTAATTTTTAAGACTTATTATTCTGTTGTTTTTTTTTACAAATTTATATATTTTTACTTTAGGTTTTTCTACATCTATAAATTTAAATTCTACAAATTTTGTACTAAGTTTTTCATTGCTTTTTTTAAAGTTCAATTATAATTTAGAATTGATTAATTATTTCATTATTGTAATTTTATATGTTATCTTTTATATGTTTACATTAAGATAAAGAACGTGAAAGAGATATATGCATTTTAAACAGAGAAAGACAACTATTATACAAGTTATAATTTTGATATTGATTAATAGATGCTATGTAGTATAAGTATTTTTTTTTATTACAGAATATTTAATTTAAAATATATTTTTAATTATTTTTTAATATTTATATTTTCTTTGATTTTCTGTTGAATAAATTTAATTTTTTTTGTGCAGAGAAATAAATGTTTATTTAGTTAATTATGGATTTCTCTGTATTTGGAATTAATTCTACTTTTATAGTAGATTAAATTCACCAAATATTTGTGCACTTCCGATTTGAAATCATATCCCTGCAACGATTTTCTTTAATATATAATGTATTTATAATTTTTTTTATAGATATAGTTTAGATTAAGAAATTGAATGGATTAATATTTATGTACTTATTATTTTTGGAAAAATTACTATATTATTTTAATTTTTTCTTTTAGATAATTAAAGATAATTAAGATTTTTATATTGTTTTTTTTTTTCAAATAATTTCATGGTTAAAGAGTATTTTTAATATATTATTTATAATGAATAAACTTCTATTTTTAATTAACTTTCTTTCCATATTATTTTGCAGAAAAGTTTTTTTAGAGAACAATTAATTTTAAATTTTATTTTCTTACATATTTTAATTAAACATATAAATTTCTTTTTGAAAAATATTATTCCTTTATTGAAAAATATATTAATTTATATATGTCGGTATATGTATTTTATTTTTTAATTAATTTTAATTTTTTATTTCTTAATTAAAGGTCCCATTTGATTACGTAATTTATATTTTTATAAAATAATGAAATTTACTATTACATATTTATACATACAATAAATTATTTTTAAACTATAATATTAATTTTATTATGCATTATAATTTTAATTGATTTTTTTTAAGTTCAGATAAAATATAGCTAAAAATACATAAAAATTCGTTTTCAGATTAGAGAGATTTTTTTAAAAATATGATTTATATGAATAATTTTGGTTTAATTTTTTTTTTTTTGGTATTTTAAAATCACACTTTCAGAATATTTTACAAAAAGTAGCATAATTAAATTTAAAATTTAATAAAATATTGTAAATGGAATTAATCTTATACTGGTTATGGAAAATATTTTAAAGAACAACAAACTACATAACTAAATAAATGGTGAAATTGTCAATGAAAATTTTGGAATGAAAATTTTAATACTGGTTCTTAAATATTTTTTATTAGATAAATTCATGGATGAATAAATGTTAATAATAAGGGACCTCTGACTACTTTATTAAATAAATATATCGTGTATGATTATATAAATTTGAAATTGTTCAATGTCACAAATTATTTTTCATGTGTGATCTTCTTTTTTGTTCTTTAGAATATTTTATAATTATTATTTTTTAAGTTCGGCGAAAATATCGCAAATCATATAACAAAATATTTAAAAATAGTACACATTATTCAATGACAGAGGCCAATAAATTGGTAATGGATCAAAAATCATTTGTTTGTGATGTATAGGATTAATTCTATTTTTTTTCTATTAAATATGTTTATAACACTATAAATTGTGTTAAATTAAAATTATTACGAAAAAAATAAGAATTCAAAAACTAAATAATTATTAATAAATATTAATCATTAGATTTAATTAATTATACAAATTGCTTTTTCTACTACATATTTTCTTTTAGTAATTTCTATTTAATAATTACATTTTATTTTTAATTCATATTAATTTTTTAATATAATTATTCACTTTAGAAATATAAATAATTTTATTTAAATTTTGTATTTTTTTTCTTCATATATAATTATATTAATTTACTACATATAAAATTGATCACATATGTACATAATGACTAAAGAATCTGTCTTTAATATCGGCATGTTTTATTTTACAATGGGCTTTCATATTATCTCGACGTGTAAACTTTTGTCCACAGACAGGACACTCATGACTTTGTGGTCGATGAATATTGGCATGATGCCATCGATTTGATACAATTTTGTTACAGCTAACACAACGATATAATGTTGGTAATGTTCCAGATAATTGAACAAATAATGTTGAATAATCAATATTATGATCACGTCGACTAGCTGATGCTGCTGCGGCTGCAGCAGCAGCTGCTGCAACAGCTGTTGCAGACTTGGACGATGATGATGATGTTGGTGATTGTTGATGTTGTTGTTGATGCTGTTGTTGATCAACTGAATGAATTGATAGCGAATGTGGTAAATGTTGATGTAAGTGTGGATGTTGTTGATGATGGTGTAAGGATTGAAATGATAGATGTTGACTATTAGTACAACTGCTACCACCACCAATACCACCACCACTAACCCCATTACCACAACTAATAACACTGCTATTACTACGTTCACAAATACCAACTTCGAATTTCAAATTACGATTTTGATGCAACGATGATATCGATGATGATGTTGATGATGATGCTGGTGACATTGCTGAACCAGATCGTGTTGTCAAACAACCACCATTTGTTGGTGTAATTGTTTTACGATGATGATGATTCAATACTGTTTGTGGTTATTGTAGTAGTTCAAGAAGAATCATTTAGTATGCCATTTTTAGTCATTGGACCAATTAAATGTGATGGCTATGGTATGGTAGCATGGATATAGAGGGATAATGATATTTTTGGTTTTGTTGTTGGTGAATACGTGAAGTCATATATTTTAACTGTGTCTGTAACATTTTTTTAATTTTGTATATATAAAAAATTATTTGCAAATTTTGGGGTGCAAATTTTTTTTTATATAAAATGCACTTAAATCAAAGTTTATGATTTCTACAAACAAAAGTCTTTTAGAGAATTATTATGCCATCACGATTGTGTTTCACCAACAAAACAAAATGGAAACCAATTTGGGATAGTGACGGAGATTATATTTAGCAAAAACAAGAAAGTTTCAAAACGAAATTAAAAGAAATAAGTAAATCAAATGCATTTTTATATTGGAACTATTTGCATTTTCCATATTGGGAGGAAAAAATTGGAGTATTATTGGTAAGGATATTTGCCATTCATAAAATCATTTCTTTGTAATTTTATTATTAATATTAAAATTTAAACTCAACTAATAAAAACAATATATTTCTTTCTATATAAAAAAAATTCTAATTAGAAAAATTATATAGTTATCGATGATCTAATAGTTACTTATCTACATTATAATATTTTGACAGCTGTCATTTAATTGATTCAATATTGTGAAACAATGAAAATAAGAATATGATTAATTCTGTGATAACTGTATAAATTTTCACTATTTATTATTTCGAACAAAGAAAAACCAAACGAACTAAGTTGAAATTAATAAAGAAAAAACTAATTTAATCAAAAACAAAGCATACGATATATCTATATCATATATGACGGGTGGCAAAATAGTGGCATTTTTTGATGTGTCTCAAAAAATCTACATTTTTTATGTAGCAGCTCAGCTCAGCCTCAGCTCAGCTTTATTTCATCTGAATGTGATATATTATATGGTAAGTAAAGTCATATATCGTATGCTCTGATTTTGATGGAGCTTTCAAGATTTATTATTTCAAAATTAAAAATTTAAAAAATAATAATATTTATAAAATATATTTATTTTTATAATTTGGATGCACTAATGTGGTATTTTAATGGTTCAGGAAAATTATTTTTTTAGTATATATTTTTTTAATCAGTAACAATTAATTTTTAATCTGCTTTCATTAATCAAATTAAATTTTTTGTTTTAATTTTAATTTTATTTTATGCATTTTTTTAAATTTCTATACAAAATATATACGTTAAAAAATATTTTTGTTCGTTATTCGGTTCTTCTACAAATTCTAATTGTAGAATTAACAACATATATCTACATTATTTCTTACGTATATATTTAATGTAATAATTTAAATATATAAATATTTTTTTTATTGAATATGTATTTATAATAAATGTTCAACTATATTGGTTTTCTAATAACAAAACTAAAACAATATTTCAAATATTTTTATTTTATAATCATTTTATTAAATAAAAATAAAAGTAAAAAATAAATAAAATTAAATTTGATTTAAAAAATTAAAATTAAAAAAAAAAAGTAGAAAAACAAAACTTTCAAAAAAAATGACAACTAAAGGAAATTGGATAATAAATAATGACAAATTTAATGATTTTCATGTCCAATTTATAAATAAAAACAAACCAAAAAATATTTATAATTAAAAATGGGATACCTTATTTTATATTAGGGGAAAATAACACAAAATTTCACTTAAAAATTAACAAATCTAAAGAAAAATTAAATAAAAATAAAAATGAAATAGAAAAATTAAATTTACTTCCGAGTCTATAATCATTTATTAATTAATTCAAAATCGTTTATGATATATAAATTATGTAATAAAAAAAACTTTCTCGATTTTCTTATTAGATATATCTGTGGCATCAATTTTAATCAATTTGATCACATTTCCAATTATTTTTATTTTTTCATTGTTTTTTTTTATTTGGTGTTTGTTTCTGTATTAAATATTATAAATAGTTTTAATTATTCAGATGATATCCATTAAGTATAATTAATTATTACGTAAATCGTTTTTATATATGTATATATATTTTTGTATACAATTTCATGTATTATTATCCTGTTGGCTGCAATGAAATTTTGATTATATATAGCAACAGTTCATATAAAATTAATTTTCAAAAATATTAATTTAATTAGTCCAAATAATGAATATAGACTCGGCTTAATATATAAAAACTAAAAAGAAAAACAAGATCTATTAAGAAAGAAGATTTCAACGAATCTTAAATTTTAAATTTAATTTTTATTTTTCAATTATTTTTTAATTTTAATGTCTTTTTATTGTTTATATTTGTTAAAAATTATTTTCTCTGTTTTTGTATACTATATTTATATAAATTTTTCCATTTTGGATATAATCAAATATTTTAAATTGTTCTCTTTATTATATAAATTAAAGTTTTTAGCATTAATTTTAAGATAATAGTTTTCTTAAATAAATAAATTCTGTTTTATACGTTTTTTTTTTAAATTATGTAATATATTTTTTAAGGTGGAAAGAGGTATTTTTACTAAAAAAAATCTACTTATAACTATAATAATTTGGTTAAATAGTCTTTAAATGTTGCAACCTCTTTTAGTATTTTAATGTTTTTTATTTCCAGTTCCCATGATTTATTCATTTTGTATTTATTATAAATAGACTAAGACTTTAATCTTAAATTTTTAATGTATATCTGTTTGACCTAAATCAAAGCTTATGAAATATTTCGGAAAGGACTCACATAACTACATATTTTCTGTAGGGATTCGCGTAAGAGTGCCCGTGTCTCTAAATGTTAATGTCGCTCGCATTGATTTATTTTTTGCATCGAAAGTGCTAATTGAAAAAATTCTACTTTTTACTGTCACTCGAAATGTGTAATATTTGTAATGTATTAAAGTACAAGGATTTTGAAATTTGAAGAAATTTGTAATGTATTAAAGTACAAGGATTTTGAAATTTTATATTTTATTTACTGCTTCGATCAGCACATTAAAATAATATTTGTTAACTGAAATTTAATGAAATATTTAATCATACAAGTCATAATAATTTTTACGTCTTTAATTATTATTTTAATTATTATCTGATTTAGGCTATGTTTTTATAATGGTGCATATAATAAAATCGCTTTTTAATACATAATTTTAATATAAAAATATAAAAAATTATACAAATAGGAAGAAAAATATAATATAGAAAAAATGCCTTCTAAAAGCAATTTATAAATGTTAAAAATTAGAGAATTTGTTTTAAAAAATGTTATAAAAATATCATATTATTTTTTATTAAAAATAATAGGATTTAAATAATTATGTTACATAATAATATTATGTGCGTTATTTTATTTTTGGAAATTCATTATTTCAAAGAGGAAAACATAAAAACATTTAAATTTTAATTTAAATACGATTACAAGTATTAAACATTTACATTTAAATAACAAAAATTAGAAAAGAAAATACCAAATAGTAAAATTAAAAACTTAAATTAAAAAATATTTAAATGTCCCGTTTATGTAAAAAAAAAACATTTACATGCGACATATAATATTAATTAATAATAATATATTAAAAGAGAATCAGAAGGGAAGACGTCTTAAAATAATATTTGAATTTGGACATGGATAATTTATATAATATTGGTATTTTAAAAGTCAATTGGAACAATTGAAGGTTAACTTTCAAATTTGTATCTCCAAATGATTCAAATTTCAATATTTATTTATGGTTGCATAATAAAATAAATACTGAATTTTTTATAAAGAGAATACTGAAAGTTTTTATAAAATTATAAATTTTATGTTAGAGTAAATATTCATAATATAAATTTATGAATTAATTACTTAATGTATCTTGTTCTTGTTCATGATAATTCCTACAACAATTTTAACAAAATATTAATTTTTAATATCATTTTTTTTAAAATCTATAAATCCTTTATTTATGTATATTAATTATTTAATCTTCTTAAAATAATGGAAAGCTGTCAATTATTCAGCGTAAATTGAACGATAATTTGAGATGGAGATGTTGTTTTCGCTTAGTTTAATTGCTAATAATTGGAAAAAGAATATTGGGTTTACATACCCCACCCAAGGAAGTTCAGTTTTTATACCAATATTTTGATATACTTTTGAAAATTGTTATTGGAGGATCGCGAAATTTACCATTACTATCACTTTTAATTATACATATTTTATTCCAAGAAAATTTTATTTTATAATAATTTTATTTTTAAATAATCACTTCCATTATTAATTAGAGTTAAAACTTTTTAAGCATAATTTAAATAATTAAAGATTTTTCTCTTTAAAGATTTTACAAAAAAATAGTGTAATTAAATAAAAAATTGTTATTAAAATTTTGAAATTATTATGCAACGAATTATTCCTTTTTAATTGTAATTATTTTATATATACTTATAAGAAAAATATGAAATTTAGATTTTTGAGATTATTTCGTATAAGTTGCAACATTAAAGACAAAAAAGAAGACATTTAATAACAAAAAAAAAATTGTTCGACAAAAATAATAAAAACCAAAAATGTTGTAAAAAAAATATTATTAATTTGTTTATTTTTAATTTAATGTGAGATAAAAATTTATATGTATTATAAAAATTTAGTGTTAGCGCAACATTGAAAAATATAAATAAAAATAATAGTAATAAAATAATAATATAAAAAAAGTATACAACATAAATAAATGAAAATAATGATGTTAACAACAACAGAAAAAAATGAAAATAATGATTTCTTTTTAAAGTCAATGATTAATTATTAAATTGTATTTTTAGTGCGAAGTGGATGGATAGGAATGGGAACATTTTTATAAGGCTCGAATCTATAGTCGTTAATTAATTAACTAATAATTATAATAATTAATAAATTGTTTTCGAAATTAATTGAAGTTATTTCATTATGTTTCACAGATAATTTGATTTTTTATAGTTTATACTACACATTTTATTATTAAAGAATATTTATATCGTGTATTCTAAAAATTTATGTTTATCACTCAATAATTAAATGCATTACTAAATCAATGAAACATTTTCTAATATAAAATAGTATTTCTTTTTTTTAAAGCATTATAATCAAATGAATAGACTCAGATCTGACAAAATCCAATTCACATACCCGTACTGTTCGAATAAATAATAGTAATAATTAATATAATACTAACATTAAATTTTATACTGTAGTAACGACTATAAATTCGATCTTTAATATATTTTACTGTATAATCTTAAAATTAGCCAATTTTTATATTTTATTTTCACAAATAAACAATATCATTTTTAAACATAACCTAAAAACATTAATAAATTTTGTTTTTTGTTTTTAGATTGGTTGTGTGTTTATAGTTAAAAAAAGTGTAATAGATAAGTAAAAAATAGTATAAATGGGACAAAGGACCAGCATAATTTTTTTTTATAATTTTTTAATATTAATGTTTTTTATTATTTTAATTTTTTTAAATAGATTTTTCTTCTATTTTTCCCTATTTTCACAAAAAATTGAGAACAACTGAGATGGTTTTTTTTATTATATAATGTTTTTTAATGTTAAATATTTTTAAATGTTTGCGTTGATTTTTTAATTAATTTAATTTCTTCAAAAATTTATAAAAGTAATTTTTCTTGGTTAGTAAAGAGAAAATTATAAATCTATAAATTTGAATTAAAAAAAAGTTTTAGAATGCCAAATTAATATTGATTAAAATTATTTTTAATTGATAATTTTATACATTATAAGATTCGGAAATCCTCAACAAATATTCTTGAATTTAATTATTTTTTTTTTGTTGCAAAAAAATAATTAAATATAAAATTTTTTCAACGGGTCGGTCGACGTGTTAAAAAACGTTAAAAAATAATTTTAAAAAAGTGATGAATTTAATAAAAATAATAATATAAAATAATAAATAAATTAAATTTGAAAGAACAAAAAAAATTAATTAATATGAAAATTAATTTATTTACTGCATAATCTAAATAAAAAAGTACGACTTGTCACATCTGTCAAAGAGCTCGTATGAATGACAACAAGTATAAATTTTTACTTTTGTTGTGGTTTTTGGCAAAAATATTAAAAAGAAATTATTGAAATTAATTGACAGATCTAGAATTAACGAATATTCACCGAACAAGTTAGTTTTTCTAACGTTTTTCTTTCTACAACGTTTACAATGTTTTTATATACAACGTTTTTCTTTCATTTTCTTTCAAATACAACGTTTTTCTTTCTATTTGAATGTCACGTTCACGTACTTTCTTAGTTTTTCCTTTTGACGACAGCGCCGCAAGATTTGATTTAGATTAGCAGTTAATTCAAAAATAAAATAATTTGAAAACGAAAATTATATTAATTATTATTAAAATAAAAAAAAATATTTTATTTTATTTCATGTACTAAAGGAGAAAATTAAATAGGTTAAAAAATTAGGATACTTTTTTATAAAAAAAAATATTATTGATTAAAAAAATTATAATAAATTACATGATTAAATATATATAATTATTTATTTATATATAAAATTGAATATTATTTAAAGATATTTTTAACATGCAGCATGCACATTCATTTTGTATTTTTTTAAATAAATTTGTAAATAAAAAAACATAAGAATTTAAAATTAATAAATCAAATTTAATTGAAAATAATTTAAATATAGTATATAATATAAAAAAACTAATAAAGGAGGAGAGGTGTTGATCTGATATAAATTTCTATATATGTATTATAATATTATATATATTTTTTTAGTTTTTAGCGATTGTATCTAAATTTCTTTCTTTTTTGTGTTTCTTTAATTTAATTTAATTTAAATTTAATTTTTTTCTTTTCTGTAAGTTTGTTTGGTTAAATTTATATTCTGACATATACTCACAGTTAAATATTTGTATGATTTCGAAATATTTTATACTGTATATAAAAGGGAAAATTTACAGAAAATATAAGATTAAAATTAACTTAATAATACACATTTAGTTCCAGGAGGGAATCAGTTATTTCATCTAACATTAGCTGAACATTCTTGAAATAGTTTAAAAGCTTTTGTGCTACGAGAAAAATGGAATATTTTTTCTTTGAAAAAATATTAAGGGTTTAGTTTAGAAGTTATCATTATACAAAATTGATACTTTCAAAAGATACAGTACTATAAATATTTTTAATCATCATAATATTTTTATAATTTTTTGTTATATGTAGTTTAGTATGTTTAAATTGCTCATATTTTATCTCATCATGTTATAAAACATAATACATATAAATAAAAAATAGTACAAATGAACACATGCAATAGAAAAAAATCATAAATTATTTATAAGTTATAACCCTTATAAAAATTTAATATTACTTTAATATTGTATACAACATTATTGTATTGTTGTTAAATTTTTGGCACAATTCTTTTATTTTAATATGTACATAAAAATATAAACAATAAAATATTTTTACATAAAATGCCACTAAAATTCATAATGCCAAATTTGTAATAAAATTATAGATTTTTCTAATTAAAAAAGATAATTTGCATTTCTCTATTAATTTAAAAAAAAAGTAAATTAAAATAAATGAAAAGAAATTAAATTATAATATTAATTTTGAAATTGTAGTGACAGTGACGTATTAAAAATGTTCATTGTAACTAGAACCAAATATATTTGAAATTTAAATTAAACCGATTTTCACGATTAAATAGTGTCCCGATAAAATTAGTACTCAGCACAGAAAAAAAAACAAGTACTCAAATTTAATTCAACCCATTCAGAAATTGTCTACAAAAAAAACTAGGCTTTTTACTATTCCATGATATTAAAAGTTGAATCTTTGTATATACAATCATGTTCCTACTATGTTATTTTAAAATATGTACAGTTGTACTGAGTACTTATATTGTCGGGCTGAAACTTTATTCTTGTACATAAAGAATCTGTGACTAAACATTTCACAAGCAAAATCATTGTTAAATTACGGGGCTTTTGAAATTTTCATAATTTTTTGAATATTATATTAAATTAATACGCCTTTTGCAAATTCTAAACTATTTATACTAAATAAAATTGATAATAAAGTTAATTTTTCTAAAAAACATAAAAACAAAAATTATGATAAAACAACTAAAATATTTTAAAGAAAAACAATTTCATTCTAATGAAAATTAGAAACACAAAAAGAAACAAATTTCATATACAATTTTTCTAATTTTATGTTTTTATCTTTGATTTTCAATTTTCAAAAAAAAAAATTATAAAATAAATAAAGTTCTTTATAAAATAAATAAAAATATTTATTTGGACTTACCATCAATATTATCCGACTGATCCAATTGCATTTGTTTACTATCATTATTTTCATCACGTGATACATCCGATGATATCGGTATGCCAGCTGGTGATAATAATATTGACATATCTTCAGGGTGTAATTTCATTGTACCAGACTAATTTTTGTTGTTGTATAGAATTGGTGATTGGTGCAAAGGAAAGGTAAGAAAACAAAATTAATTATTTTTTTAAATATTCCATTTTATAAGATTTCATTAAAAAAGTTTAATTTAACAATTTTATTTGTAAGCATAGAAGCGTCGATCGATTCAAATTTTAAAACTTAATTTAAATGGGGAACTACCAATTATATAAATACAATAGTAGTGTTTTCTTTTAAAAAAGTGGTTTCGCCTATTCGTTAAGAGATGTCACTTTCGTAATTATAAAATAAATAATAAAATATTTATACATATATAAATGAAAATGATATTTATTAACTAATAACTTTGTATATAGAAATATATAGTAATAGTACTATCACTTGACTCGATTTTTTTGATAAATGGCCTATAATAAAACATTATACATATTTGAGAAATTATAAGAAATCGGCACCAAAAAATTCTTTTTCGCTTTGTAAATTCAGTCTGAAAATTATTAAAATTTTAGAAAAAATTAGGAAAAAATCTAACAATAAAATATATACAAACAAATTCGAGATTTAAAATAAAAGAAATGTTTCAAATCGCCAAATATAGATGGCCCTAGATAGCCCAAATATATGATTTATGTCTTTACTATATTTTAGTTCACACTTTTCTCATGGCCAATTATCAAAAAATATTTATTTTAATAAAGAGTTAAGTAATAAAAAAATAGTAAAACTATAATTATTACTTGCAGAGATATTCAAAATGATATGAAATTTACTTATTTAAGTAGAACTTATTCGAAGATCGATTTTAAAAGATAAAAATAACAAAGTAATGATTATATAATTTTTATTTTTTAAGTTTTTAAGTTTACAAAACTCATTTAGAAAACAAGAAAATTTAAAAATTATTCTCTAAAATTAATATAAAATTCACAACATATTATTAAATATTTTAAATCTAAGTTTACTAAATTAAAAATAATATTTTATATTGGAACATTTCGTATAATGCTTCAAAAGTAGGAATTCTAACAAAAATACATTTCAAATTTTTCATGATTTCTCATCTAATTTACATTTTTCATTATCAAAATTATCAATTTTTTTATATAACATATTATTTTCCTTTTTAAATTGAGATCCTTCTACATTAATTGCCTTTGTAATATTCTGCATTTCTTTTAATTCATCATCTAATATAATAATATTTTTAATAATTGGTTTTGGCTCATCAATTTTTAATTCTTGCGTTGTTTGTTGCTGTTGATCTAATAGTTCACGTTCATGACACAAACGATGTGATTTACATTTATTATGATGATTAACAATTTCTAAACGAAAATTTGAATTACCCTCAACAAATGATGTTCTTATATCTGGTATATCATTTGACCAACGACGACAATATGTACAATACATTGTATTTGCAATTTCATCAAATTTTAACCATTTAAATTGTTCTAACCAATTATTTCGAAAACGACCAGTTTTACGTGAACTACCACCCGCAATACCAGTATTTGATGCTGAAGTTGTTGAACCACTATTACCACCAGAAATAATTCTAATTCCAGGTGACTTTTGTTGTTGAACATAATTAGATGAATAACTGCAGCGACTATTACCATATTTTAAATGGGAAGATAATTGTAGTTGTTGCTGTTGTTGCTGATTATAATTATACTGATGACGGAAATTAGATTGATTTGGTGATTGTATAATTTGATTTACATTATGATGACCAATTTCTAAATTATATTTTCCAATTGGTAAATCTTCGTTTGGTCGATAATATCTTTGAATTTGATCGTTATTATTATTCGTTAAATCATTTGGACCGGTAATAGAAAGATCTGGAGGTATCCATGTTTTTATTTGTTTTGATATGGAAAAATGATGTTGTTGCTGTTGCAGCTGTTGTTGCTGAATTTGTTGTAATTGTTTTTCAATTTGGTGTAATGTGACAGCTGACGAAGATGATGGTGACTGCCGGAATTGACATTGATTAAACTTTTGTTGTTGCTGCTGGTATTGTTGTGATCGATTCGAATTTGTTGCCATCATTGTTATTGATGGTATTATATCATTATAGTTTCTTGTTTTCTCCAACATTGATAATGATTTCTAGTTTTTTATTGCATTTTTTGTTTTTATAGTTTTTATTTTGATATTTTAAATTAAATGAAAATAAATAAATAAATAAAAAATATTTTTAAAAAAAGAAAATAATATTTAAAAAAATTTAAATTAGAAGGGAAGGATTTGATTTTGAATTTTGATAAAAAAAAATTTAGTCCTTCCAGGATAACAAAAATTTTTTTTTTTTTTACTTTTTTGTTTAGATTTTTTCTTTTAATTCCGCCGGTAGATTTATCAAAAAAATTGTTGTAATTTTTTTATAACCAAAACTAATCCTTCGTCCCTTCAATATATTTATTTCTTTTTTAATTAAATATTAATTTCTTTTCTTTTTTTAATAATTTTTTATTATTTTCTATTAATTTTATTCACTTTTTTCACTAGCACAACTTTATTTTGTGAACGCAATTGACATTTAACTGTAAATAATTGACGTGTAAATGTGAACGCGATTGACATATATAAATGATTTGGTGTAAAAAGAAAAGGTTTCATTTTTTGTACATTAATTTTTATAAGCATAAAAATAATTAAAAAGTTATATAGATATATAAAAAAATACATATATTTAAAAAAATATAAAAGAAAATTAAATAAAATATTAATGAATATTAATGAATATTAATATAAAAATAATATTTATAGAATGTGAATTATAAATTATTAACACAAGAAAAAAACCAAAAAATTTTTGAACCATCGTACCGGTCCAAAAAGAAAAAACCTTAACAAAAAATAAAATTAAATGAAAAAAAATATACAAAAAAAAACAATTTTTTGGCTAACTTAGTTAATTAATTTTTACTTACTGGTATTAGTTCTGGTGGTAATGATGAATGATGATGTTGCTGAGCTTCTAATAATTCTTGTTTAATACTACTAAGCGAATGACTGAGACCAGCTGCTACTTGATTTGATAATGGTGAATCACGACGACCACCACCAATATTTGCGTCTTCGATTTCAGATTTTGGCACCGGACTTGATTTGAAATTACTACTATGTAAGGATGCCTAAAATATACATAAATAAAAAAAAACAATTTAAAACTAAAATAATAAATTTGGCAATTCATTAACCTATAGGGTTTTAAATAAATCTTCCAAATTATAAAAGGATATTAAAAAGGACATCAAAAATTATGAATTCAAATAAAATCATGTGATGCGATAGTCAATAATTTAATTGAAAAAGCTATCCCATCCCGACTTCGTTCTAGCTATTAATATAAAAATATTTTACAAACAAAATTTATGGAAAATCTATACAAAAGAATTTAAAACCAAAAATTTAGCATAAAAAACTTATTTAAATTGGTTAATTACTTTCTCTTCTCTATAATTTTATATTTTTCATCATTTTTAATTCATTTTATTTTAACTCATATTTTTTTTCAAATAATTATGCAACAATTCACTACAACAAAAATATTAAAATGAATAATATATCGAGAGCGTATAATCACCACCCAAAGTCATTATTAAATTTGAATATTTAGATTTTTATTGTACTGTTCACCTGGATAAACCAATGCTTTACGAATTAATAATAATGTTTTTTATCATATCATTATAATAACCACGTAAAGGATTAATATTGGTGTTTTCAAAGATATGTTATGTTATATACTATATATTATATGTATGTATATAATATATTTATATATACATAGATTACATTATATATGTAACGTATTTTTATATTTATAAAACCAAATCAAACAAAACGATATATGTAAATGAATGTATAATAATGAGATATTTTAGAATTTTATAGAATATAAATTGAATATCTTTTATGCAGGGAAATATTTTCATTTTCGATTCCAATTATTAACAAATCATAATAGGAATTTGAATTAGTAATTATACTAATTTTAAACGGTTTTATAAGTAATGCTGAAATTTCAATAAAACTGATTGAAATTTAACTTTAAATAAATATTTAAATATTAAATTTTCATCATTAATAGAAATCTTCCTTACCTGAGAATCCTGAGTGTAATGTCTGTCCTGTACATTTGCGTTTGGGGTCGAGGTCATAGAATTATCACAGTTGGATGAGTTCTTACGTCTTCTCTTATTACTAATGCTATGATCCACTGGAGTTGTGGACATTTCTCTATCACGATCTCTATCTTTACTATAATCTTGTGTTTGCATTAAATCATCACGACTATCAGCACGTTCGCAACGTTCACGTTCTCTTTCGATACTACTGTTACGTATATTACCACCAATAGAAGCGCTTATAGTACTACTACCACCAACACCACTCAATAAACCCACACTTGGTGATCTATCACTACCAGTTAAACTATTATTAACTGCAGCTGCAGCCGCAGCAGCAGCAGCAGCTGCTGCAATACTACCACTTAAACTAGTACTTCGGTGATGTTCCATTAAATTACCAGTTGTAGCAGATGTATTATTATTATTATTATTATTATTATTATTATTGCCAACACTGCTACCACCATCTCTATTACTGCTACTACTTCTGCCACCAATACAACCACTAACACCACCTCCTCTACCTAAACTACTGACACGTTGATCTCTTTCGCATTCGCGTTCTCTGTCACGACTTTCACGATCAAAATTCATTCGACTGGATGGTGACGATGTTGCTGATTCTCGACTTTTATCAGAATCTGTACGATAATTAAAATTGTTATTATCTGTAAGTCCTCGAACCTTTAAAAAAGTGAAAGGATATATTAAAATTTCAATAAAAAAAATGTATATGATAAAAATAAATGTTAATTTACTTGTAGACTTTCAGCTGTTTTTAAGAACATTGGTAATGAACTTTGTCCAACATTTACCTCACCCTTGTACATAAAATCAAGTAACGAACGTATTTCTGAGTATCTAACATCTTTTAAATAAATTATAGGATGAGGATGATGATTTTGTAGGAAAATCGTCTCAAAATATGGACTGCATGCTGACAAAATAGTTTGATGTGCCTAAAAATAAAAAAAAGAGTAGAAAATTAAGTGTATTTTCTATAAGCAATTTCTATAAGCAAAAAAGAAAAAACTATAATAATATACGGTAGTAAAATTATGAAAAATTATAGGTTTTTTTTAACGTAAAATTTCAAAAGTATATTGTTGAGCAAGTTTTTCACGTAATTCATTTAAAATAAAATGATATGAATTCAAAATTTAAAGAGTGACAATGTGTTGTAAAGCATTAAAGGTGTATAAAAAATTTTATTAAAAAAAGTTGTCATCACATCCTGCATATACAATAAAAAATATTATACTTAGTATGAAAATTACCAACAATTTTTTAAATTTAAAACAAAGAGATTTATAATTTTCTTAACATTGTTGTATAAGGACGGCAGTAAACGACGTGAAGCTAAAATTTTGTATAACATTTTTATGCTAAATTTGGCATTTAATAATTCATATTAACTTTGTTATATAAAGATAAATATTTTAAAAACTATAAATTTGATTTTGAAATTAGGAAAAGACCAATTTGACATTAGGAAATTTTAAGTTTCAAATTTTTAGAAATGAAAATTTTCCTTTTTACCTAATTAATTTTGTTCGCTATTGGTAATTAATACAAAATTGTTGACTTTATTGTATTAACATAAAGTCTAAAACCACCTTTATTTTCCTGTTTTTATTAAAAATATCCTTTAATTTTTCTTTCTATATTTTTATAGTTTTGTCTTCTGTGCATTTTCGGATAGCAATTTTTTCCGTTTATTATTTCGTGTTTATACACCAAATTAAGGAGTAAAATATTAGAAAGACACATAACAGAGTAATATGAAAATTTATTTGACTTACCTTAACTGTTTCGCCATCACATGCTAACGTGACATCACAAAGTGCTTCCCTTTGAAATAGGGAGGTAAGCACACCTGTCAAATTATTAGGATGATTGTTCCAGCGAAGACAGAATTGCTGGTCCATTGCTCCTTGGTCAGTGTTGTACCTGCAATTATAATAAAAACGTTTTATATTTGCAATTTTAATCAAATAAAATGATTTTCTATTTAATTATTTTATTATTTTGTGTTTTGTAACTTCTTTAATCATATTGTCACTTCAGAGAAGAAAGAAATTTCTAAATTAATGTTGTGAAAACTTTTTTTTTGGTATGTGATTAATTAAAAATGTTTGTTAAAATAATATTCACATGTTTCCGTGGCCAATTTATAATAAAAATATTTATAATAATTAAGTCAGCTAACAGGCGCTACAATGACCAATAACACAATATAAAAAAATTACTCGTAAATTTATTGTTTATAATTTGCATAAAATTGAAATATTAACAAGGTCGAATAACACGTACTGTATATCTATTTACAGGGTGGTATTTTAAATTGAAATTTTATGTAAATTTAATTATATAATTTCGATATTTTATAATAATTTTTGGTGGTATATTTTTCTTATAATACTGAAATCCTGTCATGTCTTCAATTACCACCCTGTTTGTTTTAAAACAATTTCTATCCAAACAAATTTAACATTTCTGATGCCTGGGGTCTGTCTGAAGTGATAAATAAATTTACGCATGTTACACCTAAAATTTTTAAGGATTCATTTTAGATTATATTATATTAATAGGTTAATTTTACTTTATTAAATTTTGCTTAATAAGTAAATTTAAAAACTTTCGTGTAAATTTGAGAACTAATGTAAGGTTAACAAAAACATTCTCATTTAAATGATGCGAAGCAGATTATGGTTTTAATATAATTATAAAATTTTACAAATTTTTATAGAGTACATAATAAAATTATTTTAAGAATAGTAAACTGAAGAAGCATTGTTAGATTGAAATCAATTAGTAAAATAATGAAATTTTAGGTAAATAATATTTTCTATTCAAAGAAAAAATTAATTTCTCATTCTCAGCTTTAACTCATTCTAATCAAAATATGTAAATAAATCAACTTGAAATCAAGTTATTATAAACCAATTTCAATTAAAATAAAATTATGTAATTCATTAACTATATAATTTTAATTTACAAATTAAAAATATAAATATATTTTTTTAATTATCACTTTTATTGTGTGTTTTATTATTATTATTATCAAACCGGCTAAAAAGCTCGTTTTTACATGACATAATTATTTAGATTACCGATAAGCATAATTTTTGTTGCTGTTAATTGATAACAAAATAAATAAACAAGCGAATTAACAGAATAAAAAGAAAAAAGAAAAAGATATTACCAAAGCTGTATATATAAATATGTATGTATATACGGTTTTGATTCTACTAAACTGAAATAAATTAATTTAATATTGAAAATGTCATATTAAATGAGGAATAATAATAATAATAAAACAAAGTTTATTCTGCTTAAAATTACTATAGTGTTCAATTCTCAAATGGGGAAATAGTTGAGCCAATTTTACTTGAAAAATTTACCCTATGCTTTTTTTGTTATCATTAATAGTTTCTGGAATTTGACTTACATTATGCCAATTATCATAAAAAGCTATTTCACCTTTAAAAGCCCATGGCCACATCACAAACAGTTCTTGAATGTTTATGGTTTAAAATGGTGAATTCAAATGATAATAATCTCTATAAATGGAAATTGTTATTTGATAATTCTACTGGCTGACATTATTCATTTAATAACTAATTTTTTAATTTTATATAATTTTTTTAATGACAATTTACGAATATTTGTAGAAACGAAATTTATTTGATTTTTCCTAGCAATTATGGAAAAACTTGATTATTTTTATTTCACATACATACATGTACATATATAATATATATGTTACGGTGAATTCGATTAATCTGGTTATACATAATTACCGGAGATTATGCAAACTCACATACAATATTGGGGAATTTAATAAATTTTAATAAATTTATCAAATATTCCGGACAATATGAATAATCTCCAGTGACCATTGGTGGATTTGATAAATGAAATAATAAAACAAGAAATTTATCATATACATATACATATATAATATAATCATTGCCTTGTTTTGTTCTAAAATTTAAAATATTATACAAATAATTTTAATTAATTATGATTTAAAGGAATTTATGGAATCAACCACATTGTTTCAAATTGTTGAAAAAATTTGCATTTTTTTTATTTTACTGCGGTTTTTCATCTATAAATTATAATAAAAATAACGACGTCAACAACGAATTTTCACTTTCATTCAAACAAATGTAAATAAACAAGCCACTGTAGTCAGTATATGGTAGACGTAGAGTATAGATTCCTGGGGTTGCCAATTATTACAAATTTTGTGTTTACACAGGTTTATTTTGTCATCATTTTTATTGAACCGTGTAAAAAATATACATATAAATAATAATAATTATATGATAACGTAAATTATTATTAAATTTAATGCGGTAATTTAATCTACTACTAAAAATAAATTGATTAATAATTTTTTAAAGTATTAATTCAAGATAATTTTATTTGTTTAATTTTTCAATAGAAAGTGAATATGTTTATACGATAAGAAAGAGTTTTATTATTGATATATATGTATTTATATGTATATGAGTTTACTATATACTTATATCGTAACTCATTACTATATGAGTTACTATGTAAGTATATAGTAAAAATAAGAATTTATGGAAATGTTTAGTTAAAAATTTAGTTGTTTATAAAAATTAAGATCGTGTTAAATAAGCTACAGTAATACATAATTAATAGTTTTTGGATTCACAATCTTTCTTTTGTAACTGTCATGAGTAAAATCAAAACCATTTCTCCCATAATTCCTCGAAGTATGTATACAAATTTACCTTAATGCAAAAAGGGTAATATTATTAATTCTTGAATCAATAATTAAATGGATAAGACAACTAGAATAAAAAATACTCTCACTTGATATTGAGATTTTTGTAATGAATCATTAGTTCTCAGATATGAAAAGAAATTAAAATATTAATAATTTATTATTGCAGTTATAGATAAGGCACTAAACATTTAATTGTAATTTAATGAATTGTTTTTGCTATATTTAAAATGTAACTATTTTCTTCAAACATTAAACCATTTAGTCTATTTTTAAAAATATTAAACAATTTAGCCTATTTTTTATTGTTATCAAAAACTCTTCTTAAATTATTTTTTGATAATTTAGTTAATTGAAAAGCATAAATTACAAAAAAAAAATATTTTTTCTGTTCAATAACCTTAAACAACCGAAAATATTAAATCTATCAAATTCTATTTTATATGCCTATCAAAATTTAAAAAAATAACAAAAAAATACTGACACAATTTTTATATAAGTATGTTAAACATAATATCTACGCATTGTGTTACGCACAAAAATCAAAAATGTATACATAAATATTTTATAAACATAAATATACATATAGGAAGTATCTTTTTGCCACATATATTATGCTTTTAGGCAATCATATAAAAAAATTATGTGCGGGGGTACAAAACGGTGATTAACCAAAACAACAACAAAACTTATACATATTTTTAAATAATATTTCACAGTTCATTGAACTTATTTTTCGCAGTAGTTTTTTTATATAATAGTTTTTTTGTGTACAAGATCATAAATACCGAAAAAAATTTGATCTAGGTATAGTAAAGGAATAATTATATATGGCACTAAAATGAAGGACATATACAAAAAAAGAATTGAAGAAGACGGGACGGGGCATTAAAATATTCAAAATAATCATAAAAAATAAATAAATCCGGACGATTAAATTCTATTCTGCTGGCCTACTTAAAGTACACATTACTCCTCCCTCCGCAAAAAAATACAACATCTATTTTATTAGTGAATTTAAATTAATAATAAAAAAAAATATTAGTGCAAAAATTAAACTTAAATTGTGTGTGCTTTTTTAGCAAATAGGGCGCAGATTTACTTTACATTTATACATACTATAATATATTTGATCTGTTAGATACATTTTTATGTATGTATTATTAAAGAGTGGCAGTACCCTCAAAAAATTAAGTTTTTATATTAGAAAATAATTTGCTTTTTTAAAACAAAAATATAAAAAATTACTTTTTTGAAAAATATTTTAAGTTTTTCTAAAAATAATCATGTAAAAAAAAGCTTTCATCTTTTTATGTTAAAAAGAATTCTTGTGTTGTTTTGTATAAATATTTGAGAGAAGGGTATAATACAAAATTTTATTTAAGTACCTAATTTTTTTTTAATAAATGACGTCAATTCATCTGAAATTGGAAAAGCTTTTTTTTCTTATATGTTGTGTTTTGTTATAAGTAATTAGAAAAGTACACAAAATAATTTTTTTAGTTAAATTTTGAAAAAAAAAATATTATTACTATGTAAATACATATTACAATAAATAATAAAATTTTATTTTGGTAGATAAATTTTTATACCATGACAACAAATAATTTTAAATAAATTTTATTTTTTTATGTGTACAAAAGGTTTTTTTTTGTTAAACATATTAGCTAATAAATTTTAATAATTTAGAATAAAAATTAAAAAACATTTTTTAAGTCATAAAAAGGAAAAGAATTAAAATTTTAAGGTTCGAAATAGTTGATACCTTTTATTAATTTAATATTTTTACCTAAATATTTATTATTACTCAATTTTTATGTAAATGATTTAAATCATTGCAGTTGGGAAAGTTAAGATAAATTTTAAGTAATTATAATGTTTTAAATAAACCGCATAAACATTTAGTAAATATGACTTGAAAGAGTAACAGATTTATTGATATAACATTAACTTACTTATACAGAAAGTCATTGGAAACTCAAAAAATTAATATATTTTGGATTTTGTATCACTTTACAAGAGAAATAGTAAAAATTAAATTTTGTTTTGAACTAAAAATTTTTTTAAGTAAATTTTATTAACAAAATTAACGAAATATTTGATGGTTTTACCTTTGTATATATAGAATCATACATATAGATAAATATTTCTATATATCTACAAAGGTTTTACTAAAATTGACTATGTGCGTCAAATTCGCAACAATATCTTTTTCATAGAATTTCCAGCCGCACATTATTAAGTACCATAGAAAATGAAGATTACGAATATAATGGTCAGGTTAAGACACAGCAACCAAAAATGCTAATTACTTATTTTTAAATTATTCAGAAAATTCAGAAACTACAAGTAACTTCATTACAAAATAATTAATATTTATAGTATAAATATAAAAATAATTAATATTTAAACCAGAAAATAAGTGGTTGGTAAGTTTTTATAGCATGTTTATTAGAATTCAAAGCTTATATTTTCTACTATCTCCTAGTGTAGTGGAGCATTAGGGCTTAATTCAGCCGCCTTTCTTTAGTATGAAACAATATTATTATAAATTCTTTCTGATATTGCGCGTCCTTTTTCATACATATACATATAAAACTAATTAATATTGGAATAATTAAAAGTTTAGTCATCAATCAATATGTAATTTAAATAAAGTTATATACCAAATTTTCAGTTTATTATAGTAAATATTTATTTAATAGCTAAATTAAAGATCAAAGACATTACAATTATGAATTACCAGTATATTATTTTATTACATATGTAAGTGTAGTTACAACAACAACATTTAATTAATTAATTATGTATTTGAAATTTAATTTATCAATTGTTCTGTTCATTAATTGTTCTATTAAAAGATTGTATCTTAAGTACACATACATAAAAATAAAAAAAAAATCCCTTTTATAGCAAAAAAAATACAAACATAAATTTCAATATTAGTTTAGGTTTAGCATTAAATTAACTATAACAGAATTTTCATAAAAAGCTTTTATTTTTAATTGGGATTTTTTACACGCGCAAAAATACCTAAATACAAATATTTGACTGAGAATTTTTTTGTCAATTTTTTAAGTGAATCTCAAAAGTATTGAATTTTTTTTTTCAAAAATTTAACGAAAATCAAACTACATCGTGACGTGAAGTTGATAATAATTTATATAAAATTTTTGGAATATTTTTTTTGTCGCTTTTTAATGAATATCTTCATACCTTCATGTAATTTATTTGATCAATTTATCCAAAATTTAATTTAATTTAAACATTTAATTTAATTTTTAAATTATAAACTTATCAAATTAGTTAATTTATTAAAAAAAAAATTTAAACATATGTTATGGCACTGAATCATAAAACTAATTTTCGCTTAATTATTTTTCACTCATTTTGAACGATATCTTTTTTCGCATCAAATTGAAATATTAATTTCCTTTTTTTTTGTAAATATATTTTTAAATTTTCACAAATAATTTTTTCTTTATTTTTATTAATTTTTTTTATATAATTTTCCCTGAAAAAAAAACTAATAATTTAAGCGGAAAAGCACTTTAATAACCACACAGTTAAAAAAAATGTCTGGCGTACCCAAATTAGAAATGATCTTTTTTTGGACAACAAAAACACAAATTAAAATATACTCATACAGAAGAAAAAACACTCAAATGTATGAGCTCGTTTTTAAAAATGATCGCGAAAAAAAGCTTAAATTTTTTTATGCAAAAATTATTTCCGATTTTTTTTGTGGTCCCCTCGCGCAAACGGCTTTTTCCCTTTACAACAAATATAAACTAAACTAAAAAAATTAAAAAATGTATTTTTTGGTTATTATTCTCGCGCGATCAATGGCGTTTTGCCTTGCGCAAAAAGTTTTATATTTTTGAAGGTCAATCTTTAAGCTAAGATTACACAGACGCAAATGTCGCAAAAAAAATTATATATAAATTAACGGCTTGTTCACAAATACTACACTGTAAATTAAGCAAAATATAAATTAACACAATAAAAAAATTAAATTTTAAACATGTATTATGAACAAAAAAACTATAAAATGTATACGAAAAATTTAGGACAACGAAAAAAAGAAAAAAAAAAGAATATTTTTTGAGATACTCTACTAAAAATTGAATGTTTTTTTGAGAGAGTGTATATACTTGTCGTCATAGTGTATTTATGTATAGATAGAGTACAAACATTAGATAGCAAGCAAAAATTAAATATAAAACATAATTTTTTTTTTGCAAATATCAGATAAAATAAGCATATTAGTTAATAAGCACAAATTATATTTGTGTTTGTGCGTAAAATGTGTGGGGTCCCTTTCTGTTCACCAATTTTTACGAAGATCATCATCCCCCTCATTTGTGTGTTTCGATAAGGTTATATGTAAAATGAACATAGAAAAATAATAGTTGCTGACTGAACTATGCTTATGTTTTAAATTTTATGTATGTTTGTTACTGCCAGGGAGGTGTAAAGTAAATGTTTATATTAATGTCTTATTTTTAAATTGTAAAGTTTTAGCAAATGTGTATCATTTATTATTAGAGAAAGAGTGGACACATCTATAAGAATATTACTATCACAGCATTTATCAATTAGAATTACGAATGGTTGAAATTTTATGGGTAAAATTCCTATGACGAGAATAGTAGTTCAGTTTATAAGACCGGTGACAGTCACGCATTTTCAGAGACCGATCCCCACACAATAACACATTCTGGGAATCTGCGGAGCCTAAAGTTCAAATAAGTTAAAATATGACGTAATCTCCATGCAAAAACCCAATTAATACTTATAATAATAAAAATTTAACAGATCAATTGAATGTAAAAACATACATATACTTAATGTGTACAAAATTCAAAAAATTTACCAAATTGTTATAAAAACACTAAACTCAAATTTAAGTTTGCCAGACAACTTTATTAGATCATCACATGTTAAACCTAAGTTAAATTACTATATATTTATTTTACAAAACTAAAAAAAATCAACAATATAATTTTCTAATTTATAAATTTAACGCTTCCATTTAGTAAAAATTAGGTGTACAAAAAAACTGTATATACACCTAAAAACCATTTTACATATATGTATATAATATTTTTTGCATATTTATAAAGATCATAATGTACATATGTATTTATACATAAAGCACATACATAACTAGTAGTTAATAAAAGCTCATATCAAAGACACGAGTATGAGGTACTATATAACAATATCTATAGTATAGTTATTGAGCATTAAACATTTAAGCTTATTTCACTTGACCACCAGAATGGCAAATTACCAAAAAACGAAATATTAAAATATAAGTCATATTCATATGCATAGAGTTGGGTGTAAGATTTTATTATAGTAATTTTTCAAATAATTGTAAAAAGAATTATATTGAATTTATGATTAAAGGGTTGAGTTGCTACAAATATTAGGTAGTTCTGCTCATACTCTGAATATTTTAGTTCCATTCACGGATAGTTATATCGTTATTATGTTGAGTATCGTTAATTCTTTTCCGATTATCTTAAGTAATTTAGTTATATAATTGCCAAATATGATTCTTTCATCATTTCATCAACAAACCAAAATTATGTACATATACCAACTAGTGTCAACTAAAAAAAAATAACATTATATTTGGTTGGACATTTCCCTAATTATTCTCATTAAATTTTACATTTTCTGTAAAGCTAAACTCGAAATGATTTCAATATATTGTGCGAGATTAATATTTATCGTCACTGGTATTAAAGAATTAGATCTGCCTTCTTTTGATCAATATAATAATATTTAGATTATTGAATCCGACGATAATTTAATTACACATGTGAAAATGTTATATGCATTATAGTACTATTTTCAACTACATTTTAAGACATATATACGTATATTAGCTAACCATCTCTACACCATAAAAAAATCTCACTTAAAAATATAAATAAATAAAAAATAATAATAATAAAAATAAACTTTAAAAACATGCAAAACGCAAAATCATATGTGTATTATTATTATATTATTTATATAAAATTAGCAATAGCAGCTTTTACTGCTCACATGTATACAATGCGGCATCGTTGGGCTATCTGGTAAGTGGTTTATTTTATTTTACAAAAAATATTATATGCTGTGAGTGTGTCAATGGTGATAATTTTTAGTACTGCTAGGGGGCAGTAAAAATATAAATAAGTACATAAATATTATTTTTTGGCATACATATACACAATAAAAAAATTTCAACCATTTTTGTGGTTAATTTCATTGATATAATTATGTTTTCGTATTTAATATTTCATCTGAAAGGTATTAGGCGTAAAAGGCATCATAAGGTTATTTACCTACTTTATTATACCTGTATATAATGAACAAGAGCTTCCTAACCTTTTGCGGTATTTATACAATCGTTATAGAACTTTATAAAAAGAAAAAAAAGCTTATATATGTATATTTAGTTAAAGTTTATGCTGCCTTAAGGCAATTTTTTTTGTTTAGGTGTGTTTTTTCGAAAACAACACACCTTAAAATTTATTTTTTTAAAAAAAAAATAAGTTTAGAATTTTTTAATAAATAATTTTTTGCAATTTTATTTGTAATAGGAAAAAAAAACAAGTTTTAAGTACGTTCCGAACATTAAAAGAATTAATTTTTTTTCTGTTATTGAGGGCTTTCGATATCACGAATTTCAAATATTTTGTTTTATACGTACAAATGTGTTTTTATTTAATTTTTACACAACACATTTTTAATGGGGAATTTTATGTTACGTACTAAGCCAATTAAAAGTAGGGATGAGTATGAGTTACGTGTACAGTTATTTTGATAGTTCTTTTATGTTTAACATAAAAAAAGCTTAAACTATTTTTAATTCATTTTTTTCCGTAAATTAAATTGTAGTTGTCAAGTGTTCTAAAAAAGGGCAATTACTTGAATCTAATTTTGATAGTAAACTTTGGAAATGAAAGTCAAAAAAATTATCATAATTATTATTCTAATTAATTAATATTTTAGATTAAGGTTATCGAATTCTTTGAATTCTTTGGTAATTGATTAACAAGTTTAAAAACAATCAAATTGATTTTAGCTATGCAATATTTTTCTTAATATACATATATTTATATTTTGGTAAAATGAACGATCATCATGATTTGCATTATCACTTATAGTACAAATAAAAACAATAAAAACGAGGATCACGAGTCACGACTAGGGTATCTGTAGACATGTTTAGGCTCATTCACACAATTTCGGTTAAATTATCAAACATTTTAATTGATTAACAATCTATATTCTAATAAATAGTCACTCATAAGCCTCGAAAAAAATCCGCGTTAAAGACTTCCAGGACAAACATTAAAGAATATCAGAGCCATAAATGGGAAAAAATGAACAAATATATAGTACGGTTTAAAAGGCCCATAGAAATATGTAATTTCCAGTATGTATATATAATTTTTTTTATAAAATCTTTAAGTACTTAAAAAGACACAAATTTTTTTTTTAAATCAAATCTATTTAATGTAAACACAAACTTGAAAATTTTGCAATAAAATTAAACCAAAAAAGCCATAAAATTGCTCTCATTTATAAAACAAATTGTTTTTTTTTTTAAATATGAATATTTTTTTCATGTGATGGGAAAAAGCTTTTAACAATATTGTAAACTCCCTCTCTTCCCACTACACTCTACCCTACCCTACCCGAACCCGACCCCTACAGAAATAAGCGCAAACCAATTTCTAAAATTAACAAAATTTCGCTCTTATATGTTTTTTGTCATTACATATTTAAACAATTTGAAGCGGCGTCTAATTAATTAAATGAAACTTGAAAATTGCTGAGCTTTTTTCGCAAAAGTTAAAAGTAAAGAAAACAATGTGGTTATATATTTTTTGATACTATGTCAATTTTTACAACAATATAATATTAATAATAAAAATGTTATATATTTTTTCTAGGTTATGTCTATAATTCGATAGAAAATAATTCGGTAAAATTAACGATGCGCGAATAAGTTTAACGAATCGTAAAGACTTCGAAATTATATCAAATAATATTTTTTTTAATATGCAAAATTTATTGTTTTTCTCAACAAATTATTGGTAAAATGATTTAAATTTTAAAAAATTATATAATTTTTGATGGTGTTAGCGTTAGATGAATATAATATAGTATTTTAAAAAAAATTGTATCCAGAAACTGAATAAATAGTCCTTTCCCATATTCAATTAACTGATTTACTTGATACTTTTCCTACTAATTTGATGAAAATTAAAATGGTGCCTTTAGTTTTAAAAGTATTATCCATTTTGTCCAAATTTCAAAACGACCTTTTTTATTTGAGAATTTAATAATAATTGAAAATTTAACTGTAAGAATATTTTTATTATAAGAAAAATAAATTAAACATTAAAAAAACTTATTAAAGCAATTTTTTTTTACATTCCTCTGAAGTCAATTTATAATTTTGGCAAACGCAAAGCTTTCAACAAAAAATTCGTTGTTCGCTCAAGTAATTTATTTGCGAATTTTATTTCTAAATAGTTTTTTTTTAATTTATATTTATATATAAAATCATACGTTTGTCTATCATTTATATTTATAAAATTTTATATCGTTGTATATTTGCATAATATAAAAAAAATTAATTGTGATATTTTACATATATGTTTGGGAAAATATATTCGCATATTATTATAATTTGTGAATTGAAAGTGAAAATTTTAACGGTTGAGGTTAACATAGGTCAAGGAGGAATTTTTCAGAAAGTGCGATTAAATGAAAAAAAATTATAAATACAAATAAATAAATAAATATAGATAAATTTGTAGATGATTTTGTATTTTTATGACACAGTGGATAATTTCTTTAATAATGCTTATGTTTAGTAAATTAACCTTTAATTACTACTAAATTATGTATTATTTGAATAAATAGGAAATTTTAAAGAAAAAGACATATCTTGTAATTTCCGTGCTTAACTTATGTCATAGTCTTCCCTCAGCTTAAAACTAATTTTTTAAGTTACGACATTAAAAAGTTGCAAGATTATATTTCGTGAAAAGAAAAATATAATATATACATATGTATTTTAATATAAAATATATACCTATTATATTTTTTTTTTGCATTTCACTTATTTAAATAAGTTCAGTTTTCAGTTTTCAGTTTTTTAAACTTTCTCAATTTTAGCATTTTTTGAAAATAATTGGTTCATATTCAAAAAAGATTATCCTAAAAAAACCTCTTACAAAAAAAAAAACTAATTTAACGATTTTCTAAAATGATTTTATTAATTTTTTATATTCAACAGACTGAAAAGTATTAGAAAAAAATATTATTTTTTTAAATAAAAAATGAATTAATGATTTTTTTATAAATAATAATAAAAAATTTAAGTTTATGATCTTACAGGGATATTCGACGAAGGCTAAATTTAATACGAGCAATAAATTTTCAAACATATTTTGCAAAATATAATTTTTGTTTAATGACTGACTATAATTTTCGCATTATTAAAACTACACAGTCTCAAAATTAAATTCCCTATAATAAAATTTAGAAATTTTTTTGATGAATATGTATCATTTTTTATGATTAAATCTATAAAACTATACTGCAAAAATTGGTTTTTATTAATTTGAACCAAAAAAAAAATTACATAATAAAATAAGTTAATAAAAAAGTTCGTTATATTTTTTTTCTTAGTTCAGTTTTTGACCTAATTTCGAAAATTGCGCAAAATCAAAGCACTTTAAAACTAATATCAAATCGCCACAAGAATTATCTTCTCTAAAACTGAAATATAATTGAATTGATTCAGATCCTTGATTCTTTGTCTGATATTTTTCATCAGGAAATAAATTGTTTTCAATTAGGTTTTAATCAAATCGAACTAAAAATTTTGTTTGGCAACCAAAACAAATATTTGCTTGTAACTTTTTATAACTTTTGAAACATTCTTTATGGGCTTGTCGTCTCGTTAATTCGAAGTAAGTAATTATGCAGGTAAGGCACATAAAAACTTTGAAAAGTAGAGGGAGAGTTTTTGGACTTACTCGTAAAAGCGAGATTATCGTCAATTCAAGCAAGAACACTTATTTATAGGTATATATTTCTCAAAGTTTGTAGTTTGAGAAATATATTTGAAAAGAACTAAAATTATAAAAATAATTTTAGTTCTTTTTAAATCAACTAAGAATTGAATTTATCAAAAATTTCAAGGTTTTCACAAATTTTCAGTTTTTCTATAAATTATGTATGGTAATTATTAAAGTTTAGATTAATTTGGAAAGGAGGGGCTTTCCACTATACCGGATGATACTAAAAAGTATAGGTTAAGATTTATTTTCAGTCCATTGTAAGTTCTTACATATATCATTTATATATCATTTAAATTCGTTACCAAATATCATTTAATGGTATTATATTCGTTACCAAATACTATTTTGGTTTAACTACATATAATTTTCTTATTTTATTAAAATTAACTTAATTTTTACACATAGATTAATTTATATGTCCAAGTTTCATTTTAACTGTAATAAATTTCCGTCCCGTTTCCAATCTTCTACTCTACATGACTATAATATTTAAATTGCAATTTTCTTATTTCTAAACTTTACTATATAGAATAATAAAGTATGTTATCATTTATAAAATTCCTTAAAATATAACAAATATCATCATTAATTTTCTCAGTAACTGAACTGTCCTTTAAAACAAAATAACATTTATTTTACAGGTGCTCTGCTGCTGGTATCCCGCAATAATCACAAATCAAGTTTCTTTATTTTTTATGTACATTATATTTTATTACATTATAGACTATAATAACACTCAAGATTTTCTAATTTCTAAGGTTTAAGAAAGTATAAGAATAAAGTTAATTCTTCGGTATAGCATGTGTAATAAACTAGCTTTAGTTGTAAAGCATAAAAATTGCAGGGGCAAAGCATAAGTAAAACTATTTTTTTTATATTTATAAATAAATACTTAAAATACTTATATAAAGAAAATCTTGTAACGTTTATTATTATTGAACTATAGAAATGAGAGTTCCTTTTCAAATTCTGAACTTAATTTATACTAACATATATTTATATAAATGTATACTATTTTGTTGCAAGTACTACGTATAAAAATTAAAGCCACCTGCCAAACATGTTTCTTAGCCCGTCAATTTGTTATGTTTTGTGTATATATTGTAAAATAATTATTATTACTATTATACCCTGTTAGTAGTTTGAGATATAAAAGCCTATTTAGATTTCTGTACAAGATGGAATTTATTTACTTTAATTTTTTATATTACATATGGCCTTGTAAATTAATTAATAATTTGCTAATACAGGGTGTAAACAATTGAATTTTATTTGTATGATTTCAATTGTTAAAACTGGTATACATAATATCGATTTTAAAAGTTTAAAAGTACTTTTAATCCCCATCAGTGACTATGCTGCTAGTTGCTATATACGTATAATATTTTCTGATTATTATTTATAAAATATATGAAATTTAAAACCCATGTAACTAAGAAAATTTTACTTATTTAACTGGTGAAAAGAGGAACAAAACGTGCGTCATTTTGTTGTCCTTCGTCGTTTTTCAAAGCATAGTCATTTTAGATGATAATTTCTGGTTAAATGGCTATTGAATATTTTATGTACATATGGTATAATTAATTACAATTGAGATTATACTATACAACACAAGGCTCAAGGATATTCATATACAATAATTTATATAATTGGTAAGAAAACTTGTTGATATTAAATAACTTAATATAAGTTATATATGTACAATTTCTAGCCCACCCTGTTACTTGAAATATTAATAAATTATAATACATAAATAATTAATAATATTTTTTTATATAATAATTAAATTTCCTTTTGGATAAAATAACAAAAATACCTTTTAATTTTTATTTTTGTTTAAAAATGATTTAAGTTATTAAAATTAGTTATACAAAAAACTTTGAAAAAATCAGAATCTTATAATCTTGTGTTAACATTTTGTATGTTAGAAAAATGCCCATGTACAAATTTACGTTTAATTTTGTTTTGTTGATTCCATAAAAAGTAGAAAATTGTATAGGGTTTATTAATATACATATTTCTAAACTGGTCAATTTTAAAGGAATTTCTAACTGCTTTATGCTATCGTTGTCGAATATATAAAAAAATGATGCGGATTTATAGTTTAATTTGGTGTATGTAATATGTATAGTGGAATAGTTATTGCATCGAATATTTATTTCTGTTTATTATATAGCTTAGCTGGATATTATTAATAAAAATAGATAAAATAAAGTTTTTTTTTCACAAATTTGCTAATAATTAAACGCTTAAAATTTTAAGAATAAATTTTAGAATTGTTGGTTCAAAACTTACTAGAAAAAATTTTTATTTATGTTTCTACATTATGTATATTTTAATTAAATTAAATTCAACGATATTTTTTACTTTAACGTTTTTATCAAAAAAAAGAACGATATTTTATCAAGGAGCAAGAAAATTAAATATTAATATCAATTCTTAAACTATAAGAAATTTTTTTTTTACTTTAAATTTTTTTATTGGTAGATAAGAGAGATCCGTACTGGCAATTACGATATCAATTATACTGTCCTGAAGGATACCAATTATTCATTATTTGAGATTAGTAGTGTAATAACAGACACTATAAGTAAATTGAGTAACAATTTTGACTGTTTTATATTTAAAAAAACAAAACTGACGTCTAATCTTACAATATTTTATTTCAAAATGTGTTTTTAAAATTTCACTATAATTAATAATTCAACGAAGCTGGCCAAGTTTACCAAAAGTCTTCAAAGTATTACTACATAAAATACATTTTACTGAAAGTAGCCTAAAGCCTAATAAAAAATACTCCTAACAATTTTCTGTCCAGAAAATTTCTTATAGTGTACAACCTTTTCTTAAATATGTAGTGAACAACCTTTCACTATAAATTTAATACTTAAAAAAAAAGAATTAAAGTAGAGAGATATTAGGGATTTTTTATATTTATTTTATTAACCATAATATAATTTTTATAATCTTTTACAAAATATCTCTAGAATATTTACATGAAATAATATAATTATTTATCTAATAAATATTTTTTTTTATTATTTTATTTTAAATATAATTTTTTTATATAAATTTCATGGCGTCGTCGTCGATCCCAATTTTTTTCTTCAAAAACAAATAACTAAATCGTATAATGTGTGCTAAATGTGATGACCCTGAGCCGTCTTAACCGTCGTCAGTATTACTAAACTATCATCCAATAATATAGAAATATTTATTGCAACAACAACAAAAATAGCAATTGCATTTTAAAAACTAACTTCACGATCACCGATCACCATTAATTCTGGTTATAAAATATCTTGTCGTCGACGATTTCGTTGTTGTCCGTTAGAAAAAAAATCTTGAGCGCGAATTAATTTCTAGCTAAAGGTAAAAGAATGTTTTTTTATTAGTTTAACAGTGGATGATCTTATATGGGCATTTCTGACAATTGTATTGAATCTATAGGTACACCGTTGTTCAGTTATGTGCATGATACTTATTTGTATAGTACGGTGTATTAATATCGGTAACATAAATATTGCATTAAAGATCATGAATTGCTGCTGGTGTGAATTTAATAATTTTTTGGCATATTTTTAGAGGGAATTTATTTTTGATAAAAAATTGTCCAGATTCTATTTTGTCTGGTGTATAAATTTCTTACCTTACAGCGAATACCTACAATTGATACATATTACTATAGAATTTTTCAATGGATTGAAATTTTATAAATTCAAACATATTCAATTTTTTGGAATTGGAACTCATAATGAATACCAGTGGAATTTGATCAAATTTTTGTAAGGACTCCAAAAACAATTAAACATTTATATAAATTATATATTTAAGGTAAGTTTTGATAAGTCATCAAAAATATTGAAAGAAAAACTTTCAAAAAATTATTAATTCTGCACAAAAATAAGTACAGATGGTTAAGTATTAATTGGATCAATCAGCGTGTTAAATTGGCAACATGAAATGTTAAATTTTTAATTAATATTTTATAATAGCCAAGAATTTTGTAATAGAAAGTCACCAAAATTTCATTTTAGCCTATATATAAACTAGGATTTCCATAAAGCATCAACTGTACTTAAACCTTAGCAACTTTATATATCAAAATTAACAATTTTGCCTGGCAATTTTTAACAAACTCTGCAATATCCTACATAAGTAATAATAATGATATTTATAATAATTCCTAAAAGGCAATAAATATTTTTTTTTTTTTTTTTATACCAACACAAGCAAAAAATACCTTTTAACATACTTTACCATAATCTCAACGTAATAATCATATACAAATAGCAGTACAACAGGTTGAAATAGATTTTATTTCAAACAAAAAACAACCATAGTAGTTGTGTCTTTACAATATTTTTGCTTGCCTTCTTTTTAGCATGATTTTCTTCCACTATATATTTTTTGTGAAAGGGCCTTTATAGTATTATAATATAAATATAACTAACTAACTACATACCTATATAAATATATATATATAATATGTATATAAAGCACAAAAATATTTTTTATTAGGTATTTTATATATAATTTTTGTTGTTTTGTATAGAGATTACCTTGTCCACACTCTATAATCTACCTACAGTTTTATTTAATTTTTGTGTTCTGTTTTTATTATTATTATTTTTCTAACCACTTGTTTTAATATTTAATATGTTGGCTTGTTTTATATACCATAACCTATAATTGTGTACTACAACGATATAACTTTGCGAGCATTTTGCAGAAATTATGAAGTATCTCATATATCTTACAGGTTAATTTTTTTTTTAATTTAGCATAAAGATATATTTTAAACAAATATATTGTAGAATATTTTATTTTATAAGTATGTACATATTTTTTTTTTTAATGTAAAAGGCATTTTGTATAATCGGATTCTGATAAATCTTTTGTGGAATTTGGGATTTTATTTTTATTCAACAAATGGTATACAACATACATAATACATATTTTATACAAAGATTCCTAAAAAGTTATAAGGAAACTAAGAGCAAAAATATATGTAGTAGTTTTCAATTTGTGGTATACTTACGGTACGACTTTCTTAAGTAGCATTCATAATTGAAGATAATGGAATTAAGAAATAATATCTTGTAAATTACAATACTATTAATTAATTTAATTTTATCGGAATTTTTATAATAGTATCGTCAACAGTTAATACAAGAATACAGTTTTACTAAAATTTAATTATGTAGTACTACTGATACCCTTACAGATTACTTTTTAATGGAACCAGGTGAAGTACTATTAATGTAAGTTTTAATTTAATTTTAATTTAAAAAAGAATATCGAAGGAAATCTTTTATATTTTTATCTAAAAAAAGATAATATTGTATATTATATTGGCCTAGATCATTTTATACAAATGACTTCATGACTACAGAGAGCAGTCAAATTTTCTTCTGACTAAATAGTTTTGTAGTTTTCTCAATCATCAGGAGGGATAATTTAAGGATTGCCGATCAATTCTCGTATCAAAAATTTTATAATAATAATCAATCGGTTATTAATTTGTGATATTTAAAATGTTATATTGTATTAGGGGAGATACTTATTTTCAGCTCAAATTATTAACTACATTATGAATTCGAAAAATTGTATTGCGTCTTATTTTAAATACATATGTATATATGCGGGTTAAATTTTTAAATATTCATAAGGCGCACACTTTAGTATCAAATTATTATATTGAAAGTCGTTAGACTTAAAATTTAACAAAAAAAAACAACAAAATTATTTATGTTGAAAAAATTATATAAATTTCATATATTATTAATACTCTTTTACCTTTGTTAAATGGGGTTATACATATCTGATAATATTACATACAACATACAAAAGATTTTATATAAAATATTCAATATAAAAAAATAACGACGGGATTCACGATTTTATATTTCAGTTTGACCATATTTAGCCACTTTAACCAAAATTAATCTTTTTTTTTCTGTGGTCAAACTATTAACAAATACACACATTTATAAATTATTGCTAAATAATAATAATTTGAAATTTAATCTTTTGCGAAAAGTTGAAATGCAAGTATATCTTTTTTTAAAGATTATATAAATACATTTATGTATATGTATCTATAATAATTTCGCACGCCTTAATTAAGACCTTGAAATTTACATATTCAGATTATCTGGTTTTGTGGATGATGCAGTAATGCCCTCTTTTTTCTAAATATTAAAAATAAACTTATGTACATATATACATATTTGAATTTTAGTGGCTTTTCAAAAATTTGAAAATGCAAATCATTTTTTTTGTATAATAATTAATACTAGAAGGTTAAACATTAGAAAACAATGTGAATTTTTCTTATATTTATTAATAGAACTTTTATTAATTTTATAACAAACTCTTTTTGGTTGTAGATTGATATTTAAAAATCTTGATTTACATTTTTTGGATGGTAGTGGTGAAAAATTTATCATTTAATTATCACAAATTAAATAAAATTACAAATATCACCAAAAAAATTAATAAAATAACTAAAAGTAGATATTCATATGTAAGTATCCTTATTAAAACAAAATATTAAGGCGCAATTTCCAAATAACAAAAACATAAAAAATAATAAATAGAATTTCATTTTTAAATAATTTTTTTTTTAATATTTGATATTTGCATAAAATATTTATACATACACATACAAGACATTTATTTTTTATTTCCATTCTTTTATTTATGAAACGTCAAAGGAACAACATTTTTATGTAATAGCAACACTACATAAATATTATATCTATAGATACTACATTTTTTTCTTCTCTTGTTGTTGCTGTTGTGTATATCTTGTATCTTTTCATAAAAAAGGTAAGACGAAAAAAAGAATAAAAAAATTCTACTGAAGAAAAATGTGCACAAAAAATAAACAGAATAAATAAAAGTGTGTCGCTAAAACGACCTTGAAGATAAAAAATAAATAAGAATAAACAGATACACAGATAAAAATTATATATATAAAAAACAACAAAAATTTACAGTTCAAATATAGAATAATTTTTTGAATTTTTACGTAAATGAAAGAACTTTTTGCAAAAATAATAAAAAAAATAATTAAATTATTTAATCACACATACGATCATCGTAAAATGTTAGTTGAAATTTTCTGAAAGTTTTTTGTTGATTATTTGTATAATTAATAAAAACTTGAAATTGAGCGAATTTTTATGTTATACATACCGTTTTTATTATAATATGTATGTTTAAATGGCAGCAAAATAACCAATTAAAAATTAGTTGTACGGTATTTGTATGTACATATGTATATATATTATTATTATACTTTTTTTACTTGGAAAAATAAGGACACGATTAATCAGAATTTGATCAGAATCTGGACACTTTGATTTTGAATTGTCCAAAAATGTGACCAGCTTCTTCTTTGACCTGGCATTACAATATGTATGTCTTTTATACTGTCTTAATAATTTAAGGATTTTTCATACGACCCATATTTAGTTATGACATTATTTCCGATATTTCCTAATATCTGATATTAGTTAGTTCTTAAAAATCAAACCTAAAATTAGTACCCATTTCACGGACTCTTGAATTTTAATTGGAAATTTTACTATCAGGATATCAATAATCAAGACACTAAAATCTTAAATATGCAATACTCATTATCATTTAGGGCGCATATCTCCAAAATTTAAGGACTACAAAGATAAAAATATGTAAATTGGAAAAGTTACATAAGATTATTTATGTACATTTGTCTAAAAAATTTAAGATTGATTACTTTTTCGATAAATTATTCTGAATTTTGAGTAAATATTTCAGCCTAAGATTATTTTACCCGGAAAAATATTCTCGAAAAGTGTTAAATGACACTATAGTAATTAAGTTTTAGCCTGAATACCGATAGTTATTGAATTTTTCAAAAGTCTAAAGAATCGTTTAAAAGAATTTTCTAAATTTTTAGGAATAATTTATATAATTTAAGAATTTTACATAAATTAATAAATCATTTAATTATTCAACTTAAGTATTTTAACTAATATTTTTTATTAAGTAGTTAATCTCATTCAGCCAAAAATTGTAAAAAGTCACTTAAAATTATAAATTTTTAAAAAATTAATTAATTAAATTTTCATTTTCTAAACTGATTATCACCACAGAATTAATAAAAATATTTATACAAGTCTTTCCAAGGCATTTGATATTTTAGTCCCCATTTTAAACAATAAAATTCATTGTAAAATAAAAGTGTAAATAGATTATTAAATATTAATTGTAAAATAAAAGTGCAAAAAAAACTTGAAAAAGTTTTTTTCATTAAAAAATTTCCAAAGTTGAAATGACGTCACGTTGGTCATAAGTAAAAATAAACGATCTGCGAATTTTTTTATTAGATATCGAGGTCAGTTGATAATTTTTTTTTTATTATTATCGCTTATGCACCCGCTGCCACCCGTCAATCGATTCACGAAACAATTTGTTTAAGCAGAAACGAGTATGTATATCTTTTTATGGTATTAATTTTTGTTAACGATTATTTTTTATGACAATATTTCTATTATTTATGTTAGTTTTTTTTTAAATTTTTTAAATGATTTTTTTTTTTAATTTCAGGATGGGTTGAACCTTTAAGGGATGGTGAAAATTAAGTGTTTGATATTTTAAGTAGAAAAGTTTAATTTTTCGCATTTTTGGCCAGGTCCGGCATCGATCATTTTTTGGATTTTTTTGCCATGCCGGCATCGTTCATTTTTCTCATTTTTGGCCAGGTCCGGCATCGATCAAACATGGCCATTTCTAATATGTCAATACAGCAAACCAATATGTAACGCGTATATTAGTAATAATAAATAAAGGATTCAAGCAAACCTTAGGTTTAGATCGTCATTGGAGACCATATTATTAACCAATCATCTTGTTAAGAATTAGAAAAACGACATTTAAGGAACATTTAAAGGAAGTATTATGTTAATATAGAATTGTTCAAATTCATATACAAATTAGCGGCCATTTTACAAAACGAATTAGTTTGCGACCATTTTATCTCTTCGATTTATTAGTACAAAATTGTATATAAATATTTTTAATATAAAATACGTGTAATATAAAATACATATTCTAACAAATTATTAAAATAAAGTAAAGGAGAGTAAACTTTTATAAGTTTTTACAATATTTGCCAAAAAAAAAATTAGAAATAAAATAAAGAACATTCATATTGCATCAAAATTGTGTTGTGTGCAAATTATAATAACATAAGCAAATTCATGCTTAAAACGAGGCTAGTGGAAGAGTTTCGTATTTTATTAATGAAAATTGCTAACATAATCATAATGTTTTCCTTATTTTTGACATATAATCAACAAATTTAAATAGACAATTTTTAGAATTTTGACAATACCATCATAACTTGAAGGAACTCGAGAAGTCGTTAAATCTGCCAAGTAAAAAAATTCATAATAACCGTAGGAATCTACACTTTTTTGAAAATTAATTAGTAGAATACCATCTCTGTTTGAGTGGACATTAAATATATATAAATAAAGTATACTATTTGTCTGTACATATATGTATATGTAAATATAATTTATTTTTGGGCATTATTTCGTAGGCGTTTTGTGTCGGCCTCACTTGAAAAATTTATATTATATAAATTTATTAGTTAATATTTAATTTGTTATAATAGTTTTTTTTCCTTTTTGTGTATTGCAACCAAGCTTTAATAAGTTTTATACCATTTTATATATAATACTTTTGTATATTCAAAAATTGCAGTAATGGAAATTATTTTTAATATCTTTAATAAAAATATTTCTTTATAATATTTCATGTCACCATTATTGTTATAATAATTAACAGAAATAAATTTTAGCATTTTTTTAGTTCTATACTTTTCCATGAACTCATTCTGTTTGTTTAAAATGATAAAATTTTATTAAAAAAAGTTAATAAATGTAATTATTTTCCTAAAATAAATTACAAGGATTTATTACATTTTTCTTTAAAATTAAAATAATTTTCTTTTTGACTGATTTTCATTTCATTTCAAAGTTATAAGAAAATTAATTAAAAAAAAATTATGAACAATAAATTTTGCATTTAAATTTACGATTATAAAATAAAGAAAATTAGGATAATTTTAAAAATTTGATGAAAATTTCTTTTAATAAAATTAATAATAAAAATATATTACATTTTAAATAAATGTTTAATAATTACAAATATTTATCTAAAATTTATTCACGTCATCAATCTATTCTTCAAAATTTCTAGAATGATGTTCAAAAAAATCTCTTTTAAAAAATTAAACATTTTATTTAAATTAAATTAATTTATTTATAATAGAAAATAATTATTATTAATGTCCCGGAAATTAGAAATACAAACAAGTTTCCTTATTATGTTTATATTATTTTATTATTGTGAATCTAAAAAAAAAAGATTGTTATATTAAAATTCATCAAGTGAAAATATTAATTTGAAATGAAGTTAAACAAGTTAAAAACACTTTTGAATAAAATTTAATAATTACTAAATACAAAAAAAACGAATTTTCGTTTTATATATGAGAATATTACATAATCTTTTTCAGAGATTTAATTATCTGCTAAAATATTTTATTGTTCTACTTTTTCATATTATATAACAGAATAAAAGTCTATAATATAATTTTATAATATATTTAAAAAAAATTTAACGAAATCTTAAATATTTTATTATAGTAACTATACGTATATTTTACATCAGGTGTGAATATCGGTAATAAGTCCTTTATTTCATATTATATACCTACCACAAAAATCCTTATAGTAAATAAAAATATTTTCAAGTATTTTTTCCTCATGTTCTTCATAAAATATTATATTATTTATTATAAGTAAAATGGAGAGTAAGAGTATAAACATCAAATTTAGGTACTTAGGAATGAAAAGTTTTACAACATCAAATTTAACGAACCAAAAGAGTACTTTAGAAAATTTTCTTGTTACACTATCTTGAAATATAAATATTTTTTTTTTTATAAATTTTTAACATAAATTTTTATAATGTAGTAACTATTTAATGTAGGTAATATATAAAATATGTTTCCTAATATTTAATTTAGGATATAAACTAGACTAGACCATCAAGAGAGATTTTAATTTTAATTCATATATATAAAATTTAAGATAAAAGAATATATTTTTATAGATGATTTAAAAACTTTATGGAAATAGAAATTTTTGTGATAATAAAGATGACTTTAAGTTTATAACTTTTATATAGGTAGGTATGTCATTTTAATAAGTAAAAAATATCTACAAAACAAATGCTTAAAAATGAAGATAATATCACGATTATTTAGTTGCTTTTCTGTCAAATCCTTCTTAGTCTACAAAGTTTCATCTTAAAATTAATATTTTTAAGATAATATTTTCATTTCTGTCAACCTGTACACTGTTAATATTATGGTTATCTTTCCAATCACTTAATTTCTAGAACCGAAGTAAGTATCTCTCGGATTTAACGTTTTATGTAACCAAAATATTTATGATTTAATCACATGGAAATTTAAATTTAATTATTTTTATAATTTTCCATCATATGCTTAACGAAAATTCCAGAAATAACTATTTATTTAATGAAGAAAGTGTTTAAAAAATAAAAGTTAAATTAAAGATTAATTTAAATTTCAGAACTACTTATTATTTTTTTTGTCAAATTTGATTTATTATATTTCCTCTTAAGTTAATAACATATCACATAACTGCATTATTGCTTAAGTGAAATAGTTAAATTAGTAATAATTAATTACTTAATTTATTAAATTTTAAAGTTATCAATTAAAATAAAAATTTGTAAATGAGTTTTGTTATTTTTTTCAGTTAAAAATTTATCTTATTACGATCCAATTTTTTTACTTACGCCAACTTCCATTATCCTTTACCTAGAATTTGCTCCATTTGAATTTATTTATAAAATTACAGACGATCGTCATTGAAATTTATCTCTATTAACAGAATTAGAACGATAAATATAATATTTTCATAACCTCTCAAATAAATTTTAATAAAAAAAATAATTTAAAATTATAATTTTTATTTAAATTAGCTTTCCTATATTTTTTTATTTAATCAAAATCAAAATAAAAAAAAAATCATATAATATATGTACATGTCAACAAAAAAATCATAAATTATTATTACCTCCAAACGCTAAAGCCAAAATCATATCATGAATCATTCCTTTAGTTCTAATAATAACCGAAAAATCTTTTCTTTTTTGAATATGTATACAAATTAATCATAAATTAAAATAAAAAAAATATAAAACAGGCCCTTAATACATTATTTACGATCTTTCTTTTTTCGCAAAAAAAAACATAAAAAAGTGATCATTGATCTTTACTATCGATTCTGATAAATTAAATCTAGGCCGTTGATCTATAATGAGTTTTCGTTGTTGATAATAATTTAATTTATATAGAAACCAGTTTAGGGTTATTGGCAAACTTTTGATAATATTTAAAAAAAAAATCTTTTGTTTAAAACAGGTTTTTAGCCTAAAAATGTTAATTTACTAAATATGTCAAAACAAAAAAGTTTTTCAAGGGCTGTAAATAACAGTATCTAATCAGCTTAAATTTATCTCTATTTGATATTTTAGCATAGGAATTTAAAATACATTTATTTTTTGTCAATGATTTTTGTTGACCTACAAAAAAAACTGATTAAAGGGAATTTAAAGTTTCGCACAAAATGAAAAACTTAAAAAATTTTACTTTACAATGACCACAAATAAAAAATGCCATTTAAAAAAGTAACTAAAATATATTAAAGAGAAATCTATTTTTATAATTACCAAACCATTAGATATCAATGAACTTTAAATTATTTAAAAAATATTTTCAAACATTTTTTTACAGGTTATAACACACCAATTGAAAGCTATGAAAAAAAAGAGTTTATAAGAAATTTTATTTTGTGGTTGTTATTATTGTTTGTTTGCTTAGTTGGTGTGTGCCCCAAAGGGGAGAAGTGAATCTAATTTTTTTTAAATATAATTTAAAACCCTTCAGAAAATTTTTGATTTGATATTGATAAAACTGTAAAACAAGTTTTTCAGGTACTTCAAATGTAAAAAAGAATATAATAATAGACTTTCCTATTTTAAGCTTTTTTTATAGAGATACGAAATTTTCGCATTAAGCTACTATAATTAATTTTGTACGTAAGATTTTATTGGTTACAATAATTTTTATTTGTGAATTGAATGATGGAAATTATAGTAAAATATTTGCACTGTTTTAGGTCAAGAAACCTTGAGAAATTATATAAATTTATGTAAGAATGCGGTAAATTTATAAGCGAACAATCTTATCAAACATTCTGTGAAGGGTTCATTTCCGTTTTCGCAATTTACCAACGTTATTTTATTTTAAATTTTGAAAAATAAATTTTATAATATAGGAGTATAATAATAATATTACTTTACAATTATTATTTTTTGTTAAATATTAAAAGTAATTTTTTTACAAAAAGTAAAATTTCCAACAAAACATTATAAAATGTGTATTTTAATATATATTTTACAGCCTAATTTTAATCCTGACTTACGTATATAAATGATACAAGCTTTTAATTTTGTCAATATAAAAAAAAATAAATACATACCATACACTATTTAATTAGAAGCAAATAAAATTTAGATGAAATTTTCTAACAATAAATACCTATATAATTAAGAACTAGAAATTGCACATTTTGTAAATAAAAGCTCAGTTATTGGAGATTGTATTGCATCTTAAAATAAATAAAAAAATGATAATTTTGTCACGGTTTCATTGAAGCGCCATCATAAAGTAAAACATATTAAAAAAATACAACACTACAATAAAGATTACAGCTCAAAAATCAAGTAAAAAATATTAATTAATGCAAATAAAAATATCACAAAATTATTTTTATATGTAATTGGAAAATAAATATTTAAACAAATGTTTTAATAATTATAATTTCTTTCTTCTTCTTCTTCTTTTTCTTTATTTTTTCAATATTTAATGTTTAATTTGATTAAACCAGAATTTATTGCACATTTTATGTTGTTCTACCATACAACATAAAAATATAATTATCTATTAAAATATAGGATTATAGCTGTTCTCTTAAACAGTTAACAATATATAAAATAATAGAAAATAATAATAATAAAAAAAATAGTATTAAAATTTATGTTCAATAAAAAAAAATATTTGTAAAATTATTAAATTGTTTTATTTTATTTTTGTATTATATGTATGTACATAGTAAAATTTCTTGAATGATCATCGCAGATTCAAGTTTTTCGAGAGTTTTATGCGTTTAATCTTTTTCTGTTATATAAAAAGAAATTTTATATATTCAAGAGAATCATAAATACAAAATAAATGCAAAAAAAACATCAGATTATCTGACCATAGAACTGCTTTTTTTGGGATCAGGTAACGTTACTCTTTAATAGCGGCGTGAGCTATTTATTTCCAATTTTTTTGAGGAAAAAACATCATCATATATTGAACCAATTTTTTTTATAAAAAAAAAAGCATATTTAATTATTTTCATTAACAAATCTAGATTTGAAAGAAAATTTAAACAAAATTGAATACTAAAAAATATATAACCAGATGAAAATTAATAAATTATAATAAAGATAAAAATTCAGTCAAATCTGGTTGGAATTAAAGGGTTTTCAAGGATTTTTATGAATCCTATAAACTTAAATTTTCTGAATTTTCTGAAAATAACGAATTTTACTATTCATACTTAAAATGTACGAGTAAAATGCAAAAATTGGTCTGTTAAATGATCTAAAATCTGTTAAATTTTTAAAATTGGTCTGTTACATATTTTAAAACTTCAACTAGGACCTCGTTTCAGGTATAGTGAGTTAATGGATATTAATTCAGCATAAATTTACCAATTATCTATACTATATAGATTATAGCAGACTAACACATAGTCCTTCTTATAGTGCAACAGATATTTATAAGTATGTATTTTCAGGAAAAAATTATACATAGCTACCTAGATTTTCATTTTTTTGTGAAAAATCAGTAAGCAAATTTTGTGTTATATAGTTTATAATGTCTAATTATGTTGATTATTTTCTGATAATAATTATTCAATTTAGATAATTTTATTATATTATAGGTTGTTAATTATGCTATGATGTTGATGTATGTAATTATATATATTATGTAATTGATAATTTAGTTTTTTTGTTATTTTCATTTTAAAAAGTGTGAATACATAATTTTCAATATAAATTAATATGTTAGAGTTTTTTTTTTAAATTTAATTAATATTATGTCGTTTATTATAATTTTTATGTGTAATTTTTATTCATATTTTGTGTTTTTTATTGAATTTAAAATTTTGATTAATTTTTTATAAATACGGTAATACAAATTATCAATTAAAAATCAATTATTTTTTTATATTTATTCAATTTAAATATCTGACAATAAATTTTAGAAACTTTGATGAGAATATTGAATTTGAGTTAATGAATTTTAATTAGAATTTTTAAAGGACATTTATAATCTAATCAATTTCACCTTGCCAATTGAATGCTAATCCTGTTTATTACTAAAAATATTCCTTAAATATGTATATAAATATAGGTAAAGATTATTTTGGCGGAATTACATAATATAAATTATAATTCGTAAATTTATAATGTATGTTAATAGTTAATTATTAAGACAATCTAACAAAGGTGTTAATTTATATTTTTATATACTAAACAAATTAGATAGAATCAACAATAATTCAAATAAAATTAACACATCACGTATAAATATAATTTGCACAGAAAAAAAAATTGATCAAAAGTCTTGTATAAAATGCTTTGCTATTTAAAACTTACTTGTCAATTAAATTACGAATCTATAGTGAAGAAAAATGTAAATTTTGAACAATCACACGCCCAGTATTAAATAGCTTTATAAAATTTCAATTCGCACAAATCAAAAAATTGACCGTTAAGACCCCAAAAATAAACTTTTTTAATTCCATAGATTTATTTTTAACGATCTCATAAATATCTAAGTTTCTATTTTTTTTGTAAAACCTTTGGATAAATGACCCATAAAATAATTTTATGTTTTTTGAATATTGACAATAAATTAAAAAATCTCCATCCAAAATAAAAAAACAAAACAAAACTATATATTAAATTAAAAACTTATAAATAGTATTTGATTAGATCAACTTCCGCAATTACAATTTCTTGTATCAAACATGAATATGATTTTTTATGACAAAAAAAAGCATCAAATTAATAATTCGCGATTCTTAAAGAATTTTATTTTCAGGGCCAAAATAAATAATATTTGTTTTTAATTAAGGGGTCCCAATTATCAGGTTTTTTTTTACAAATCAATCATCCTTTAAAAAATAAAATAATATATGAAAAAATTTTAATAATATAACAATAAAAATACGAAAAAGTGAAAGCTCTTTCATATAAATTAACGCAGAGCTTTAAAACATTCTTAAGAAATAGGCGGGGCAATAAATTAAGCCCCGTCCCTTAAAACTAACAGGGAGTTACTAATAATTTTGGTTCCAATATGACACATCCTCTTAAGTAAATTAAAGGCAGCATTATTTAATGGGAGGCGTTTGAAAAATTACTTAACATTTTAAGGATTATACTTGAATAGATGACATTTACATTACAAAAATAAACCAGAATCTAAATTCAAAATTTTTTTTTATTATATATAAACATTATGTTTGCTTATATACTAACAAAATGTAAATTTCATTTAGATACATTGTTAAATAAAATCGCAAATTAAAAAAAAATAAAAATTGGGCGAAATTAAAGGGTGTGGTAGTATAACATTACAGTTTTTTTTTCATTTTTGTGGTTCATCAAATCAACTTTTTATATGATTATATATTTTCAGCTCGACTAATTCAGATTTTTTTTATGTAAATAAAAAAAATTCAGAAAATTTTTTTATTATTGATCTGGAAATTTGTTTATTTCCAATGTATTTTTTTTTTTAAAGAAAATCAGATATTAATGTGAACATATTTGTTGAAATATTTTTAGTGGTGACAATAATAAACATAATAAGTTTTAAAGTAATCTTTAAAGGTTACTGAACTGGATTTTTGTAATTTTTGTAACATTATAGCTAAAGATATTCAACTTGACAATCATATACGATTTTGTAGGTACATAATTAATGTATTTTCAATTGAAATTTTATTAAATTTTAAGGTTAATTTTCGTTATGTAATGAATTATATTTTGGGCGCTAGTCCTTCAAATAAAATGGTATAGAAAAAGGTTTTCTTTAATCAATTTTCAGTCGGAAATTGTAAAAAAATTTATATAATTTCTATGAAGAGGGTTTTATGTTTACTTTTTCTGTTATAATAACTGAAAAATTACAAAAATAATTACATATGTACATATTTATTTTTATATAGTTCTCCGGTTAGAACTATTATCAAAATGTAGCAATTTTTTTTTTGTTGATTATACATATTAAATATTTTTATTACTGAAATTATAGTGTGAAAATGATGGTAAGATTTGAAATCGATATTTTAGTATGCATTGTCAAAACTGGGTACACACTATACAAATACAGAATAACTTTTAATTGAGTCCAGACCTATCAAATTTAGTAAAGAAATTATCAGTCCTACTTGCGTTTGAAATACTAGAAGTGCTGAAAAGCTAAAACAAATATATGACTACATAAATCCAATAATCCTTTGTTTTGAAACAAATATTGAAATTCTATATATTTATATAGTAAATGTTCACAAAAATTCCAAATTCAGAGAATCAAGTAACATACCGAAATATTTGTTTCTGGTGTGTTACAGAGCATCAAGTAACATATCGAATATTTGATCTCTTAAAATCGACAAACCGGTTATACTAACCACCGGTTTTTGAAAACTGCTGTATGTATATTTTATTATAATTTTTTTTATTCAATTTATGATTTGATTTTATCAATGTTTTAATTAATTTTAAAAAACTTTTTTATATTAGTTTGTATCTAATCTCATAATTTGTTTTAAAACAAGTAAATTCTTTACAATTGACAGGTAGATAAATATCAAGAGTTTAGTTAATTCATTAGGTGATATATGTACTTAGTTTCACCGAAATATAAAATGCCCCAAATATAAATATAGTTTACTGTCCAATTCCTTTAGTTTACTGTCCAATTCGTCCAACACATATAAAATGACATTTAAAACTAACACACACCCCAAAAACACAAGCAAAAATTTTGACGTAACTACTAATTTATATGATCGCCATTCTTCCCTTAAAGTTTTTTTTAGCTCAAACAAAATTTACCCTGTCCCCCTTAACACACACACACATTATATTAACTATAAAAAAAAATGCTGATGATCATCATCGTGTATGTATATATAAACAAGCAACCCTCCCACTCTTTATACAAATTGAAATAAAGTAAACTTATAAAAAATATGTTTGCGAAGCAATTCTAAGTTTATATAAATTTTTTTTTGCTAATTTTTGCAGAGCACCGAAAAGTAAGCCAACAAACATTTTTTTTCAATTTGGACTTTTGCAATTGTAATTTTTTTGATTACATAAAAAATCTAACCTTAAAAACAGTTTAAGCTGGTATTATTTATATAAAAAAAACTTCCTAATACACGCATACATACAATGATTTTCTATATTTTTGACATATACTTTGTGGACTTTACATAAACTTTTTTTGGCAAATAGATTAAATAAATCAATAAATAATAATTTTTATTGATATTAGGATGATGTTAGTAAAACAACGGAACAATGAAAGGGAAGGGGTTAATTAAAATTAATTTTTTTGATGTTGTTAGGAGGAACACAATCGCACAAATTAACAAGTTTTTTTGGCGAACGCGATCATAAGCTTTTTTGGCATATATGTAATGTGTTTATATGAAAAATTATTATATATACACATGTACATATATAAAAGTTTGAAAGGTCACATTGATAATAGTGTGTGCAAAACCTTTCAAGGACACCCAAAAAAAAAATTAATTAAGCATTCATGACGCGAATACTTAAATACTAATACATAAATAAATTCAGTAGTCATGTAAAGATTATGTAAAAAAAACTAAAATATCATTTATTTGCACAAAGTTTCAGACCTTTAAATTACTTTATATTTGATATATAATTTAATTTTATTATTATAAATTTTTGATGTTCGTTTGTTTTGAACCAAAAATTGAATATAAAAAAATAATTTGTTGTGTTAGTAAATATCTGATAAATATTTCTTATTTTCATGATAATGGGAGGGGGGTTGGAGTGGTGAAGGTTCTTAAACTTAAAATAATAAGAAATATTTTTGATATCACAACAAATTGGATAATACAAATAACATGATGTTTAATAACCAATGGCATTTTCTGGCGTTTCGTCCTTAGATTAGAAAGAAATATGCATTTTCGAGTTAAATAAAGTTTTTTATGTGTTAAATAGTTTCAACAACTTTTTTAGGATTGTAAGATATTAAAAGTAACAAATGAAAAATGAAATATAGTCTGAAATATATATGTATAACCAGTAGATATCGTTTTTTATCATTGATAAAAAGGAAACCTTATTTAATTCTTCATTAATCTAGAAATCAAGTTTATTGCTAAAAGAACTTCTAAATATTAAACCAAATTATAATAAAATATCATTAATAAATAAAAAAAATGGCATTAAAAAAATGAAGATAAATAAACAAACAAAAATGGCAACCGAAATCAACAAAAAACAATTTGCAAATAAAGAAAACTTTTGGATTAGGATGATTCATTGTAAAAGGAATGTGTCCATAATATCCAAACCCTTTTTTTGTTTTTGGAAATCCTGTTTTCAAAATTTATTCTTTAAAATTCTTAATAAATAACAAATCATTTTAAGTATTTTACTTTTCAGATTTTATGGTTATCTTTAAAAAATATATTTAGCTTTTTTTGCTTTCGTTTTGTAATTTCTAAGAAATTTGACTTACTGGCATTCATTTCCCAAAAAAAATTGTTTTTTTATTTCGTTAGTTTTCGAGAATATTTCAAGGGCAATCAATAATGGTTGCAGAATATAATTAGTATTCAAGGACATTAATAAAAAATATTAATGAATAATTTATAATGGATTATTTGAAATTATTTTAAAGGTAAGGTAAATAATTGTTTAGAATTAGATTAACAGGTTTACAGGATTGTGAAACATTTGTCGACAGTCTAACTTTATATAGTACATTTTTTCTAAGTTCACTGGCTAAATTTAAAATATTGTAGACATTTTTAAGGAATAGTAAGCAAGATACATATAGGTACAACTTTATAATATGTATGTGATATAATTTCTCAGTATCACTATTTATTTAGTTAATTCTAAAGTTGAACAAAATTATTTACTAAATCATCAATATATTATGATTTAGTATATAGTAAACTAAAGTTTTATTTTTATTGATAATATAAAAAACTGACATTTCATAAATAAAAGGATCATCAGGACAGGAACATTAAAATATCGTTTTTTGGCGCCAAATTTATAATATAATTTTTTTATGAAAATTTTTTTCAATTAAAACTTAATATTATATGTATAATGAAATTCTTAAATATTGTTATAAAATACAAAAATAAACACAAACCTTTTCATATCAGTTCAAAAATATAATCCAAACGGGAACATCTAACTATACAAAAAAATGTTTGTGGTATAGAAATTTCTTTCCTTGTGTCTTCGAAAATGTCACAAAAAACCAAATTACAGGTTTTTTTTGCTTAAATTTAATTGTACATATATTTTTTAAGTTTTGTTCAATTTCAAATTAAATTTCAATAACATTTATTTCAAAAAACTTTTAAAATTTCCAAAACTTTTTATTTGAATAAATTTAGAATTTTGATTTTTATCATTATTTGTGGTAAGAAGAAATTATATTATTTTGGCAAAAAATTTCTGATAGTTCTATAAAAATTTCAATTATTACCCTTGACAAAATAAAAAAAAATTAATTTAAAAAAAATTGATTTAAAGTTGGGTCACTAAACAAATACATAGAAAAACCACGTTTTTTTATGCTGGATTTGAGGAGAGAAAAATCTTTTTTTATGTTCTTCGTTGTAATAAACGATTTTTTTTAACGAAGCTTTTTTAAGTAATTTATGTATAATGAAAAAGAATTATTTACTTTAAAAAAAATACAAATTTCCAAAAAAATCTACACCAAAAAAATTGTGAGAACGTTTTTATATTTAAAAAATAAAAAATAAAAACTATAAATACAAATAGCATGAAAAAAGCACAAAATTTTTATAATTTAAATTTTTATATACATATATGTTTATATACATATAAATATCAAGGGTAAATTGGACACGTCGCCATATGTAAAAAAAATATATGGTATTAAAGATATTATAAGTATATATATAAAAAAATCGCACACACCCGCCGCCCTCAACTTAATAAAGACAACCAACAACAAGAATTTTATTCGCGAAATTCAATTCAGTTTGCGTGTATTTCGCACTTCAAAATCAAAAAATTAGCTGATGAGCGAAATATTTTTTTAATAATTTTTATTTTTTTAAATTTTTTCTTTTTTCACAGATGTTTTTTTTACTTTTATTAACTTAAATTTTTTCAGTTTCTTTCTTATAATTTAAAAAAAAAATGCATTTTTTTTCTTGTATTTAATTATTTGTTCGTTCCTTTAAATATTTATGGAATTACTTATGCTGGCTCGATGATGTGTTTTGTTCGAAATATATATTTGTAACTTTATATACAATATTCATATGTGTATTATAATTTCAACCAAGTGCTGATCTCATCTTGTAATATAAACGTTCAACACAACCAATAAGAAACAATAAAAATTTAAGGTGAAAATTTCCCGCGATGAAACATTTAAATTAATTAACTAATTTTACATGAATCATTTTTGATATAAGGATATTTTTGATATGTATAATATTATTAGAAGTCACTTTTTTCGAAGAAAGTCACTTTTTTAAAGTCACTTTGTTAATAAAAAGATAAATCGTATTTATTTGTTTTTTTTGTCAGATTATCTTTTATAATTATTAAGGACGATTTTTCACAATTTTTTCATAAATATTTTGTGTTTGATTTAGAAGTTCACAAATAACAAAAAAAAAAAAGAAGTTCAAAACAATTGTTATTAATATTTTATAACAAGAAACAATAAAAATATTAAAATTTAAAAAATAATAATAATGAAACAGAACGAATTTAACTATGACACTAGATCTAATAAACAGTCGACTAACTACTAAATTTATTTTTTTATAATTTATTTTTATTTTATTAATTTTTGTTTTATTATTATTTTTTGTTTCTGAACCCGCGTGCATTCACAATAATCTTAAATGTGTAAAGTCGTCGTGTGTCTAAGAACTTCTAAGCTCTTTGGGTTCAGTAATATTATTTTAGCTCTAACACAGTCTGTCTGTATTTTTTTTGATTATTATATTTTTGGATTTGAATGGCGTTTGAATTAGGAGAGGAGTACAGTAGACCTCACAATATTTTAGCAAAATATAAGAAACTCAAATTTTTTTTTGCAAAAGTTTTTTTTTGCCAATTTTATTTTGTTGCCCCTTTTCTTACTGCCGCTACCGATCTGCAGAAAACCAAGCTCTGCTAACTAAATATTTATATTTGTAAACCATACTTAAAGGTACAAAATTGAAGCATAGCACACATTATCACAGATATTTTGTGCGATATTTCTTCATTTTTTTCGCAAATTGAATCAAAAAACTGATACATAGATAGAAAAATAAAATTCGCAATTATACACAATTGCAAATTATGAGATTGGCGAATAAAGACAGAGAGAAATCTAAACTTATCGATGGATCACTTACATACATATAAATACTGTAGTAGAGAATATAGAAAATGATCACGAAAAATGTAACCAAAAAAGAATTTAGGAGGAGAAATTAATAAAATTTTGTGAGACTTTTCAAATTTTTCCCTAAAAACTGTGAGTAATTTTTTGTGAAGATAGTAATAACACATAAATTCCAAAATTTTCTATAAAAATATAAATAATGTAGCTAGGATTACCGTCCGTACTGTAGATGAAATCTATTCTAAAATTTGTATCAACTTTATTTACGATCCAGTTGTGTATTTCTTGGTACTTTTTATGATTGGTATTTCAGTACTTGAAGCTTTACATATATTAGTATTGAAATATTCCAATATATAATGTGTAATTTCCAAATCGCTGAATGCACTATTTACTAAATGAGATCGTTATTCTTAGTTGTTGATTAGATTATTTTTATTTAAATTTATTTATTTATTTATTTCATCTACCGAATATATATTCTTACAGACTAATTAACAATTTTATAAAAGAAAATATTTATTAAAAAAAAGTTTTCAGTAGCTATAAATTTATGTAATTTTCAATCATGAAATATTCTTTTAAAAATTTTATGAAATCTGGTCTATTAACATTTAGATCTAACGAACTGGAAACAGAGTCAAACATTATAATACACCTTGTGATAGGTTCATGTAACCCATAATTAGTCCTATGAAAGGGTGGATAGAATAAAGTTTGAAACCTAGAACTATATGGACGATTTAAAACATTAAAGATACCACACAACTATTGACAATCAATTTTATTTGGCTTTTTCATTCATAAATAATTCATAAATAATTTGAATACCTATAAAATTTCAAATTAAAATTAAAATATTTTGTTAACGATAAATCACATTTATCGTGGTAAACTAAAAATACAAAAATACTATGAACTTTTAAAACATTTTATAATTCTTATACGTTAAATGATCATCATAAACCGATTATTAGTATTCCCCATCCTTAAGCATGGCCCATCATCATGAAATGATCACATAATTTTAAATAATATGCTCTGCTCTGAGTGACGCTTGAACAAAATAAAGAGCCAATACTAAAACAGATATCACGCTCTCACGACCTTAATGTACAATTACACAGGTGTAGTGCATTTATAAATAGATACAAATAGAAACGTATAATAAAAGCCATGCTTCTATCCTTTATAGAACTATTTCAGATTTACACATTCATACACACATTAAAAACTTTACTTCTTCTTTTTTCTGTTGTTAAATATTTAGATTAGAATAGGCGACGACGCAACAGATTCTTGATTGTAATAAAAATGATTATTACTAAAAGTCCTATTTGCTAGAAAGAGTTGAAATCATTATAAATATCTGATTTTGTTGGACACATTTTGCTGATGTTAAAATAAAAAGCTTTTGCGAATTATTTTTCACATAAATATTGCGAATTTAGATTGTAAGAGAATTAGAAAGTTCGCAAGTATTTGTGATGAACTTATGCAAAAACATTTTGCACATGTTCAAAAAAAGCTTAGGTACACTCTCTTCGTCTATTTGATAGATCTAGTGATCTAGTCTAGCTAGGATAACATTAGCAAAATTGATCGCGAAATTTTTTTTTGTCTCTTTAAAAAAGTATGAAGCGTAACAGCAGGCGTCGTGTGTTGTAATAGTGTTGGTGGTGGGTTAAATTGAAGATGATCGCACAAATAAAAAATTATTATTAATAAACTTTTTTTTGTAGTGTGTTTGTGAGCTGCGAGAAAAGTGATACCGTGCGCAGCGCAATGCTTGCAACTTCTTTTTTCCTTCTCGCAGTTTTATGTTATTTTTTTCAGTATTATGACATAGTTATACATATTTTTTTTGGAAAGATATGCCAGGTTTGCTGACTTTATTTATATTTGTTGTTTGTTTAGTAGTGCTGATATAATTGTGTTTATATTTATTGTCTTTTTTTGTGCGAACCATCATAGCATTTATAATTATGGTGTATTTGCGAAAAACAAGACAAATAACAAAAAGAAGAAAAGAAAAAACACTATATTTTTCTTGTTGTGACATTTTTTTATGATTGCTTTTACGTGTTGGAATGTTTTTAATGTATTGGTCAATTTTGAATTCATAATTTATATATATGTATATTTGATATTTTTCACAGAATATGTAAATGCAGATGATTATTTGTTAATGTTCAGGATTATAGGACCATCTTTTTTTTTAGCAAGATACGTATTAATAGTACAAAATGAATATAAATGTTATATAGATATATCAGAAATATTCCGCCAAGACAATTAAAATAAAAGTAAGGAGATTATTCAATAATACTTTTAATTTATATTTTTACTTTGCGGACCAACCATCATTTGTCTTTCACCGCGTATCATCTTTGGATAGTGCCACAAGTATAAATTATTTATTGTAGAAATTAGAGCCATTCGTTTCGAAACCATTCAGTGATACCAATATTTATGTGAAGTTTAAATGATATTCTTTATACTATTCAAATATACAGTAAATTCTAGAGGTTAGACTATTGCGAAATGGAGTATTTAATGTCCTATTCTTTCGGCAATCAAAGAATAGCCTTCATGTTTTTTCTGTATTCACTGAATGTTTTTCCGTCACATTATGACGATTTTATAGAGAAATAGGTTAAAATTAAAAATTATCCTTGGAAGAAAATCGTAATCACAATTTTTTAATTTTTTTATTAATTTTTAAACATAAATTGCATAAAATTATCTTTAAAATGAAGCAAAAACATGGCCATTACGATCATTACGACGTTTTTTTTATTTCATTTTAAAGTTATATCACTCTTAAAAAACACCCTATATAAGTAATTTTTTCTTCTTTTATTGTTTTGATGGTAGCAACTAGCTTTAGCAACTAGCAACTGATGCAATATTGTTTTAACGGGTTGTTTAAGTGTAAAATCGTATTTTTATTAATATGTACATGTACAATGACATAGTTACAGATATAATATTAAAATAAACACAGGCATAGTTAAGAAAATTTCAAGGGCATTTATAATATTATGATAAGGAAAAAAAATGTTTAAAGTTTACACAAAACTTTTTATTTGATGAGATGTGAATTCTATAATGGAGATTTTTCTCAAATTTTTTATTCTGTCAGTTTGCAAAATTTGAAAAAAAAAAACAATTCTGAATTTTTTGGATATACCACACCACGCATCCAAAAAATACAGAATTGTCAAATACTATATACAAAATTTTTGCACTAAAAAAAATATAATATATACCTAGAATAGTGTGTTTTTTGTAGTTATACCTATATAAAATTATAAAGAATGATATGCAAATTTGAATTTTTATTACTTCAAGGTGATTTAAGTTCAAATATTTATTTAGATAAAACAATTTTTTTGGAGAAAAAAAAATTAATTTAAAAATATAATTGACAAAATTTTAAAACAATTAAGATTATTTATCGTTTTTTTTTGGGTTTTTTTTTTGCGAAATTATAAGTTGCAATAATAAAAATATTTATAATAATTTTATTAAATTTAAACATTTTTTTTCCTTATCATAAATTTACTAAAAAAAAGTTATTATTGTTGAGTATAGGTAATTATTTCCAGTTAACTGTGGCTCGAAATGTTGAACAGAGAATGTTTTTTGTATTAGATGAATATTCAACTCGGAACAAAAGTTAATAGTTTTATCAATGTTTAAACTTACAATTACATTTGTAATTGATCAAATAGTTTATTGTGGAGCTTTGACATTGTTAACCTAAAATTCACTTATTAAACAGTTTTTCTATAAAAAAGCACTCGTATCCATATTACACGTTACTGATGTTGAACGTTATATCCGTTTTACTTTACCTAATAACAATTTTTCTTTACAGTTCTTATTAAATATACATAAATAACATGTAGCTTTATAATATAAATTTTTTATACTAAACATTAAAACAAAAAACGGAACCCCTTGAAAAAAAACTACCACCATTAAAAAACCAAGAACAGAAAAAAATACTACTTTTTTTGTATAAAATATAAGTAAGTCCAAAAAAAATATTAAACCAGTATCTAAACTAAATAAAAATGCCTATAAGATAGACCGGTATTTTTATTATAATGTAATTCTTTCCTTCAATATTTTTATTTTTCATACGTATAAACATATGCTAGAAAAAAAAACAGTTTTCCCTCAACGTAACATAATAATAACGTTTATAAAATATTTAATAGATGCAATAGAATAGAACAATATGAACAAAAAATATACATAAAATTTCCTTATTTGGTTGCGAAGTGGCGTTTTCTATTACCGCATTAACCAGTTAAACCCTTTTCCATATTTTTTTATACTGGCTTAAATGAAAAGAATATCCTCATCATCATTATATATATATACGTACATTTTTCTTTTATAACACAACATTAAGAATTTCATTTATGAAATAAGATTCTATTAAAAAAATTGATATTTCTTTAGTTGTAGCTAGAAGTTGTAAAGGCTATTGAAAAATAGTTTGTTTATTTATATTTCTTTTTTAAAATAGTTAATGAAAATTTATGTTACACAATTTTTTTTTTGATAGTCCGTTCAAAAGTTTCATTTTGTTCTATATTATTTACTGGAAAGAGAATAAAAATTATAATTTAGATTGATTGATTGATTTCTTTTTATAATATACTTTTCTCAATTTCTAAATTGATCCCAGCGTTATTTTGGGTATGCCCTTTTTCTCGTCTATTTTTTTAAAGATTTATTTTTAATAAATTTGATTTGTAATGCAATTACTGATTTGTTTTAATTATTAATGATATCGATGGAAATGTCAACAAATTTCTTAGGAGGCCCTGAGATAATAAAGATTTCTATTTCCACATATATTTAATCAGTGATTTACAGTGCAAAATTTTAAGAAAAAATGACATGAATGAAACGAACAGAAAATTACAATTTAGAAAATCTATAAACTCTAAACAGTCAATAAGGAATAAAAACAGAATACTAATTAGTATAATCATTTTTAAAGGATTTTCTTCTCTTTCAAAATCATTTAACTCCCCTTTACATTTCTCAAATTAAATTGAAATCGCAATTTTAAATTAATATTTAAAAAGCATCATCAAAATATTGCAAAATATAAATCAAATAATTTTTCTTGCACAAAACAAGTTTTCAATATGTTTTCTTCTTTAATACATATATAATTTTCCAGAATATAATTTAAAATCATAAATTTATATTTTTTTTCGCTTTAAAATTTGATAAATGCTTAAAATCATAAATAAATTAGCCATTAATCAATTTCAATAATAACTTCAACTTCGCCATGTTTAATCCGATTCAATGAATACATCCTGGTAAGCTCTCTTCTATCACTTACTACGTAATTCGTAAAACAGAAACTATGAAAACAATTAGCCCATAATAAATAAACCTTTAAAAGATTCTACAAAATAGCAAAAACATATAAATAAAAACTCGTGGTAGAGCAAACAGGTACTTTTCTTTATTATAGTATATTATGGGGATAATTTTCAATCCGGATTTTTCACTATTTTCCCTATAGTTAAATAAAAAAAAATACTGTATGTCCGCATTCATTACGTACGCGACTTTTTTTAAGTAGGTAGAGAATTGAAAGATAAAATCTGGTAATCTTAATTTAAACATATAGTTAGAAATAGAAGTGTTGTTTGTTGTATAGTTTCAGTTATATAATGGTACCTTACAAATAAAAACGGCATTCTTATATAAATTTGTATATGAAAGAAGAACCGGTCCTTCGGATAGGATTTTTTTCTATAAATAAATTGATAAATTACTGGTTTTAAATAAATGTAATAGAAGGCAAAAACAGCAACGGAACTTTAAAGGCACAGGCTTTTTTTATTATTGTTGTAAAATACAATTTTAAAATTTTATTTATTTACGTGTTTTTCTTTTAAATTGAAACATGTCTTAATAGAAAATAAATCCCTTTTAGATATATGTACATATAAGAGAAAATATGAATTTTAATTGCACTGTTCAAAATATAGGGAACATTTTCATATTTTGAATTTTAAATTTACATTATTTACCAAAGTATAAATGATCTAAAAGCATTTATAACAATAATTATTAAAAGTAAAAAAATCACGCTTACTGTCAATAAAGTATTTTTATTTCAAGCTTTTGGGTTTATTTATTATATTACTTAAATTCCTTTAAATTTTTTATCCTAAAAATTTAGTAATAAAATATGTAGTATATCATACAGTTATGTAAGCATACAAATTATATCTAAATGAATGTATTAAAACTCCTTTAAAGGAAATGTACTAAAACTAATAATATGATCTAATCTAGAAGTAATTTAGTAATTACCGAATAATGTTGGTTTGAATTGAAAAATAAATAAATAGATAATTGCAACTAAAATAATTTAGGAATATTTAAAAACTTAAAAATCATTAGTGTCATTTATTATAACAAATTTTGAAATGTTTTTTCTTTACAGTGTACAGCAAATAATTTAATATAAATGTGAAAAAATTTTATGTAAAAACTAAAAAAACTATAAATTCAAAATGGGCAATAGATAAATTTTATTTGTGAAAAGGACGGAGGGCATTTTTACTTGCGCACACAAAGCTTAAAAATAAAATGAATAGGCCAAGTTTAATTCTGGTTTTATGAGATAAACATTGAATTTTTTTTTTAGAAAATATTTAAACTTGTTTTATAAAATTAATGGTTCGTTTTTTTTATTAGCAGTAATGGATAAAAAGTTACACAAATAGAAAAATATTAGAGAAAACAACAGTTCTTTATTGCCTTAGGCACCTAAGGAAATAGTTTTTCAGCATCTTTAAAATAAAAATATACCTATACATTCTTCTTCTTGTTGTTCTTTTTACTTTTTCGTATACAAATAATAAAAACCTTTCCGTCGTACAGCAGGTTACATTAAACAATTTTCTTTTTCAGTTTACAATTTCCTTGAATTTCCTTTTAGTTATAAGTCCAATTATCTTGATTATTATTATGTATATAGAGAGAAATATGTGTAGGTAATTATTCCTGTTTAAAAATATATTTTATATTTTACTTATGTTAAAATAAACTTGATTTTATGTACTATAATATAACGGTAAGAATTTTTTTAGTTATTATTAAAAAAGATTTTTTAGTGTAAGATTAAAAAGAAATTTAGTTTTAGTTAACTTCTGTTAAAAAATAACGATTATCATATTTTTAAATTTGACGGTAATTTTAGGTTTTCATATAGAATCAGAATTTCATAATAATTTAATGTGTTTAAAATTTAACCGACTGCACTTACTAGTATTTAAACTCTTTGAGTCAGGTAATAAGAATGTTTACATATATCAGAGTATTCAGACTATTTCGATTTCCTCAATTATTAAATTTGATTAATATTCGAAGAGAGAAACAAAAGTTATTTAAATTTGACAAATATGACAAATATGAATTTTATTATATTAAGGACATTCACCAAACTTTAAAATTAGCAATTTTTATATTACATTCATCTTAAAAGTTCATTAATCTTTTGATTATTATAATTATCTATATTTATATTACACCGGAAACAATTTTATTTTATTATATAAATTATATAAAAAAATTAGTCATTAAATTTATCTTTTTTTTTGTATGTGTATTGAATTAGACCTAATAACTTTAAAAATTATGAACTATGAAAAAATACAATATTGCACGCGATTTTAGGTTATTGCATCCATAAGAAGACTATCAGATTTATTTATTTTTATATAAATATTAATTATATATAAATCTACATTTTAAAAAGCATTTAATTTTTAATAGAAATTTAATATACTATTTTTTTCTGGATGTACAGTAGAAACATAAAAAACAACATTTTTTTTAACTCCTAGTAAAATATCTTTAAGATATTCTATGTTGTTTGGTTGTTCATTCAATTTGTCGGTTTTATTAACTGTTAAATTGAAGAGGATGCGTGCCGTTATGGTTACCTAACATCATATTTAACTAAATAAAATGCATAAATTTCTCTTATTTGCCTTAAATCATAGATACAATTATTGTGTCTATGCTTAAATGTAATTTTTGTGCATTCAATATTTAAATATTTTATTTAAGTTTAGGATTAAATTTTCTTATATGGTTATTATTTGCTTGTTGCTGGTGATGTGCTATTCTGTACTGATAATTTATATCCGGAAATTATTTATAACCCTTTTTTTATATAAGTAATAAAGTGGTGAAATTTTAAATTTTAAAAGGACCATATAATGTAGTAGATAAATATGTATACGGTAGAGTTTAATTATTTTTACGATTTTTCGAAGGAACAAATGCTCAACACTTTTTTTTGTGCTTTGCTTTTTTTTGTACTTTGCTTTTTTTTTTAAATTCCTAATGGCCCTGACAACTGAAATTATTTTTAATTAAATTTAAGAAATTGTGTAATTCAACCATAGATTATCGTTCTATTGACTTAAAATAATAAAAATAAATACAAAAACAAATTGATAATTAAATAATTATTAAATGAATAAAGTTGTTCGTAAATTTGTTATTGCAACTAAAGATAGATGTAAATCTATAAATCCTGTTATAATCAAATCCTTCAGTGGCTTGATTTTCTCTTCAATTTTTTATTTTTTACAGTTTTTAACATAGTAACAAAATGATTTTTTTTAATGTTTTAAATTATTTTATATTTAATTCTAAGAAATTTCAACAATAGCTTGCAGAAAACATATTATAGATACAAGTTTTTGTGCTTTTGCATAATAGCATAAATTTAAAACTTTTATGTATAATATAAATATTTATAAGGGTAATCTCTGAACGCATACAATACCAAAAATGTAAGAATGTATCTAATAAAACTTGTTAAATAAATCTTAAATACCAACATACATATATCTGCTAATAGAAAATACTTTAAAGGGGGTTTGCATAAATGAAGAAATCAAATATTTTTAATTAGTTTGATTGCAGTCATTAATATTTTTTTTTTGTAAATATTTAACAAAATTATCGGAGATATATTTTAAAACTATTAAAAGTGTCTCTTATTATCTGACTCAAAGAATTATAACTCAAAGAGTTGCCAAATGAATTTAATTTAGTTCGAAAATGGAATTCCTTTCAAGAATTTTCTTTTTTAATTTTTTTCTTCAAAATAGTCACATAAAAAGTATTCTAAAATTTAATAGAGCTCCTAAGAAAAAGTTTCCCGACAACTTGACTATAAAGTTTCAGTATATTTTTGTTACTATTAAAAGTATATGTGAAAATTTTATGCAAAATTTTATATTTCACGAATATTTACCCAAAATCAGTGAAACAATCAGTTAATAAAAATATTTTTTGCGTATATTTCTAAAACAAAAATCCATACAATCTCTAAAATATTGTTTTTAGAAGAAGAGTAAAACTGGTCAATCAGGTATTTATAACAAATAATCAGGTACAAATAAATTAATAAATACCAAAAAAAAAACTGTGAAATTATATCTTTTTTTTTTTCAAAAATGGTTTTTTACCATAAGATTTTAAGTATATGCATTTAAATTCGATTTTCGTTGTTGTGCTTTTTAAAATTTAAATACATATTTAAAATTCGCAAAAATATATTTTAGCACCCAGGTAAAGTTTTTTTACAAGATAGATTTTGCAAAATTGAAAAAGAAAAAAAATTAAAATAATTTGCATATTAGGTAAAGGTGATATTTTTGGGAGTTGATGTTAAAAAAATATACCAAAAGGTATAACTACTACAAATACCAAAAAAAGAAAACTAATAAAAAATGATGATGCCATTTGTTATTTGACTGCATTATAATTTTATATTTTTATTTTATTTTACTTGTATAATATTTAATAAAAAAAGATTAATTCCTTTGAATTTTTATTATTGTAGGTTAGATTTAGATATAAAATTTTAAATATATTCGACTTATGGTTTTAAGAGATATTTTTAGAGAAGCGACATTTTATAATTTTTTATTGATAAATTATATTTTGAAATTTGGAAGTGGATGTTACAGAAATGAATATTATTTTTGTTGAAGAAAAATTGAATTAAAATTAATATTGAATAAACTGAAATGGTCCTTTGACAGAGATAAATTGTTATGTTTATTTTGAAAAATATAAATTTCTAAGCAGGTAGAAATAAGGTTTATTGGAAAATTTATGTCGATTAGCGTTTTATGCATCTGTGGAAACACTTTGAGATTGACTATTCTAATCGTTTTTTATATATATGTTTGTATATATGTTCGTATATTAAAATTATTTAATTTAATTCCTTAATTAGAAAACATAACAAAAAAATATTGTAATAATTATTCTCTTTTCCCCAGAATTGACACATTTCGTATGACAAGAAATTATTAAAAAAATATAACACATATATATTTACTGCAATATTTTTTAATACAAAGTTTACAAAATAAGTAATTTTTTAATTTTTTTTATGAAATCATTTCTAAATTACATTACCAAGTATATATGGTAATCAAGCTATTAACACATTCACATTATAAAATTTAAAAATTCATATTCTTAACTCTTATATTCATAAAAATAAAATTTCTAGTCTTTAAAACTACTATTTACTATTATAGAAAAATATAAAATTTTATAATTAAAATTTTGAATTTAAAAGTGAAAAGTTAATCATATTACAAACTTTAAATCTAATTCTGATAATAGCCAATTTAGAAAATAAATTATTACATAAATTTCAAAATTAATTAGTTTTACACACCTTAGAATTATCATAAAAGCAATAAAGAAAATTAGTAAATGTTAATTTATTCTGTAAACTAATTGAAAAATCTAAATATTTATATCTAAGAAAAAAATTTCATCTTTAATATTTTATTAACAACTTTATATACACGCAACTAAAAAGTAAAATATGTAATTAACAATTATGTATAATTGCCAAGATTCATTTTAAAGAAAAAATATTTAATCTTCTTTGATACATATACTAAAAGAAAAATATAAGTAAATTGTTTAACACAAATCTATGTATATTATTTTTTTCTGTGCCCAACGGATAGTGTTTTAAGATCATTAGCTCAGCGGTTTTTATAACGTTCTATTGACTTTTAATTCTTAATAAAAAATTTATAAACATATTTTTTGCATCTGTAAAATTGCCCCGTGTCTAACTGGTTTTCATTTTTGTTCTTAAACAACAAAAATTTTTATTTAATTTTTTTATTTCTGTACTACCTGAACAAATTAACGCATCATATAAATTGCCGTATAATGTATTGAAAAAAAAAGAAATATATAAAATTTCAGGTTCAATATGAAAAAAAAAATTTATTTCGTTTTTCTTAACTGCATTATTTTAAATTGAAGAAAAACTAGTTTTCCGAAGATAAAAATCAGGTAAATTTAATGATTACTAAATGTATTTACATTTACAGGTATTAGAGATTAAAAATTTGTCAAGAAGAAACTAATGTGATTTTAAAATTAAACTTAAAATAGTGGCAGCAATAAGATTTGGACAGCACGGAATATTCAGTAAGCTAGGAAAGCTTAACAATTTTTTTGGGTTTCTGATAGAGTTCTGGGAGCTTTAATGTTTTTAAATTGTTGGTCTCTTAAGCTTTGATTTCGCCTTATAATTGTTATCCCTTATACCGTGGTAATGAAGGAAATATCTTGGCCAAATCATTAAAAGCGTTTAAAATTTTTTTGCAGTAAATATTCTGACACATTAATATGTATGGATTTAGCTTGTCCCAGAATTTGAAATACATATGTATATTGTGGAATTTCCAGTACATACTTAAGTAAACCTTTAGTAGACTTATCCATTTGTACAGATGAATGAAGTATTATAATATGGAAGTGGAAGCTAATTAGTATTATTATCAAATTTTGTCAATATTTGCTAAAAAATTTTTTAAAAAACTTTGATCAAAACATTGCAAATAAATTAACATAAGAAACATAAACACAAAAATTGATAATCATAATAAATTCAATAATCATAATAAATTCAAGATAATCATAATCATAATAAATAATCATAATAAATTCAAGAGGCTGGTTTTGCTTTTGAATTACCATAAAATACATATAAATATATAAAAGAGAGTTTTTGTAAAGTTATTAGGTCCAAGTGTTCATTTCAATAATACTTAGAAAGAAAAGATCTAATAATTTGTATGTTAAATTTTGAATTCTGACAGTTTATAGTTTTCTATTTTCTTATTTATAATACTATAATTAAGGTGGTTTAAATAAGATAAACTAGATTTTCAGATTATTATGTTTTTTTATTATTAATAACAAATTGAGATATTTTAAAGAAAAACAATCAACTTTTTTTTATATCTTAAGTATTAATTTTGTACCGGTGAAACTGAACTTTTAACAATTTAAATTAGTTGTTATATGTATATTTATATGGAAAAACTGCAAATTCAACGGTTAATTATATTGTTAGAATCTAGTTTTTATTTTATTTTGGTGAATTATTTATTATAATATCTTAAATTAACTGTTAGCACTATGATTATAAAAAAATCATATTGTTAACATAATTTATAAAGTTTAAATTAAATAGGAAAAATATTCTTTAACCTAGAATTATGTACATATGTACATACATATGTATATACTTTAAGTACCATTTTATGTTAGTACATCAGAACTTTTTAAAGGTAATGTTAAATTTAAAGTTTATAGTTTCTAAGTCTTTTTAATTTTGTGTAAAAGAAAATATTGTTATAAAATTCAGACAAATAATAACTTGTAATAAATATCTGAGAATTACAATTATTTAGATAACTTAGATAATTTACAATATTTCCAAAGCAATTCTACTAAATTTCTTTTAGATTTTAATTAAATTTTTGGCTGCAAAGGCAAAATATATCTACAATACAAGTTCTAATGATAGCCAATATATTAATTGATTTCACATTATGGTTTCGACAAGTATAATGGAATTTGTTTGGTTTCTACTGTATTACTGTATAGATAGATACATTATATTTCCTACACTAATAATTCTTACAAAAAAATTGTTTAAAAAATTTTTTTTATTAAAAAGCTCAAACTCTATTTCAGATTCCAGTACATATGTACATATATTAATGTGTTTTGCTCAAAAAAGTTGAAAAGGATTTAGTTTCTTTCTGATCAATTTCATGGTTAATTTAATTTATTTCTTTAAAAATGTTATTACATAAATGTATAAGGCGATTACATATTTTTATAAATTTACGATATAGAAAATCATTTAAGTAGTTTTTTTTTACACTAACATATATGTAATTCAAACTTCATTTAAATTAACGATACAATATTTCATTTAAAAAATTTTATACGACATAATTAAATTACATAGATAATTATTATTTTGATTAAGTCATTGCTAATTAATTTAAAATTAATTCATGCAACATAAAATCAAATGTGTAAATATAGGTATAGATATTTTATAATTTATAGAATAGATAGACATAGTCACGTTGTGAAATGTCTGTGTACTTTTTAAGTCATTCAATTTACTACATCAGCGGTTCTTAAACTGTGGTCCGCGGACCCCTGGGGGTCCGCCGGCTGCTGGCAGAGGGTCCGCGAGCATATGACTCACATTTATATTTAAAAATACGGAAATTTTTTCAAGTTTTTGGTTTTATTTTTTCTAAATTCTAATAGATTTGCAAATTGGCATAAATCAAATCGAAATAAAATCGTTGATTTTCCATTTAAATTTGAAAAAAAAATAGTAATAGTAACCATGGAAATAAATTCTTTAAAAAGAACAGCCATCTGCGTTAAAAACTAGTTTTTCTTTAAATTGATTTTTCTTTAAGTTAATTTTCCAGTGAAATCAGTTTACCAACTATAATAAAAGTGACGACAAGTAATTGTTTTAAATAAAGGGTAAGAAATTTATAAAATACAATTTGTAAGTGAATTATAAAAATACAGTAAATAAATTTTAATTTTTCTTATAAACACTGTCTTAATTGGTTTATTGATGAATGAACTTTGGGGTCCGCCAAGATATTTTTTGTCTCAAAGGGGTCCCGATGTTCAATAAGTTTAAGAACCGCTGTACTACATACATTATTATTTTCAACAATAACAGTCTAGTAGTCACCCTGTATTAGTGCACAGATTGTATTATAATTTTGTTGTACATAGTGAGAAGAGAAGTAACATAATTAAATAATAAAGAAAAGTTTAACCTTGAATGTACTATTTCCAACCGTTTTGTGTAATAAAACATTTATTGGTAAAAGCCCACTAACACATAATCAGTCAACAAATTATGTCTTGACTTGACATATGTGATATGTATGTATCTATCTCTATCATGATATCTAAAAGTATTAAATAAAGTACAAAAAAAAGTTAATCTTACAATTACAAAACAACAAACATCCGAGTCATCCGACTCCGGCTGCTGTCTGGAAAATTGTAATGTAAGTTAAGTTGTTAAGTAGGTAAGTATAGGAATTGTATATTTTTTTACATAACACTAACACATAACATAATAATTATCCGAATTTCGTATTTCGTACGTAGTACCAAAAGTTGATTTTTAAGGATAATTTATTTTATACTACACATTTTTCCAAAAATATCAAATCTCCATTTACATTTACTTTACTACATTTAACATTTACCACGAGTTTTCCTTAGAAAATTTTCCCAGCATAAAAAACAAATAAACATACTTTTTTGTATTCACATTCACAATAGTCCTAAATTATATTTGACATTTGCGAAAAACTATTGTGAATTACCATACATAACATAACATCACACATACATTTATGCAAAGCAATGTAATTTTTCTTGGAAAACAGGAAAATCATTGCAAACTTTTTTGAAAATTTGTCTTAAACATTTATCGAGGACGAAAGGCGAAACACTTTTCACATTTTTTTATAAAATATTAATTTCTTATTTTAAATTAAATGGAAATAAGTTTTAATTAAAATAAAATTAAAATATTAAAAATTAATTTAAAACTTACCGCTTGCAAAAATACGGCCATCACACAAAAATTCAATAAACTTTAATACACCTTTAACTTTTATGGTTCTGAATAATGTGTAAAGTATATTGGGTAAGTGTGCGTGATTATGTGCAAAAATGTATGCAATGTTGTTTGGTGGATTTAGAATTGTGTTAGTAAGGCGCGTGTAGTAACGTAGTAAATAAGTAAATTTTATGTAAATAAGATACTTTACAGTATATCGGGGTATCTTTGTAGTAAATTTCCTAAACAAAATTTGACCATAAATCTGTTTATCCTTGAAGATTGTCTGATTATTTCCATCAAATTGAAGAGGATATATCGAAAGAGACAGATAAATTTTTGAATATCATTATCTAAGCAAATAAAAAATTAAGCTTCAAACTGATTTTTATAAAAGTATTTACAAAAAACGTTACAATTTCCGAAAAATATTTGTCTCAATTTTAATTTAAAATTGCATTAAAAACATGAAACCACTTTTCAATTTTAATACTGTATGCGTACAAGTTAAAGCTTTTTATTATTTTCTTTACATAAATGTGTACGTCTAAAATAGTCCAACCTATCTCAAAATAATAATTATTTAAATAACTAACCTATCCCTACATTATTTGTCATATAGCAAGCAACATAGTAGTATTTTATATATGATTATTTATAACTAAAGCTTATTTGAAGCTTTTTCATTTATGGTTTATGGACAATGTAAATAAAATTGGAAGATTCAAAAGTAAAATAATAAAAGAGTAACCTAAAAATATTCAATTTTATATATTGTACTGTACAATTAAACTAAACATTGTGAATAATATTTTGTTAGTATTTTGAAAGCTTAAATGTAATTTGTGATTGCATATTAGTAGGAGAATTTCAATTATAATTTACTTATTTGATATACATATTGTTTGTACTTCTTTTTAATATAAAAGATGCTATGAGGATCAGAAATTATACTGACGACAATATCAATTGTAAATTTGATGTTAACTCTGAAAGATATTATTGGAAATTATGAAAGCTTAACATTGGAATTGAGAGGTACTAATTTTAGATACATTATTTATGCTTGTTATTTTAATGTGGTAAATATAGTCAATATCAAAAATATTAAAAATTAAGAATTTGGGTATGATTAGTATTAAAATCTTTCTACATAGGATTTTTCTAGACCATAATGAAAGGAAACACGTACGGTCACATATAAAGGCGTTTTGTGAAAAAAAAAATTTTTTTTATCTTATATTCATACTCTACTGGTGCTCTGATAAGGCTTTCATTTGCCACCATATTCAACCAACACCAACCACCTTCTGGAAAGCCTCTCTGGGGCGGCCCTGGAATTTTTACGACAAAAATGTTTGGGGATATTTTCCCAATATTTATTGATACATTTATGAACTTTAATTGATAAAATTCATATTATAATTGTAAATATTTTTGTATTCTCTTACACTGTACTACCAATGATTATAAAACCCATATTTATTCTTAACATATTACATATATAGAAATTAACAAAATAATCACTACACAATATTATTTTGTAAAGAAAATTTTCTACTATACAATTTTATTTTGTTACAATAATTTGGAAACTTCAATTTTCTCCGTAGCTTAAGATGAAATATGTTTTTCAATATTAAACAAAATACAAATATATATATATATATATATATATTATAAACATTTTTAGTTGATAAAGTTTAATTTTTTTAATTGAATTGTTTACAGATTTAAAGTAAAAGTTTTCCAATAAGTTTTTCATTTATTGTACAAGATTGAATAATAAAAGTGATCTTTTTAAGTGATAAGTCTTATTATATAGATATGTATAATTCAGGACAAGACAAAATTAATTAAAATTGTAGGAAAGAAAATAACAATTATGTATAAGTATATTTTATGAAATATAATTTTTATAGTTATAAAATATTAAATTTGCTTATAATTATTTTTCGTTATATTTAAATTGTAAATATAACTAATTAATTATTTTCTCAACTCAATAATGATGGATTATATGCAGTTTTTTTGCCAAATAATTAATTTTAATTGCTGATTACAATATTATTCATATACTCCAATATTGTAATCGGCAATTAAAATTAATTATTAGATGATTTTAATATTAAATCTTATTAATGAATAATATTACCAAAAAGAGATATTAATTGGTAATTATTTTGAAATTAAAAAAGAACATTATTTATGTAATGATAAATTAATTATATCAGACACAAATTCTTTTGAATGGAAAACAGCGCATACATACTTATGTAAAAATGTCAATATATAAGAAATTTTGGAATAAAAAATTGAATCGTATTATCTGTAATACGATTAAATAATAAAAAAAATATTAATATTAAAAAAATATTAAAAAAAATATTAATGTCATATAACATGAAAAATAATTTCTTTATTTACAATCCAGAAAACATTATTTCCAAAGGAAAATTTATTATTTAGAAATATGCAACATTTTTCATATACCTATTGTATTCTTTTTATCATAACGAAAATTGAAAAATTTTAATGCCTGAAGACAAAATAGACAAGCTACCAAATGTTAATAATAATTTTGCCTTTCTTATAGCTTGACATTATATGACAAATATTTATAATCAAAATCAAACCGCAAGGCCAAAAAGATGAAAAGATAAAAATAATTTGTTTAAAATTGTCTTATAAAATTTTATGCTGCGAAATATCTGTAAAAGAAAAAATGAGGATGCATTTTTAAAAGATAATTTCACACATAATTTTTCCCAAAGGCAAAATTCTCCCAAAATATTTTTCAACACATTAATACAATCTTTAAGGCAAACTGGATAAATTTATAGTAATGTATGTGAAATGAGAGTTTGATGAAACTAATAGCAATTAGGTTATGTGTCGGAAGTGGTTTCTTAGCGGAAACGAAGATTTATTCAAGAAATATGTATTTGCATAATTTCGAAACATGCTTGAATCTTAGAAAGAATATGCTTATAAAGTATATAAAATATATAAGATTAACTTATTGGATAGTTAATAATATCTCGACTATATTTGTAAATAAGTTTTCAGAAGAAAAAACTGTTATTAAAGTTGGTTTAAATTAAATCATTAACAATAATGAACAGGTGAATAAAAAGAAATATTACATTTTTTACAATGTTTTAAATAAAATTCGAGTATGTGCTTAAATATTAAATTATTTCGCAGATGTGGACACTTTGATATGTTTGCTAAGGCTTTATTATAACATATCTATAATGCCAATTTTAAATAAAGGATTTTATAGAAGCAATAGTGTTGTAGATTTTGTACAAGAATTTATTTTACTTATACCCGGAAGATTATTATATTAAAGATTATTTAACAAATATTTGCATAATATTATCTTACTGTTTAAATTTTATAGTAAAAATTTAATATCTTTTGAAAGAAATGTCTGGCAAATATTCATAAAAGATACAATATTCATTTATTTATGGTATGGTATGTAAACGAAAAATTGTAATATATTAAAAAAAAATATTTTCTTTGATATACATATTTAAATTATATTTTTTGGTAACGATGTAATTATTCAAAGGAGAAATATAAAGAAAACTAGAAAAAATGTTTTTTACGATAATGTAAAATATCAGACTAACTTTTATAGTATAGAACATGATAGACTAAATATTTATAGTTTTTGTCGAAAAAAAATTGCATTGACAATATATACAAAATATTTCCGGCTTGTTTATATGTTACTAAAATCAACACGGTTAATAGAACATGTAAAAATACCATATAGCGTATTTCCATTAAAAATTTAAAACAAAATATGATTCAAGGATATTTTGTCCTTCCATAATATTTTTTGGATCTCTCTTCTATTGGAGCGGCAAATTAAGTAGCCTATTCAGTTTCTTTTATTCGATCGATTTGATATGTTTTGTAAAAGCATTTTAAAAAGCTCTAGCTATTATTTTTTAGGTTACAAAACTTTCGAGTAGAAGCCTGCCTATATAACAATAAGTAAGTAAATTTTGTGGTATTTTGCAACACAAACAAGAAAAGTATATTAGTTTTTTTTTACAATTTTTTAATGTCCTTTCTATTGTGTTTACAAGAAAATTGTTTTTGGATGTTGAAAATAGCACCTATAAATATTGAACCGGAAACTATTGGAAAGATATAATTTTCCTTTTAATATGGGTTATTTTATGAAAAAAAGAGTACATTTTTTAGTTTGTGTTTTTATTTAGACTAATTTTTATTGTTATTTTCTATAATTTTAGTTGCTTTGGAAATTACTTCCTGTTGTTTCGATGTGTAATTTGTGCGGTTTGTTTTTAGAGGTTGTATTTTTGTATAAATAAAACAAAATTAATAAAAGTCAAATGGTGTAATTTTATTATACAAGCAATACGAGTAATTTGATATTATATACATACATATATGTATAGATATAATTTGTATGGCACAAGGAAATTTTTTAAATATTTAGTATAAGCTATAATTTATTGAGATATTTTTTTTATCATATACCTATTTCTTTGGGTTATTTGACAAAAATTGATAAAAGTTTGTAGATATAATATACTAAAATTATTAGTAGTGAACAATTTAACATGTATTATGCATTGTTGACATTTTGTAAATATGTAAAATAATATTCAATGAAAGAAGAACAATACTATGTACTGTATAAGGTTAAACTTATTTTAAAATTTGCTGTAAATTGAATATACATATATCATAATTACTGAGTATAATATTCCAATATTATTACATTACATTTTCTGTTTGGATATAAAGAAATATATAAATCAAAAATAATTCCTTCTCCGAGGCTATTGAATACTTATTATTTATTTATTCTATTCTTCTCATGAAATATTTTAATCATTTTACCATTTAAAATATATTTTTTATGCAAAATATTGGATTCATTTTTATGAAATAATAACTGCCAAAATATAAATACATAAGTTCATTTCACTATGAATAAAATATATGTATGTTCTATATGTATATATTTTTTGCAAAACCGATTTTGTTCATTCAAATGTCGCGCGACCAATTATGAAAAAGTAGAATATTACAAAAGTCAGTGATAATAATAAAATATTATAGTGAGGAGGTCATCAGTGGTGAACTTTTCTCTATAAAACTGTTCGTTTTCATCTGTTTCGTATGATAAATGTCATAAAAAGGATATTTTTTGTACGATTTATCAGTCTTCACATATCCTATATGTTAAAATATAATGAATGTATTATTGTAAACATGAAAAAAATAGTTTTAACAGCTTATGTGAAATGTGAAATTATATAGTACTTTTTTAATTCATTTTTTTTTTGTAAAATGCCCTTCTAAATATGATTTAGAAAAATTTCATAGATCATTTGGAGGGGGTATGTGTACATTGCTGTGGACATGTTTTATATTATTTAATTGATAACCCATTACTGTGAATCACATTTTAGCAATATTAAACAGAACTAAATTTAACTGAAAAAATATTTATGTATATATTAAATTTTATATTTCTATAAAAACATTCTTTTTAGAAAAATAATAAAGAAAATCGGTATTATAAATTATGTTCTCTTTTTTCTAGTGCATTGAAAAACATATTGGGTTCTGTTTTTTGATGTAAATGTGCAAAAATAAATAAAAAAATTTGAATATAAAAATATTATAAATGATTATTATATGTATTAAGTTATGGTATGTCCTATTTTTGTTGAACTACGAAGGAACCAATATAAATATAAGTATTTTTTTAATTTAAAGGAGAAATTATTTAAACTTATTTAAATAAATGATATTGTATTTGTAACTTTAAAAAATGGAGAAAGGTCACAGTTAAGAAGATATTATAAACAAATTAAATATACGGTAGTATAATTTTCTATTACATATTTATATTTTATAAGAATAAACTTTCTACACAATATTTTTTTTATGAAATAATTTTTGATATTACGGAATACAATTTGATAAAAGCAAGCATCAAACATAAAACAAAATTATTTATTTTATTTTTGTTTTATTTGTCAAATTAGATTAATAAAAATAAAAACTTTAAAATATTCGGATATCCTTAAAATGAATTAATTAAATTTAAAAAAAAATGTTTATTATGCTTTATTATTATACAAAATGAATTTAAATACGGATGCTTTGGCTACAATAAAACTTTTTTTTCGCCTAAACTATTAAGCAGTTTTACAGCAAGGATTTTATTTATTTATATATAACTATACATTTACGTGCAGTTTATATAAATTTTCCCTTTTCAAAATTAAAGTTAATTGCTTTGGAAAATCAAATTAAGTGTATAACCATTTTTCATTTATATATACATTAGTGTACATACCCAGAAATTACACAAAAATATAAGTAAAGGTATTATAAATATATGGGATATATAACAATCCATGTTGCTGAAACGATAAAGAATCCTTGTAAATTATTTATACACTATTATAATCGCTATTTAACCTCTTGTCGTAAGTTTTTATGTTCACAACTTTAACGAAAACTTTTCGAATTTTCTCACCCATCATAAAAAAATCAAAAAAATCTGTATTATTATTATTTAGTCTGTGTTGTTTTAGATGATTTTTTTTGTAATTTTTTCGTCCTTACTCAGGGCTATATCTACGTATAAAATAACTAAAAGGAATATGAATTCTCATAGCAAAATTTACGCCAAGTGATGTTCATAAAGGAAAGACAATTACCAGCTTGTTTTACAACACCAACACAAAAGTTTAGTTTTGTTTCCTTTTTGTCTATGTGTTCTAACTGTGAAAAAACATAGAATATCCTTTTTGTTTTGTAACTGGCCAACGATGAGAATAATAATCTGTTTTGTTCTTCATAATATAAAAATCAGTTTTCAATTTATATATGTACATGGGGAAAATGAAAAGTTATTTAGCAGATTGTATGATAACAAAGAAGAAAAATAACAAATATGATGTCCTAATTGGTTAATAGTGAACCTAAAAGCATAAAATTTTTAAATATAGTTATAAGTTCTTGGAGGAAAAACAACTTGTACACAGGATGATAATTTGCTTTTAAATATTTTTTGTATTTCTTGTGTTTAGTGATGTTTTAATATAGTGTTGAAGGGATTTTTTTTTTTGGCAAGAAAATGTAATACAGGAAGAAGATATAATAGACCAGATTTTCAGTTGATATGAAATAAATAAGATGGGATATTCTTGGGAAATAGTTAAATTCTAAACGCGTATAAGGTTGAATTTTGTAAATAAGAATTGATATGATTATTAATACTACAGGCCCGCATTAATTTTATTCTAACTTTCACGTTTGCTCTATCTATACAAACTACATATATTAAACCATTCAAATAAATGTCCGTAAATAATGAGACTTCTATTGAAACTATGATTTTGACAACTCGGTTAAGAACAATATTCGATTTTATATCTAAACAAGAGGTTCATTGCGTTTTGTGAAATAAATAAATGGTTTATCCTTCCTATAATTAAATAATAAAAATTTAAATACAAAACTTCACATGAAATTTCAAAAAAAGAAGACTAATTACACATACATGCCTTTTAAAATATTTCAAAATGTGTATAAGAAAAACCATTAATTGAAAAAAGGAAATTAACTTGTGTCCATAATCCTTAAAGGACTTCCTACCAAAAGAGAAAAAAACTTGATGTAGAAATGAGTTGTTTAGTAATTTAACGTGAGAGAGAATTATTTTCTTTTGATAAAAAATTTAATTAATTATCATAAAGTTTTGTCGGTTGATGTTATATTTTGATATTTGATTTAGTATCTTTTGTATTTTAAGTATTATTTATGTAGATTCGAGGAAAAATAATGCAGAAATTATGATAGTGTTTTGTTTTTTGTTAGTGTTTAGTGTTTTTTGGCACACAAAAATTGCGGAAATTTTCGAACATAAACTAATATAACAGTTTTATGTATCACATAAAATGCAAAAAATTAAATAATATTTTATTTTCTGATTTTAACCAATTCTTTCGTTTTGTATTTTTTCTTATTGAATCTTATTCAAAGTTTTTCTTTGTATTTAACACGATTCTCAATTACGCTATTGAAAATAACAACTAAATATTACATAAATCATGGAGTGACTGCTCTTGTTTTGGATTAATATAAAATAATTTTGTAAGTTATTTCTATTTCGAATAAACCATAGCTTAATTTAATGAAACAAATCTAAAAAATATGATATTTCTGAAAAACTTGACTTCAGGATGGAAAAGGACTCAATGCACTCTTTTGTGTAGAAGCAATTGATAAGAAATTATTCATGCAAATTGACAAACAAATAGAAATTTTCACAACATTACTATCACAAAAATTTGATGAGTCAAGGGTAACTAAAAACAGCAGCAAAATTTTTCTGTACTTATAAGAAATTTTCAAAGAATTACATGAAAATATCATCAGGCCAATTCGATATCAAAACATTATTTTCTTCATATAAACTACATATATTTATATTCTTTAGAAATTTAAACAAAAACCTGAAATAATACTTAACGAAATTTTGATGGAAAGGTATTTCATTTCATTTTTATTTTATTATAACATTTATTGAGAAAAAAACACAGAAAACAAGGAATTTTTTTAGTTGGGTGACATTTTTTTTACCTTTAAAAAGTTAACAAGAATAATAAAAGTATAGGAAACTTCTTACCAAAAGTTAAGTCCTTTAATTTTACCACTATTTGCGATTATATTTTTCATTTTTTTATATTTTGTAAATATATAATAAAAATACATCGAAACACAATTGAATATTGTGCGATTCTATTTTTCATTTTTCGAAACACAATTGAATATATGTAAGTGTATCTGATGTTTTTGATGAAAACTTTTCTTTTCAATCTTTTTTATTTAATCGATATCCTTCAACACACACTGTTGTCAGAATCAACGATTCTGGGTGTATTGAAAAAATTGCATTGTGCATTGAAGCTGTGGTTGTTTTTAAGTTTGTTTCTCACTTTTTTAAAAAGTTATTGTAAAAACTCTTCAGTTCAATAAAACGGTCCATATAGTCTGATATTAAATTAGGATATACAAATTAGCCAAATATTTTGGAGGTGATACTTTAGGTTTAGGCAAATAATTAATGACAAAAATATTTAATTAATTCATCTTACTTTGGTCTACGCGATAATGTTAATTTTATCTATTAAAATTATTAAGTAATTAACAAGAAATAGTAGAGTTCAATTTAATCAATACATTTTCCTTCTGTAGTCCATTTTTAAATATAACTTTTATATACTATATTTCTTGTTGGATTTTTTATTTGAACAAGTTCAAAAGGATATCATAAAAAGGATTAAGAAGAAATAACCGGAAGGAACCATTTATTATGAAATCATTTTGCACTTAATATAAAAGTGAAGCAAAAATAAATTTAAAGCTTACTTTTCGATTTCGATATATTTTAGTGAAAAAGTTTTAAAAAGAACAACACAAAGAAATTGGTTCCAATATTTGCACTTTATTATGGTTTTTGTGTTTATAGGAAAGCTATAAAAAAAGGAACAAATAAAGTCAAACTAGGAAAATATTGGTGTTAATAGAGAGTAATAAAAATATTGTTATTAAAAATATATTTAATAGGAAATTAAATGGAAGTATATGATTTTTTAGTTTTCATTTATACTCTATTTTGTTGGAAAATAATTGAAAAAATTTTCTCAATCGCAGAATCAAAAATCGTATTCAAATATTGATTATCCATTAAGTAAATTTAGTTGCGAAATGTTTTTAATTATATTTTTTTCAAGATCATTAATTAATTTCAAGTAATTATGCACTTAAATTATTTAACTTTTTTTATAGCAAAATTACAATTTAAAATATCTATTTCTTCAAGTAGTATTAATGTGAACAAATAAAATTTCTAATTAGAGTATTTAAAACTCTCTAACTTAAGAGTATTTAAAAAAAATCTTCTACAAAAATCGCTACGTCAAACAATTACATAATGATTATTTTTCCTAATTAATTCAATTTATGAAATTCCACAAATTTATCTGAGAAAAATCATAATTTATTAAAATAGAAAATATGCAACTAGTTCATAAATTTGAAGAATTTTTGTTGTGAATATTTAAAAAACTTAATAAATATAAATAAATTCAAAATGATTTCAAAAAGCCAAGTAGAAAAGTTTTTTTCTTGTATAAAGGGAATGAGAATCTAAAATGTTATTTCATAAATAATACATTGTGTCAAAACTTAAAAAACTTCATGCTGACATTGAGTGGCTAGAAAATACCTTCAGGACAATATATAAGATATGAAGAGTAAAATTGAATTTATGTATAATAATTATTATTTATAAAAGGATATGATTAAAATTATGGTGATGAAATGCAGAACAAATAAACAGTGTAAATGAAATAGTTTATGGAACAAAATGTTTGAATTGTAATATTCGTTATGATAAATGGTGTCGACATCAACTAACATATAATATTATTGTTAACCACGAGATAAGTAATTCAAAATTGGATAAGTAATTCGGAATTTGATCTTTTTTGTAATAGGGGATTATGAAAATTTTATTAGTACAGTGATTTAATGTGTTCAAAACTTTAAATTAGTTATTTATGTAAAGTTGAATTATTATGGAAAATATTTGTATAAGTCATAGAACAATTTCTTGAAAATGACAGTAATGGACTGTAATTTTCAAGAAGATTTATATTATTTATAGTTAATGTATTTTATTGAATTAGTGGCCAAATTTGGGGAAATATTTTTCATTTTAAAGAGTAATTAATCTGAAGTTAATAAACATTTTGATTAAATGGAAATTCATCAACTATGAAGTTGAAGAAGGCATGAATATTTTAGATTTTAGAGTAATGACGACATTAGAGTTGGTCAAAAAATAATTATGTTTAATATAATTAAGTATTTTTAAACTATTATACAACTCTGACCATAATTTAACAATTATTTGAATTAATATTTAAAAAAAAAAACTTACAGAAAAAACAAATTTTCATGGTTAGTATAAAAAATTGCGTTATTTTTCTAAGTCTTATATTTTTGTATTGATTTTTTAACAGTACGCAATGTTTGTCCATATGGTGTATGCAATGTTCCACCTCAATTATTGGATTAGTTTTCCAATTTTTTTCATGCATTTTATCTCCACTGATGTCATGTTGGTATTAAAAGCAAAGCAAACATATAAATGCATTCATGCTTTAATTTAATTTGATTGTTTTGTTGTTGAAAAAATGATTTCTTCTATTTACATGTGTGTAGTCTTTTACTAAATTAAAAAAAAATTTAAATATTTCAACCATAAATTAGCATAACATTGAAGTTTTTCCTTTAAATAAAAAAGGATAAATTGTAAATGAAAATTATAAGTAAGAAAATATACTCGTACTATAATTTTTGGTAGTTAGAATCATATTGATTTCCGGTGTTATAATTCCGTTTTATCGTATAAGTATACTCCGAATATAATTTTCATATTAAAGTATTTCTTTTTGCTTGAATTTTTTTCAACTTTATGGGAAAAAAAAATTTCCTGCAAATTTAACTTTTGATTTTTATCTTGCAAGAATTTTTTTTATACATAAAAGAATCAATTTTCTTTAAATGCTTTTATTGAATATAATACTGTTTTTCTCTATTTTTTATTTAATTTCTTTGATTTCCTATGTTTTTCTTTACTTCAACAAGTCAATAGAAAATTTTTACTAGCTGCACATGATTTTTTTTCTTTCTTTCTTTATATTTCAAAATAAAATGGTATTTTCTTCGTTTTTATTACAAAAAACTAAAATGATTGTCCTGATTTTATAGTTAAAATACATAAAGAGCTAAATTTCTCCTAAAGAAATTCAAACACGAATTAAATTTATACCAAAAATATTTTTCTCAATTTCTTCCATTTTTTTACAGGAAAATAAAAAATTATTATTTAATTTTTAAATTTTTTTATATAAATTTTAGTATAATGGAAAATCTAAAATATTATACACGTATAGATAGAGTAAATTAGAAATGAAATGAATTGTCAGCAAAAAATATAATTCTTTTAAAGTTCAGTAGTGATTCAGTTTTGTAATAATATTCTGTTAATAATATTAATATAATATTATTAACTTAATAAAAAGTCTTGATTTAATTAAAGCTATATTAAATATTTCCCACCATAATTCAATTTATTAATATCATATATTGTATTTTTAAAATAATTTAATTCTCAAATAAAATTATTTCAATATTTTTTAAAAATTAATATGTACTTTGTTCATTTTATTTTCTAAAAAAAAGTATTATAATTTTATTATATTTACATTGCCCACTAATTAATTGAATTTCAATTAAACTACAAAAAGAACTATGGTCACATAATTGAATTTTAACATGTTCTTATTCATAAATATTTTACATGTTTGTATATTAATAGAAATTTTACACCAAAAGTTGTTCATTAAACTCAATTATAAAAATTTAAATTTACCGAGAAAATTCTAAATAATGAAATTTTTCTACATACTCGTATAGTTCTTTAGTGTTGACACAAGAAATTAACTATGGTGAATTCAGTCAGTGGGAAAAATTATTATTATTATGAAAAAACAAGTAAATCAAAAATATGTTAGAAAGGATAGTAATGCCGGAGGACTTTTTTTTTTTTAAATTACAATATAAATAAAACGAATAATATTTATAAAAAGTTTTTAATTAATACTTTTTAATCCTTGAACCGTAAAATTTAATAAGAAGAATACCGTATTAAAAAAATATATATAGATTTCTATATTTAATTAAGCATTAAAAAATTGGAATATTAATTTTTTTCTTTTTAAATGAGAAATTTGTATTAAATTATTTCTAAAAATTATATTGACATTTAATTGGAGTCAAATATAATTGATTATGGACTTATAAATCATCATAAATAATTATTTATCATTTGAAACAGTCATCAAAATTGAGAAATATAATAATAATTATTAATGTTGAATTTATCATCATATCATAAATATATTGATGAGGTAAAAGATTTAATTAAAGAATTCTTGTTTACTTTAAAAAAAACTACTTATACGTTACAATTAAAAGTTTATAACTTTTTTCTATATAATTTACAAAAGATTATAATAAAAAATATTATTTCATTTACTATGGTTTGGGTTTGTTAAGAATTACATTACAGTTGAAGTAGTCTTTAATTTATTTCACATTTCCATATATAATCTTAATAATATTTGCAAAAAGTTCGAAAATAAACGAAAATCTCAAAATTAAACAAAAACCAATATTTAGAGAAGAACGATTAATTTTTTTTTAATTATTCCTGTATAATCTGTCAATAATGTAAATGAACTAAATACTAAATAATAGGAAACAAACAAACTATTTTAATTTTTAATGTTTATTAATTTGTTTATTTTAATAAATCTGATAAAGTTTCATTTGAAATAAATTACTCCTATTATTTTTAATTACATTGTAAGGTCTTCCATCTATAATATAATAAATTTATAACACCAGGAAAATGTGACGATATTTTAATTATTTTTCCATCATATTATTTTTTGTAAACTGTTGCACGGAAATCTTAAACTTTTCGAATAATGCAAAATTTTTGTTAAATTTAAAGTTTTTACCAAGTTATAAAAAAAACTTTATTTGAAATTATGTACATATTTTTATATTAATTACTTCAATGTTGCTTGTACGTAGTAGTAGCAACAGCTTACTAATTTTTTTCATATCTTTAAGTCTTTATAAAATGATAGTTTGTGTAATAATTTTTTATCAATTTTTTTTTTTAATTTTATAAAAATATTAAATATGTATTACATAAATATAAATTAGTTGATTAAAAAGACAAATAAATTTAGGTTAAATAGGTCCCCCAAGGTTTACAAGCATATAATTTCTTAATGATAATTCTGTAAAGAATTCTTAAGAAAATAAAAATTTCTGATTTAATTTTCCAAGAATTATCACATTTTCTATTTAGTATATAATTGTAGTATATACAAACTTGTTGGCTACAAAAGTAAATTGATATATGGATATATAAGAGTTTTGAGACATTTTAAAAGTCCTGGATAATTATAATGAAAATTTGAGTTTAATATTATAATATTAAATTAATTATCATTAGCTTTATTTTTCATGTTAATCATTATAATAGTTTTGTAAATAATATTTAACAAATTTATATTTTTGGAAAAGGATGTATAATTTACTTAATGAATAATTTTCACAGAATTTTATATCCACATAAATATCCATAGAATAATACTTTTATATCTGAAATTGTATAGGAATCTATATGAAATTCAATAATTGCTAGTTGGATAAATGTTAAAATATGTAAAATCTCTTTAGGGAGAAATATGTAAAATGGATAAAAAAAATTGAAAACAAAATTTACTTTAAGTACAATTAACACAATAAAATTCCTTCACTTTAGTTAAATACCAAATAAAAAATATTTTACCACATTAAAATTTATAAATTCAACTTCGTTTTTTCTCAAATGTTTAAGTATGTATATGGAAAAATTTGTGGAATTTATTTTAGTTAGCAAAATTAAATATATTTGTCATCTTGACTATTTTAGGAATTTTTATTAGTTTAAATTTATATAATAATGAACTTAAATGATTTAGTTGAGTATTTAAACACACATCAGATAATATTTTCTGAATAAAACAATATAAAAAATGATTTATTGCATTAATTTGAAAATGTTTATTTTCATAAATAATATCAACACACATAACAGATATATCCTTAAAGGAATACAAATATAATAAATAAATGTTTTTATGAATTTGTGTTTTACTTAAACACTTACAGGAGCTTTCAAATAATAAAATAGCAAAGTGCAAACAAGATTAATTGTATGACTAATACATAATCACTTTGCTACATGTGTACACAAGATATGAAATAGATATTTCTATGTATGTAATAAATTCAAAAAATATATTTCTTATTTATCCTTGAAATATAAAATAAATAATTGAAAAATATATCATTTATTTTATAGAGAATGTGAAAAGGAGATAAATTACTTTTGAAAAAATTACAAATTTATTTGAATAATCAAAAATTTTATTACAGGGTGTTTTTTTTAATTTTTGCACTATCAACACCGAATGATCCAATTTATTTTAGACATACTTGCTTAATGTATAAAACCATTAATAATAATTATTTTTAACCAAAAACCTAAAAGTAGTACTAAATAAATTTCTTTAAATTATGTTGTTTTTCACAGCTCATATAAATATTTTTGTTATTAATAAATTAAAAAAATTAATACTAAAATAGTAAACTGAAAATATTTAAACAAAAACCACGAACTTTAAATTTTGCTTTTTACTTCATTAATTTGAAAACGAACAAATAAATGTATTTAAATATTTAAATTCTAAATGTAAATATTTACAAATATGATCAGAATTCAATTAATTTATAAAAAAGTGAAAACCTCAATCAATTGAAAATAAATATACAAATAAATGGGATCAAAATCAACTAAGAGGTGTAAAATTTGCACAAAACATAAAATTATTTATTGACTCTTCTTGCCATATCAATATATCGAAATCCGTTTTTTTTAAATATTCTATATATCCTTTTATTATCCATTATGTATCCAATTTACCACAATTAAATATTTATACTAGGAATTAAAATGTATTACATTGATATCCTTGTAGGATATTTAAAGTTATGCCAATACATATATCTATATATAGAGTTTTTATAGATGTGATTTTTAATTTTTGTACCATACCAATAATGGGTTTGGGATAACATAAAATAAAAAATAAATTTGAGAAATAATTTTATATTTTAAGTAATGTAATTATAAAAATAAAGAACGAAAGTGTTTTGGTACAGTTTGTATTTAGAATCAACTAATAATATAATTTTTCAATTAAATAATATTCTAGATATTAAAACTGTCTTCACCAAACACCAACATATAATCTTATAATAATGTCAAATATTATCTATAAAAACAATAATTATGTTTAACATTATCCAAATATAATAGTAAAATTCCATTAAATCGTAAGGTTAAAACTTTTTCTTTTTCTTCGTTGTCATAATATTTTAATATAATATATGTAGGAAAAATATGTAAAGAAAAAGTAAAACTTTACTAATATTCAGGAAAGTTTACGAAAACCATTTCGAAAATACACCCAATCTTGGGCATACTTGCAAAAAAAAACATAACAAATTCAAAACATAAATATTTATGTCCAAAGTGATTAGAACAAATGTATGGTAAGTTTGCATGTTATTTAAATTCAAAATTTTCTAAAAAGTTGAAATATTTCTTTTATCACTTAAGATAACAAACATTTTACTGCAATATAAACAACATAAGAGAAACACGTACTGCAATTATTGCCTTTTTGGTAAATGTTTATTATGCAAATAGTTGGAATCGAAAAATAAAATCTCAAGACCGTGAAAATCTATTTACAGGGTTAAGAAAGATTTTTTAAAACTGTTCGTTAGCCAGGATTACGAATTTCACAAAATATGAGTATACATTTTGATTTTGGTTATCGAAAAGCACAATTTAAATCACTATTATTTAAGCATGCAAACCGAAAAGACAACACGATTCTTAAATACAAAATTTTATAATGTAATTATAATTATATAAATGATAAATGAATAATCCAGTCAAAGCCAAATTTGCTGACGTTCAAATTTTGTTCTGATATATAAAACAATCGAATAGTTTGTAATGTTTCTCATTATTTAACATTTTGCAGAAAATTATAAATTCCTAAGATTCATAATTTTCAAAATATTAAGAATTATATCGTATATATTTAAAATATAAAATGAATATTTATTCTATAGAAGGATAAAGTTTGAATATTTATAAAATTCATTACCCAAAAGCCAAAAGGTATCATTTTATTTCCAAATTTTTGAAATATTTAACTTATTCAGAAATGGAATTATAAATTTATTGGTTGACTTTATAGTTTCTGGGTATAATATAAACTAAATATACTATAATAAAATGGTCATAAATGTGAAAATAAAATTAGGAAATAATTTAATCTACGAAGTTCTAAAATGGTGAAGTTAAAAATTTCTGAGAAGTTAATGTTTTGTTTGTATTAAAAGTTTTTTGGTATACGTTAATAAAATTATGAAGTTTACTTGGGCATGAACTTAAATTACACCCTTGAGAACCTGTTGGTGTTGTTTTAATAGAATATAAATTTACAAATTTGAAAACACGATGTTCTCACTGTGTTTTTATTATATGTATGTGCACCAACAACATACGATTTTAATATATAAATATTTAAATCTTTAAAATTTTAATTTCTAGAAATTATTTTGGTTAAGTTAAGTATAAGGAATTTTCATAATTTTTACAAATTTTTTATGAAGATAATTTTAAAACATAAATGCATATAAATTTATGAAATGATGTAAACATTTGGGAAATAATTTTTTACTTCTAATGGCAATTTTTAAATTTTATATCAAAATGATATGCTAAAATAATATTTATTTAAATAATTTTTCTATGTTTATACAAATTACATTTCTAATATTGAATCTATATCTTTAATGTTTTTAGTGAAATAACGAAACATAATAAATTTTATTTAAAAATAATAATAATTAATTTAACTTACCAAATGAACTTTTTAATTATATCAAACATATAATTAATTCAGATAATGAACGTGTTGATTGAAGTGATAATTTTTAAATGTTGATTGAAGATTATTTATTTGTGTAATATTTTATTAATTGAAGATTATTTATTTGTGTAATATTTTAGATAATATTTATTATCATAATTTTAATTGTTACAAAAATTGATTAATTTAAAAATATCTTTCTATCTTTTTATTGGAAGTGACTAAATATATTTTTATCGATTGAAGAGATACGAAGAAGGAGCAATCTAATTTAATTTTATTATTTATTTTTCATCTACGATTTTTTAGTATACATTTTGCTTCATATATTTATTTTGTACTTTCGGTTTTCAAATATTTTCATTTTACAAATTTTTTGATTAGGTTTTTCCTGATATTTTTTTTCTTTTCCCATTTTTGATAAAAGAGGATATTAATATAACAATTTGTTGGATAAAAATTATGTTGACAAATTAAAAATTGAACTCGGACTTTAATTACGATACTTTAAAAATATAAATATTTGTAATTATTAATTATATACATATTATAGATATTTTATTTAAATTGATTAATTTGATTTCGTTAATATTCTAATTATGTATGGTAATTCTGATTATCTTAGTACTAGGATTTTTTAAAATTAGTTATATTAATTGATTTTTAATGCGACACATTATTAAATCTATTTATTTTTAAACGGTTTCTAATTTTAATTTATTATTAGGAATTATTAAGGAATATTTGGAATTTCTATTTAATATTTAGTATTGATAATGTAGTTAAAATATGTTATGCACAAATATGTTATACAGGAAATGTAATTTATTTTGAATGGTTATTATAGTTATAAAGAGCGCATTATTTCTTTTTTTAGCCGAAATGATTTTTTTATTATTAATATTAAAGTTTTCAAAAAAGCGATTATTATTCTTATAGAATTTTTCATATTTCACGATTATTATAATTTAAGTATTTATTTATTTCTATTTAGAATATTTGTCTACGATATTTTTAAAGATATAAATTATTGACGTTTTTAGTCTTACGATTATTACGATTATTCTTAATGTCAACATAAATATCTCGGATATGTACAAAAATACTTTATTATTTACGAAAACAATAATAAATTTTAGTAAAAAAAATTATGGATTCTAAGTAATATTAGTTGATTGCAGATATGCTTAGTTAATCATTATTTAATTATTGATTATTAAAAAAAATGTTGAATGATGTTAAATATTATTTTTCACCACTCTCCCATCCCTTAAACGCATGTTTTCTCCTCTTCGCCCTCATTTTATTAGATTCGATTTTTTTGTTATCTTACCTTGATGGTGGCGTTGGTGGTGGTTGTGATACAGTTTCAATATTTCTTTTATTTGTTGATTGTAGATCAAGTGGAGTAAATGTATTTGGTGGGCTATTTTGTCGTGGCAATCGAATTGATGTTGCTGATGTTCGAAATGAAAATGGTAATGGTTTACCATAAAATGGATTACCATAAAAATCTGGTGTTATCATTTTGTGATTCATATATCTGAAATTAAAATTTAAAAGTATTTAATTTGCTACTCTACGAAAACAATTGCATACAAAATTTAAATTAATATGATTTTTTTTTCTCAAATAATAAGTAATGATATGTTGTACATTAACTCATCACAAAAATAGTAAACAGATTCTATGTATATTGGTTACATAAGCCAAATTTTAATAATTTACATAAACAACATTAGTTTAGCTTTAATTAATCAGCAAATCTAAAATTTCTATTACAGAACTTAATTAGTCATAAACCAGATTCTAAAATTGTTAGTATTTTGTTTTCTAATACAAACTTTTTATACTAAACGTTGGGCAGCAATTATAGTTTTAAGTAGTAGTCTGCCAAAGCAATGTAAAATATAAAATTAGAAATATAATTGGTCTCGTCAGAGTAACAAAAGTAAGAGCCACACGCTACAGGGGTAACTAAAACTAAATTATTTAAAATATTACCGACAGTTCTGTATAAATTAATAATTTCATTATACATAAAATTGTCAAGATTATAATGAATTTATTTATTTTTTGAAAAATTTTGGCACCATCAAATTTATTTATTTTATTAAATTTTTTTGGCAAAGTTTTTAAAGTTTTCTATACATATTTTTTTAACAACATATTTTTTTGTAGATTACCACAATGTTGTTACAAGTAATATAGTTATATACATTTATATTTTATTTGCTGACACTATTTGATGTTATATTTGGCAAACGATATTATATATTTTTTCTAAGTAAATTTACATTACACTATGTGTAATTTCCTTTTCTGGTTTCTTATATTGCAGTAAAATATTTTAACACGTTGAGTACTATGATTGATATAAGATTTTTAATTCAATAAAAGGATATCTCAGGCCACACAAATTTTAGGCATATATGTATACTTTGAAAAGGCAAGTAAACGTTGATTATCTATAATATGAAATAAAGCTAAAAATTTACATTAATACATTTTTTAGCTCATTTGAAAATTACTAATAAATTAAATTAAATTACAAGATCAAATCCAATAGAAGCTCTAACTACATCACTCCGTAATTACATATAAATAATCCTTAAAAATAATATTAATTCGTAATGAAAGAATTTAAAAAAAAATCTTGCAAACTCAAATATTTTAAAATTATTTTATTATCTTGTCTGGGTAGCATGAATCTCTACACTCATTCTGCAGTGCAAAAATGTATTCCAAATGAATATAATTCAAGTAACGCACAGACAAACAGACAAATCTTATAATATAGTATATAGCTATCTATGCGTAATATTTTATTTAAAGTAAATCATTAAGTGAAAAAATTCCAACCCTTTTGTAAAATGTTTAAAAGTGCACTAAATTAAAATGTATAAAAGTGCAATTTAAATGCAACTGTGCCCTAAATAAAATATCGGAAAAAGGAAAATGTTGGTATGGTTGTGGATATCTCTCGTCATAACCTCGGTCTTTATTACCACAAACCTCCCCCCCAGACATTTATAATAGTTTTAGTTTTTTATATACCAATAACTAAACTATTAACACAATTAATGCACAAAACCCTATTGTATATATATATAACATAAGGATTACTGAGATTATATATTATAAATTTTTAGGCCAAACTACTTTTCGAATGTAGACAGAATACATCACAAAAAAGAACTGCTCAAGCAAAGTAAAAACTAATACACTTTAATATAATACTCTGCACTTTTACAAAATTATTTATTTTTATTTACAAGCCACATTCCCCAACCTAGTTGTATAGTTGTATTACAACAATTAAGCACAGAGCCAGCCAGCCGCATTGTAAACCGGAAAGGATAATGTAAGTTCTATGGAATGTAGAACAAGGAGAATGAGAGAATTATAAAATAGGGAAAATAAAACTATACTATATACTGGAAATATTCTAGTATAAAATTCAAAGTAAAAGTGAAGGCGCGGAAGGATAATAAAAATGCTTTTTATTTAAATGAATGGATTCAAGTTATTTTTACGATACATAACTAAATGTATAAAAGGTACTGTAATCAAGCCAAAAGCTCAGTATATTGCGGACTAGATTAAATTCATTTCAAAATATATTTTGGTATTCTGGGGATTTAAGGATTTTGTAAAAAGGACATCCTTACATTCTTGTTATTACTTTATAGAATATTGATGGAATCTCAATTAAACTCAAAGGAAAAAAGTAATTTTACCTGACGTTTATAAGCCCGGATAAATTTTATACTTTTCGTAAATTCCTATCCATATATTTTTATTTAAAATTTTACAAATTTTCATTAGTTTTTGTCATTTGGAAATTCTAATAACATTCTTTATAATTATCCTTAAAATAGTCTTATCTTAACATGAACAATTTACACTTTATCAAAGAGACACAAAAAGCTGTTTTGTTCTTCTGTGTAATTGGAGTAAGTTATATTTACTGCAACTTGCAAATAAATATACATATATGTATGTAATAAATCTATGGAAATTACATTTGAAAATCTTTTTAGTGAAACATTCACAAGAGGTTAAATATGTATGTATGTATATAAAATCGTTTCTATAGTAGTTTGATGAAAACTATTGCAGAATAATGAGCTCAGTAGTTTTTCAATAAATTGTTCTTTTTACAATCCTGTAATAATATTAAAATAAATATGTATGTATAAAAAAAATTTTCCGAAGGATATATATATAATTTACGAGTCCTAATAATATTTTTCTAGACTAATAGACTGATTTTTTTGGGGTGTTTTTCAAGTTTTATTGTGTGGAAATTCAATAAAATGCAGCTTTAATAGTCTAGAATTTTGACTATGACCTATTTTTTTTAATAGTTGTAAATTTTTCAACGCGAAAAACTTTTTTATTTATAATTGTGGTGAAAACTTGTAAATTTGTTTTCAATTTTATGGTTACGATTTTTTTTTAATTGTAAATAAAAGAAAATTGGTTTGTAAATTTATATTGATTTAGTAAATTTGCTGAAACATTTTACATAAGCTAAATATTATTTATTTATTTAAAGCACTAATTTATGCGGTATAAATTTTATAATTCTATTTAAAATTATGGTAATATTTTGATATTATCTATCTTTTACTCATCTAGTCGAATTTTTGGTAGTTTTTATTAATGAGAAATTTATAATTATGCTATAACGAAAATTTTAATGTAAATTTTAAATAAATTGAGTAAGAAATTATTTATATTTAATCGCAATACAAAAAATATTCTACAATATTATAAGAAAAACATAAATGCTTATCTCATGTTCTAAGTTAATTTTAAGTTAATTATTTAGGATGTGTAAGTGTAGTTCAAGAATTTGGAAAATAATTTTATTGAAATTAATATATTAATACTCGTAGTATAGAGATTGGGAAATTAATATCCATATATGTATTAATAATGCCTTATTTTCATGCTTCAACAAGCAATAGCTCAGTCAAATATTGTAATATTTTATTAATATTTTATTATTATTTTTCTTCGATGATGTCATTTTTTCTATAATGCATTTTAAATATTTCTCATTAAAATTATAATTTACAAATTGCTATGCAGTATTAAAACATATTATTCTCTTTTAAAATGGATTAACAATAAGAAACTAATTTTCGTGATTGAATATTATTTTCATTTTCCAAATAAAAAACGTTAATATAATATTCTATAACTTTTCAGTTTTCAATACATATTTCATTTACTATAATATTTTTGGCAATGTTGTACGACCGTTTCATATTCTAATAGCAATTTTCATTATTATTATCAATTTTCATAAAAATCGCATTTCTTTTATTGAGGATTTTAAATGTTGTAGTGCTTTTTTTTTGAAGGAATGCGAGATGAAAATATAAATATGAAAAATTATATTATTATATTTATATTTAAATATTAATTTTAATGATTATTGTACCTAAAATAGCAGACAGCAAATTAATATGAATATAATCATAGTACCAATATACTATATTTATATTTGTAAAAAAAAATGAATCGGAAAATTTATAGTAAAAAATATTTCACTGTACAAAAAGAAATAATTTCAACATATTTTGAGGTGATTTTTTTGCTTAAAAAGTGAAAGTCTATCAAAAAAAAATTTACAAAAATATTAACTGATTGGATACATTTTAGCAATAAAGAATATAAATAATATTAAATATAATTATTAAAAAAATATATTTTATATTTAAACAAAAATCTAAATTACATTTTAATATTGATAAAACATAATAAAATGGTAATATATTCATTAATTTTGACGGTTGTAATAGCGAAATATTTCATAAAAATATTATATAGGAAAAAAGTGATATGATTTATAACCTCACAGCCTCACAGATTCTAAAAGTATTAATTTTCTTCTCGAACCTTTAGTTTTCACAAATGAAAGGACTAGATTATACTTAGTCAATACTAAATATTTTTGAAAATTAAAAAATAAATAATTTTAAATATAAAAGTATATTTTCAATTTACATAAAATCCATTAACTAAATATCATATTTTGGTTCGTTAGTCAAATTGAATAACTTAAAACTAATATTTTCAAATATAATATTGTATTTTATTATTTAAATATATGAAGAATTTATATTTTTTTTTGTGCCTTTTATTTAGGCCCCATTTTTTATAATATTTAATATAATAATTCTACTAATAATTCTAAATATAAAATATTAGAAAAGTTCTATTTTATTTGACAACTAATATGTCGAAAATATATTATAGTTTAAGTGCATTTAAATGTAAATAAAATTGTTTCTAATTTATAATTATGTTTTATGTTAAGTTTATACATGAAATTGGCCATTCATCATTTCATCCAGACCACTAATTTGAATGTGTTGACCAAATTTTAGCACATGGTCAGTGATGTGGAAACGGATTATTTACGGCAACCGAACGTTTTTTTTAGGGCGGCATTTTTGAAAAGTGCACGGGGCGCAAAAAGGGTTAGCGCCGGCCCTGCATGAAAGTATTCTATTATTGGACTGTATCCAGAAAATAAATAGATTAACTAATTACTAAAAGATAAAATTGTGTGTTTAGTTTTAATCACATTTATTAAAATTTATTTTCACTGCTTTAGTCAAATCTAGCAATGTAAAAAGCAAAAGTAATTTCAACTGAATTACAATTAAATTTGAGCAAATTTTGTTCAAGTTACATACCTATTTATAATTTAATTAATACATATAACATTTAAATTTTCTCAACCATTACATAATGGTATAAATATTTATTTAAAAATATCAAAATCTACAAGTCTTTTATAGAATAGAAAAACATATTCATAATTTTTTTTTTAAGTTTTCTGTTAAATTTTCTTGTTCTGTTTTCAGTCGTTCTTAGTCCACAAAGGATATTTCTAAAGGATATTTTTGTATACTGTTGTTTGTGGACCACTTTTATTGCAATATAGTTTTTTAACGTTTCTCTTTGATTTTTGTTTATATTTTCGTAAATTGTAATAAAAAAAAGAAGAAAAATTTAAAAATCATAGGAAAAATCAAGACTCACTCAAGAGGTAAAAAAAAACAAAAATTTAATTTAAATTACTTTGAAAAAAAAATAAGAATTTTACGGTTCATTGCGTATTTTGGTCTTTAAATTTTATTTTTAATAATTTTTTTTTAGTTTTTTATATTTTATCAAAGATTCAGTTATTATGTTCTATGTTTCTATTTTTCCTTGAAACTTTAAATTTAATAACAGGTAAGATTTTGTTTTAATAAAAATAAATATATTAAAAACTTGTGTAAGAAAATTTCTTCTTTTCATATATTTATGTATTTATTTTCTGATAAGAGCTCAGCTCTTATTGGTCCTTTAAAGAGTTGTTTTAAGAGATAACATTTTCCTGTGTAATTTTATATATATACCACCTAACAAGAACAGAAAAAATACATCAATTTAACATTTAGAAATATTTAAAACATTGTGTTTAATTACTAAAACAAAATCTGTTTCAAATTTCTAAATATCAACATAAAAACTTTCTTGTTTCTTCGTTTTTTCTTTAAAATTTAAATTTGAAAAATTAACCAAAAAATTACACTAAAAAATTTTTTGCTTATTTTTTTACATTTTGTTTTAGATTCGACTATGTATACAAAAAAAAAATGATTTAGCTTATGGCATCTTAATATGAAATATATGTTACAAACCAAAATGAATGTTATAAGAAAATTAGTATAAAAATTTGAGTACATATTTGAATAAATTTAACATCTTGTTTGATAAGTTTGATAAAAGACTAAAAAAAAAATGTTTAAAAAAATATATGTAATTAAAAAAATGAAATAATGAAAAACGTGTGTAATGCAAATATTTTGTGGTAATTTATATGATTTTAATGACTTAAAAAAAGCTGTTGGAAAGTTGGTTAACATAAAATCAAAATAATGAATTTTTGCTGCAATTTAATTTTTGTTTTCCAAGTTTTGATGTTTTTAATATAAAAGTTTTTTTTTTAATTTTCATATTTCATAATTATTTATTTAACGAGAAAAAAATCTGCAGTTAGCATATAGTTTGGAAACAAATTTTATATTTTTATAAACAATCAAAGTGTATGTGTATATTTTATAATTGAACCAATGCCTATTTTTGCGGTTCGTAAAAATAAAATTTTCAATTTTTAGTCTTTGTTTAACTAATTTCAATTTCAAATATTTTTTAATGAAAATTTAACATACAGACTGAATAAAATGCTTATAATAATAAATTATATTTCTTTTTTGAACTAAAAGAATAATTGTGGACGAAATTAAACATTTAAGGACGTACCTAAAAGTTGTGGTAATGTACAGTGTACACTTTACTATATTCATTTTTTCGGAAATGTTAATAAGTTATGCAAATATTTGTTTAAGAGCTTCACTATAGAGACATAAAGTTTTTGTGGTTTTTTTGGGACGTCGATAATCTAAAAAATTTGCCACAAAAAAATACAAAAAAAATAGCAGACAGAAAAATGTAAACATTACAATTGAAAAGATTGGTTTTGGGCGATAATAGTTTTATAATTTAACATATTATATTGTAAATTTGAATTTTCAAATTAGTCTTCCTTTAGTCTTCCAATTTCAATGAATCAAAGATTATAAATTTTTTTTAGTTGTTGATTGTTTAATAACTAAAATTAAAATTATAAAGTCCTTCATTATCTACTCTATACTCTAAATATCCTTTTATGAAAATACATATCTTTTTGAAAAATTAATCAACTTAAAGAGTCTTAAACGTATAAAGTATTCCAAACTTTTAAATTATTTTTGTAATGGAAAATTTTAAAGGTTGACTTTAGTGGTTTTATAATTTCCTTCTGGATGGAAATTAATTAAATAATTTTATAAAAATATTAAAAACATTTGACCTCTGATATAATTGTTATTTTTTAAATTGTGAAATTTAAACCACAAATTTGGAATTGTATTTTTATTAGACATATCAAAAAAATGTAGTTGAAAGTTTTTAAAATTTCAGTAGCATAAATAAATAATATTAAAAAGTAGAATTAAGCTGTTAAAATTCAAATATATACAATGGCAAATGTGCTGTCAGTTTCATAGTCAAATTTTTTTTCTTCATATTTTGAGTTCTGATATTTACGAATATGATTTTGAAGAAAAAGAATGTTAAAACTATTGGAGTTAAATTTGAATATAAATTTATAAATTTCAATTAAAACATTCTTCTATAATGATATATACGAAAATTGATCCTGTTTCTGCGGTACCGCTACATCTTAAACATTTTAATAAGAGTGGACCAATAATCTATCATATTTATGTAATAGTCGTAGTATACTACAAATAATAACATAAATTGTTCAAATAAATTCTTTTTAAATAAATCAACATAATTAAAAACTTATGTTTTTCCTTTTTGAATCAGAAATGGTCTGCATAGTTGGTGCATTGACGGTCAATTAAAATTTATCTTAAATTCAGTTAAATAGGAAAAGGTCATTTTTCTATAAAAAAAAAAACTTTTGAAGATAATAAGATATCCAACTGAACAAATTACCAACATTTTTTTTTATTTTGAAATGTCTTTCTCGAATGACTTAACTATATGAACAACCACATTACGATAAATAATGCTTTAGATTTTAATGAGGTTCAATTGACTAAAATTAAGGATTGAATACGTAATCGTGTTTCTAAAAGAATTTTTATCCACATCACTTTTTGCTTCTGTGGTTATTGTACGTATAAAGCAAAAGAGCCTATATTGCAAGAAATAGTTTATTTTAAATAAAAAATCAGAAAATTATATGGACTATATAATCTCAAAGATAATAAAAAAAATATACAAAAGGAAAGGAAAAACTTTTGTTAATTTTGGTGCAATATATAATTGAATAAATTGAAAATCCTTTTATGTTAAATTGACTTATGAATTGGTTAATGAATTACTTACATAGATCAAATAGGAATAATTATAATAAATGCTGAAAATCATTTTTTTGTAATAGTTAATTTTCTTATAAGATCTTAAAAAGAGACGTTTTCTATATATTTTGTTACAATAAAATAACAAAAAAATCTACCAACTATACTCGTTATAATCTACGTATCTCATTTTTTGTTCTTCTAAAATGGCAAAATTAAAAAATTGAAGTAGTTCATATTCATTGCCACAGGCGACCTGGTATATAATTAATTCTTAAGCGGCTTTAACCAATATAAAAAGTACATAAAATACATAAAAGCAAAAAAGTTTTGATATCTAATCGAGATTTGAAAAAGATTTTTGCTCCTATCCCTTCGTAATGTTATTGTGGTTGAAGATGTGGGTTTTATTTACCTTGTTTTTTTTTGCGAATGAAATAAGAATTTTATTCTTTTAACTATTACCTATCCAATGTGTAATAAGCTTAAGTTTATTAGAGTAGAGTTTTTAGAGTACTGCAGAGTATTTTGTATTTCATTTATATTTTAATAAAAGTGTGTTTATTTGCTATTTGCACTGCTCTAGTTTAGCAAATAATTATGAAAATGCAGTAAAAACTCCCATGTATGTCGAGTAATTAAACTTGTATGGCCTAAAGAGTTTTTAAGCCCATAAAGGGCTTGGTTTGGTTGTTGCTAATTCTGATTTTTGTATTAAGTTATATGACCTGTTGGTTGTTAGAAAATTATTAACAGCTTTAAATTCAATCAAAACTGATTTTTTTAGAAGAAATATGTGTAAAATATAGTCTGAATGAGTTTTGATTCGATAGATTATCTAATCTCGTCTGAAATTTTCACGATTAATTATTTATATTATTTTTTATTAATGTAATAAATAATATAAATTATGTATCATTAATTTATGCATTATATATACTATGTAGTGTAAAATTCATTGCTCCTGAAATTATAAGCTAAAATTCTTTTAGTCATATTTAAGGCAAAAAAAACTTAATTTGTTGTAACGAAACGAATAAAAAAATTATTCAGGCTAATTAGTTGGTTCTTTTATATTTTAGATTTTAGAACAAGCAATATTTATTCAAATATTTTTGTTTTGTATTATCTTGCAAATCCTTTTACATACATATATGGTTATTTATTTCGTATTTTCGTAGAAAAGAAGACAAAAGAACATTTTATTATGTGAATATTTTCACACAAAATTAAACTAGAAAGGGATCAAAAAATTTCACTCCTCTCTACAGAAATTATTACATAAAGAAAATTGTGGAAAATTTTAACAGATAGAAAAATGTCACGTTCAAGTTTTCCACATAGAACTTTATAGATATTTTATTTAATTTTTTCTTCACTTTTTTTGGTTTTTGTTTACCCTAAAAGCAGGATGAAAATTCGTAAAGCTAATTGTAAAGAATATAATCTCGTCAATTATGGGTAGCAAAGAAACTATAATATTGACAAGTGGAATATAAGAACTATTTTTCTTTTAGCAAAGTAAAAATAATATTAAAAAAAAATAAGAAAAAGTTCAATTCAAAATATTTATCGGATATAATGAAATTTATACACATTTTTACAATTAGAAAATTTCACTGGAAACCAAATCCAAATCGATATAAAAATTCATTGGAAACATATTTTTGTGTTTTGTATTGGAAATTAAGAAAGCAAATTTTTTATTTTTATCTTCAATTAATTTTACTTATCTTTTATTTAAAATTAAAATTAAGGACTTTTTGAATAAAAATAGTTGGCCATTTTTTTCAACAATTACAAATAACCCGAATTTAATGTAATTCTTATTCGTGGTTTTACATAAATGAATATTGAAAAGTTACCAAAACAAAGTATAACGTGATTATACTATTCGATAATTTTTTTTTTAATATTTCACATAGACGAAAATAATTGAATTAAAAAAAATGGATATAAATAAATATGACTTTATTGCTGTTTTATCTTTATTTCGAAATTATGTAATTTTTGTAATATGAGATATTTTAGGTATAGTAAAAAAAATAGTACCTAATACGATATGAGATTGAATTGCATCATTTTATTTATATATTTTTTTTTAGAAAAGTTGAATCAATGAACATGAAAAATTTGTCTTCCGAATTATAATATTAAGCCCTTGAAAATTATTAAAAATCTTTTACTTTCCAGAATTTTTTTATATACGATAATTCAAAAATTATAAATTTTTCTACAAGAATATCTTACTTAAGAGAAGGAAAAGTGAAAATGTTTAAATACAGACTTATATTTGAAATTTATAATAGAAAACGAAATGGATATCATAAAAATCTAATTTTTATAAAACTATTTTGTTTACTTCTCTCAAATGACATAGTAAAAAATCTTCTGGTTCTTATCCAAAATAATACAGGGTTAAATTTTATTTAACTATGAATTTTTTTATACATTATTATTTTTCGTTCGTAAGATTACTAAAATAGATTTTTTTCTTTTCTGATATAATTTACTTTATTACAGCAATATTTTTTGAACATTTTATATTTCTATTATTATATATAAATTGTTTTTTCTTTAGATTTGTCTGTTCCTGTTTTTGAATATATCCTTTTTGTGTACATATGAAAACCAAACTTAATATTTAGCAAATTTCAGTTCTTGTTATTTTTTATTGTGAAAACAGAAATTATGTAATTTTCAGGAAAAATTTATTTTAAGTATTTATTTTAAATTTTAAGATTTGTCATAACATATTGAAATGAATTTTTAATTAAATGAGAAAACTATATTATTTAAAGATATTTAAAAATGGTGAATTAAAATAGATTTCTCAATATTTAATTTATTTCACTATTTACCATAAAACAAAGTCAACCAAATTATATTAATAAATTTACAGAAACTTTTCTAAAATCGTATTGAATTATAGTTAAATTTTACTTTAACTATATTTTATAAAAAAGATACCTATACATATTTAAAATATGAAATTACGGTTGCAAAATTAACAAAATCCTTTTGTGTCAACTTTTATTATCTGAATATCACAGCCAAATTATTGCATCGGAAATTATGGGTAAGATTCATTCTTATTATTATAAATTCATATTTTCGATTTAATATAAATAATCGCCAATCGTTTATATTTACGAGTTGGTAACCGTTTTAATACAAAGAGATTTCCTATGAAATATCTCGTCATAAGTTTAGTTAGATATAAATATAATAAGCAAAAATTTGAAGTCATTTTTCGAAGATTGCCATTTTTCTTATTTTTTATACTTAATAATTCATTAAAAAAATTATTATTAACAGAGGATTAACAGCCCTGTTTTTTATGCAGTAATAACATTATCACATTCGAATGCATTATCATCAAAAATAAAATACCAATGGTATGTAATGATTTTATTAAAACATGTATTTTCAATCAGTCTCACTGGCAAATATTAATTTTATCTTTAATTGTGTGGTAATATAAAAAAAACCTTATAGAGATTTTTTTTAAAAAAAAGCGTGTCTGATTGTTATTTTCTGCCCTACCAAAATATGGCTAAAATAATGTCATGTTCATCGAAAATAAGAAATGTAATTAACTTACAAAAAACTCATTTTACAAAATATGAATTATGGGGTTTGGATAAATGAACTTTAAATCAAATTAAATTGTATAAACAAATTTATAACACATAAATATTTCAAATGGATTTTTTGTAATTACATTATGAGCTCAACAGTATTTTCAAATGAAACCCATGATGATAATATAAAAATATTTATCTAAATTAATGCTATACATATAATTTTTCCTCAACTTATTTTATGTTCAGGTAAAACAACCCACTTTTCTTTACTACAATATGATTTTAAATAAATTTAAAAAAATCCTAATTAAATTTTTAACAAACAAAATGGAAAATTTGTTTAAAACTTTATTATCAAATATATGTAATTTTTAATTGAATTACGAAATAAATAAAACTATTTTTCTGAAACTTCACGAATCTGCAATAATATAAATTTTTAATACAAAATTTAAAATATTCTAGAAATTAGACATAATATAAAAATTTGAAATGATCTGATAAATAATATTCATTTTTTTGTTAAACTATAATTTTTAATATTTTTTCTTGTCCAAGAAATGTAAAAATATATCTTAATTCCTAATATTACAGCCAGACAAAAGTATATATATATATGTATAAGATAACTTGTGAACATGGTAATAGAACAGTTAAGTGCATATGGACACATTATATTTCGTCAGGATCTTTGGCGACTTGTTTTTTTACCCAAAAATTTTAACAATAAGAAAAATCAATAAAATTGAAAATTTAATATTATATAAATAAATATATAGATATATAAGCAAATTTATTGAAGATTATATGCCCTTCAATAAAATTATTAATATATGTATAACGGGTGTTCGCCGGGAAGATTTAGTTAATACTTTGTTTGTTGGCCATTTTTGTTAACATGAATTTACCATTTTGTTTGGTAGACATTTTGATAAACGTGGTAAATTTATTATGGAAAAATATTCGATTAACCAACTTGCAACACAAAAAAACCCTTTAGCAATTTAAACAAAACATTCGTGATGAAATTAATGAAATAGCCGTTGAAATATGTAAAAATGTGATGAAAAATGTTATAAAGAGCCCACATTCCTTCCCGGCGAACAGCAAACACCCGTTATGTGTGTACTCCATATTTTCTAAATCTTTTACATCGTTGTGTTTATCACTTAAACACGATTAAAAACAACCTTTTGGTTATCTTGACATTTGAAATTTTACACCAAAAATTCATTGCAGTAAACAAACAAAATATTAAATATCATAATTGTGGACCTTAAATATTTTATTTTTGTGATATGTTTTCATTTTACGCCAGAGACGTAATATAATAAAGAATTTCCCAGATCAAATTGGTTGAGACATAATACTCAATTCATAGAAACGGGTGATACTATATATAATAAAATTAATAATATCTATAACTTGATATGTTTACATTCACAGAAATAATTAGTTTATTATCTGGACTATTGAGAGCCTTAATAAGTTAATAAGTATTTGTCAGTGGATTATAAAAATAAGTAATAAATAATAGAATTACATTTTTATTGTTTTAATATTGTTTTGATATTATTCAATAAAAGTTCGTATAGTAATTATAGAAAATTAAAATGATTTTTCTATATTCTGATAAGAGACTTGTATATCTCTATATTATTATCCTTAATTGCTCCCTATATTTTGACATAAGTATATGCTATCCTATCTTGATATACTATAATACTATCTTGATAATAGCAAAATTGTTGTTGAAAAATAGCAGTAATAAAATAAGGATAGACAAAATAATATATTTTATTATAATGTGTAATAAAAAAGAAGACAAAATGTAATATATAAAGAATTAGTAAATGACAATAGCGCAGTTTGTGAACTTTGACATATACATATGTATGTATTTCGTTTACGTTTCCCATTGCTTTTCCATCGCTTTCCCATATCCTTGTAGACATTATTTTATTTATTTTTTGTTTGTTTGTATATCAACATTGTTTTTTGTTATAATTCCTTTTTTTTCCCAGATTTTCTTATGATTTCTATTCCGTTTATTTCTTTTATGTAAGTATTTTTAGCTTTGTATGGGTTTGAATTATTCAAGGTCCTTTACAAAAGATAACGCGGACATGCACTTGAGCCAAAAGGTTTTAATTTTTTTTTCTTTTTGTTGAAATTTTAATTTATATTTAACTTTTTAGGGAGTATGGCTAAAAAGGGAAGGAAATTTGCATCTGTATTGTATATAAAATTTGTATATAAAGAAATTATTAACGAATACGATTTTTGAAAGAGGTGTTTCTTATATTGGAACATTTACCTAATATCAAAAGTTTTTGACCTACAAAAACTTTCGATATTCGATAAATGTTGTCTTATAGTTGACATATTTTCATTAATCAAAATCATTATTTCGATTTAGATTTAGTACATAGAACCACCGGATTGTTAATTAGCATACAGTTTTAAATCATAATTGAAAAGCTTTTCATTAATTACAACTTAAAAATGCCATTTATTACTAACATTAATTTTTAATTTTTTAATTAAAATGTTTTGCGTTAATTTTTTGCCCACTCCTAATTCCAAATATAATTTACTTTCATTTCTCAGTAAAAGTATAAACCTATAAAGATTTTTTTGTTAAAAAATTCTTAAATGTTAATGATTATACAAATAGAAAAATTAATTATAATGAAAATATACAAAAAAGCAGAGTGTATTTTATATATTTTTTTGAAAATGTAACTTATGAATATTGTAATAATAATGATAAGGAAATTTCTCTTTGTTTTTCTACAGGTTTGTGTTTCGCTTTATACTAGACTAGTGAGTAGATGATATGTATATATATATATATTTATATATATATATATCTAAACAACAAAAGCAATTACAATAGAATATACAATACAAATTCAGACACAAAGTTGCCGATTATAATGGTGAATATTGATGAAACAAGGAGTAAAAGTCTGAAATACTTAAATACAAACATTTTTATTTTTTTTAAAGTAGAACAACAAACAAAAAGAACGAAAAGAATCGTTCATAAAAAAAAATTTGGTTATGCATTTAATAGGTAACATGTTTTTGGTTATTATATCATGCACAACTTAATTGTATTACAATTTCATGTATATGAATAGTGTTGGGTAGATTAAAATAAGGTTACAAAATTTACGAATTTTAATTTAGTAATAATTTTTAGAGTTAAAAATAAAATTTGTACATTAAAAAATATTCAATATTTCTTAATTTAATTTAGAAATATTAAAACCTTATTCCAAATCAGTAATAAACTGGAAATTTTTTAATAAAAATAAATTTATGTATGTACTTTTAAGTCTGATACCAATACATAATTCTGCATAGCCTTAAATACTTGACGTTTAAATAGAAATAATAGATGTATTTATATAGCATATGTAACTAAAAGTGATAAATATATACATTATATTTATATAAGAAAAACTTGTGACATAATTCAAAGTTAAAAAGAACTTAAGTTCCAGCATAATAAAGGAAAAATAATATAAAAAAATATACTCTGGTGAAAGTATATTACGTATGTACTTACTTTGATGTAAACCGCCGTTATGCCTTGCGTAACACATACATAAAATAATATCAGCAATTTTTGTACAATATTATATTCATATTTGTTACCACAAAAATAATAATGACAAAATTGGCTTCGCAGACTTGTACACAAGCCGCTAATAAAACACTCAGAAGATATAATGTACGTGTATAAAGAAACATATTCGTATAAAAATAAAAATTAAGGAAAAACAATCCTTTTTCTGTTTGCTCTTCAGTTAGTTTTGATTCTTTTTCATTATACTAAATTTCTGGTAAATAGTCTTCTTCATTTAATATGCTATACGCACAATTTAATGATAAATATTAATGTTTATCAAACGCATTCACTTAATTGCTTCTTTATAAATAAGGTCAAAAATCGTATTCGTAACATAAACTGTCATATAATATTCAACTTTGTTAAATGTAGTATACTGCAAATTGATAAAGTTTCAAGAGTTATAATTCATGTTGAGGATGTTAATAATTGTTTCATTTTGTTGAATACAATTTGCATTATAAAATAAATGAATATTTAAATAAATTCAATGAATAAAAGCACTCAATTAAACCTTCCCATCATTTTTAAAGCCAACAAGAAAATTATGATTATTTTTGAAAACTCTTCAAATTGAAAAGTACATCAATGTCAAATAAAAATTCATATCTCATCTATGCTAAGCTCCTTTCCTTCTCCTTTTTTATACAAACACATTTTCACCTTTTCGGTTACATTTTTTCATTCATAATCTCATCTCTCTTTATAATAACGACATACTAAATTTTCATCATCAATTTTTTAAATGTCATTTTCTTTAATATTTAATACTCATGTATTTTTTCACATAATCTAGTAATTTTATAAGTAAAAATGTTAGTTTACACTGTGTCAACATAACACATTTTTTATTGCATTTAACATGTTTTTTATGCAAAATTTATGTATAAAATTCTATTCACTGGTTTCGGTTTTGTGTTACGATGATAGCCACAAAATGTAAATAATGTCCTTGGGGATAATTTTTTAAATGAAAATTGAAAATTATAATCATGGGAGTGATTTATGGTGGTTTTTAGATGCGCTTTTTAACAAGCCTTTTTATCTCATATAGATTTTTTTTAAATCAAAATCCTTTTAATTTAAATATTAGTGTTAGTGGTTGTATGTCCTTTTTCTGACGCTATTATTTTTTTTGTAATATGTACATATAGAATGCATTTTATTTTTGGAATACATACAGTAAAGCTTTCTATTGACTTTTGAAATAAAAAAAAATACGACATAACTGACTTTTTGTATTCGGAAATTTTCTAATAAAAATAAAATATAATATTTTATTATAAAATTTTCCAGAGGGAAAAGTTAATTTCAAAGAAATATTTTTATAACTGGTTAATGAATTATTATATAAATATTTATTTTACATTAATTAAAAAAAACAAAACTTTTTTTTATTAATGTAAAAATAATTATAAATCGAAAGTTATATAAATTTAATTAAAAATTTTGTTCTATTAATAGATTTTTTTATGATATGCATTAGAAAATAATCTAAATTGTATAAATAGAAAATGTAAATAATGGATGGAAATAATGGTAAAATTAGTATTAATTCCAAATAGTAATATTGTTGTAGCTTACACTATAAATCTCTTATCTTTTTCTGAAAATTTAAATATAACATCTTTTTCCGAAAATATATCTTTTGAATAATGAAATATGCCCATGCCCACACAACTACTATTTTCATGTACTCAATTTTTAAGATACAATAAAAAACCATACAGATTCTGAAAATAGAGATTTCATTCTTTAGAATATAAATATTGACTGATATATTTTTAACTAACATGAAAAAAGTGTCCTTGTCCTTGTGAAAATTAAAATAAAATCTATTTTTGGTTGTTTTGCTATAAAACTTGGGCAACTTAAAAGATTTTTAAATTTTGTTCGGATAGGTTTGTCATAATTAAAATTTCGCGTTATAGATACCAAATTTGTCTATGTATATTGGAGAATTTCAATTGTTTTTCAAAAATCGAGTCAAGTGATAGTACTATATACATATTTCTTATATACAAATGTATTAAGTAAGATATTGACTATTTTTTATTCATTATTTCGAAAGGTGTATTTGTCAAGCTTTGTTAGCCATAAAGTTAATGTAAAAAGTGTTAAATTATTTTTTAGGGAATTGTTATTTGTGACCAATAAATGCAGCCAGTCTACAGTTAACTTGAAATATTTTTGGGAGTGATTTTTGTTTTTCTGGATAACATCTGATGACAAATTAGCTGAAATTGAACTTTAAACAAATTAATTTGGTAGATTACGAATCATTCAGATCAAAGAAACGTTTAAATTTTTCATTATATTATGAATTACTTAACTATAGCTACTTCCTACTTCTAACTACAAATAACTTTAGGAGAGTAAATTATTCTTTATTTGTTTAAGTAAGTTCTTGAAAGAAGAATATAATTTTTTCCGGAATTAAAAAACATATTTTAAATATTTGAATAATCTGCAAAAGAAAAAAGCACCGAATTATTTTTTCTAAAAAAACTCAATGTCAATTATGTTAATTTGTTACAAATTTTTCCAAGTACATATACTTAAATTTCACTTTACTCTTTACATAACACTTTTGTGTGTATACTGTAGGTATCATATTCAAGGATTTCAGTGAATATTTTTCCTAATTATGTATATGTAAATAGTGGCAAACAATAACATTGTAATTTGACGCAGACATTTTTCTTATATCCCTTATATATGTTTTAAAAGAATAAATATGTTTTTTTTTAAATTAACTAATTTTGTGGTAATGTTGAAATTTTAACTTAAGTATTATTTAATAAGTTTTATATTTTGTACGTAAAGTTTTTCTTATAGCTAATGAGCTTTATCTGAACTTTGTCAACATAAAAAAATCGGTTATACTATCTGGCAATTTGTTCAGTTTTATTTTTTCAGTATTTAATAGATCTTATAAACTTGCCTTAGGATAAAAGTTTTTTCATTAGTAATTAAATTAAATTGCATCGTTAAATAATCCAACACAATGTTTCTATTTTTCTACATCATTAAGATTCAAGAAAAAAGAAAAAACTTTACATAAAAAAAATTTGTTTTAGAAGAATTAAATAAATTCGACATAATATTTTAATTTTCAGTAATACGTATTAGAAAAATTATGAATTTAATGAATTTTAAAAATTTCTATAAAAGAGGTTAAATAGAAATTGAATAGAAAATGAAATTATTAATAAAAAGGACTTTCGAAATTGAATTAATTTTCAAGCTTTAAACTAAAGTTAACTGAAAATTTTATTAATTTACCTCCATCCGAATATTTTTTCCCATATTTGTTTAATGTTTATATATATAAATTTAATTATTTACCAAAAAAAAAGAAGTTCACACTATTTTGGATTATTTGTTTTTAATCGGAAAAAGAAAATTAATTTTTCGAACAATAATACGATATAAAAAAAAATTCCATCGTAAATTTTAATTAAAATTTAAAAAAAAATTACGACATGAAAGTACATAAATAATTTTCCTCCTCAAATAATTTATATAGTAGTTACTTTTTTTTTAGAAAATATAAAACCTGAAAAGTTTACGGAATTTAATTAAATTTATATGCAATGATAAGGGTTTGCTTTAAGATTTCATTTTATGATATTAGTTTTTAGTTATTAATCTAACACCCAATTAATTCTGTCACATAAAAGGAAATTATCTTAATTAATAATTGGAAATATTAATTATATTTATTCGTGATATTAAATTGATTTAGATAGTTAGTAATATTTGCACAAAACTTTGAAATAAATTTAAATTTTTCCTAGTTTATGTAATTAAGTTAAGGAATGTCCTCAGTAATGAAAGTCGCATCAATTCTTTAATTCTTTACTAGTTTTTCTTATCTATATCACCCTGTCTTTACTGCAAGGTACTATGTATTTAATATTTAAAACTAAATTAGTTAATAAAACAAAATTTTATGGTGTCAAAAAAAATATATGTTCATCTACTATCTACATAAATTTTATGTCTAAATTTTCATTTCGCTAAAATAATGTCAACTTAAGTTATTTTCTGTTTTTTCTTATTAGCTTTTTACTCAGACACTTTTTACGATAAATGAATATTCACTTACTAGAAAATTTTATCAGGAATTTTATTCTTTTTATTCCTTATAAATTAAATAAATAATAAAAAAATTTAAATCGAGAAGTATTTGTAAAGAAACTTACAAAAAGCCAGAAAATAAGTAGAAAGTAGAAAATATAGTTGAAATTTTTGTCGTTTTTCTATATTGCGATATTATAGATTTGCATTATAAAAGACATTAATTTGTTAATGATGTCACTTGTTAAACACTTAAAATATTATTTTATTATCTTAATTATATTTAAAAATCGTTTTTTTAAATAAAATATTTCACTTGAATTAAAAATTATCTTTTCTACAAAAATTATCAATTCTACAAAACAATAAAAAAATTTTGACATAAATTTAAATAAATAAAGAAATTGAATTTAAAACATAATTCATTTTAAATTTTCCATATTAGGCATTTCCTAAGCATAACAATTAAAATTTATAATATTTTTATTAATTTGAACTGTTAAAATCATGTTTTCATAATTTTTCAACTAATTTATGCAAAATTTACAATTATAAATAATATAGATATAGAATAAAGATATAATATCAGTACTGAGTAAATCATAAAATATTGTCAGAATATTGTCAGAATTTCCTAGTTTGAGTAATCTAATATATAAAAGTTATCATTTTTGATAAGAAAAGGATTTTTATAAATTATGCCTGTCAGTTTTTTTTTTAACTAATTTTCTGTTGAAATATTCAATATTTGTCATAAAATTGTCTTATTCCTTCAAGTTACTTAAATTTGCTTACTTTTAAATCACAAAATCTTAAATTATTAACAATTTACCTTTTTGATTTTTGCAATTATAATTTTTTTGTGAAATATTTTTCAAATGTGAAACACGCTGTTTCTCACAGGAAAGGAAATCTCAAATTTTAATTTACTAATGAGATTGTTGAGTTTAAGTTTTTGTGTTTTAATATAAAATCCAATTTTTATTACCTGAAAAGAATATGAAATTTATAATAATTTATAAGATATTTAACAGCACTTTTATATACTTAAATTATATGTCAAACTTTACACTATATTTATATAATTTAATAAAATCTTTAGATAGATAATATATATTAAAAATATTTTTTATAATAAGTACCTAAAAAGATTAAAAATTTAATAATAAATTCATAAAAATAATACAACTCGTATAATGTTATCCTTATCATGTTATCCGTATAACTTTGGGCTTTATAAAATTTTATAATTTTTCAGATCTTATATAAAATAATAAATACATTAATATTAATTCGTAAGTAAATATTTGAACATAGTTTCAATATTTACTTAAAATACTACATTTATTTTACATGGCAAACATTTGAATTTGTTCTACTTATTAAAAATTATTAATAACATTAAATACCGTTATCGAAAAATTGACAAGTTTAAGACTAAATTAAGGATTAAGAGAAAGTTTTCTAAAATTTATTGAATTCTTAAAAATAAATATGAATTTTAGTATTTTGGTATTTAAAAATCTACACTTGGGACAAAAGTTTATTGAAAGTTTAATACCAATATAGTAAATTTAAAGTAAAATTGGTGTGAGTAGGAAATGTGTAAGGGTATATGTATATAAAAAATTTACTAATAATTATTCAAATTATTCAAATACATAGACTCAGTATATGATGCAAAACTGACGCATAGAATAAACACTTACAACAATTTTCTCTAATTTGTCAGTGGCAAACAAAGTTTCCCTTAATTGGGGAGCATAAAATATTTTAAACTAATTTCAAAAGATTTCGAATTAAAGTAGAATGAAAACAAATATGAAACAATAAATACCTTAGGCAAAATTATGATTTAGAAATGTTTAATCATTTATTTTATTTAAATTGAGAAGACTGGTTTGATGATTGTCAGATAATTGCCACCCATTAGGATTATGAATAATAAGCTCAATAAAAATAAAAAACATTTTTTTAAGAAGTAATTGAACAACAGAAAAAACTATCGTTGACTTAAATCTGGAAATAATATAAAGGAAGAAGTGGCTTTTTAAATGCACAGAAAAAAGCACAGACTTAATATTAAATGTAAAGTAGTTTCCTGATAAAACTTATTAATAATAACAACAGCATAACAAATAAAAAAGACCATAAGAAAGTATGTTAAAATTTAAATTACATCAAGGATCAAGGAAGTCTTTTTATATATAAACAAAATTTCGTAATTTATATATGTATAGTTCTTGGTATATGCATCCTTTTTTGTACTTATTATGTGTGCATGTGGATAAGTCATAAAGAAACTTTTATTTTCTACTTTTTTATGGATTTATCCATGAAAATTCGTCTTAGTTTAAAAGAAAAAAAATTAGAGAATAATGTAATGAATATATAGTTTTTTTTTATGATCCCAAAAATGAAAATCATTAAAATCTCGTAAAATTTAATAAATGCATTTCAACTACTATGGGATCTATTAAATATGTAAAAGACATAATTTTTTTAACTGTAAATAAACTAGAAAACTTTATTAGTGTTGGGTTAAAAAAGAAGGAATTTTTATAGTTTTATTTAAAAAAAGTAATTTGTTTATATAAGAAAATTTTATGACATATTAATTACATGATCAGTTGATTAAAGTGAACCACAAATGCATTTGAGGTTGATTTATTTTTGAAACAATACTTTTACACATATACTTTTATATTTAATTTATTTCACACAATTAATGAATGCAAATTAAATTTGAATAAAATTTAATAAAATTCTGGAAAAGCTAAGAAATATTATGATAAAAAATAGTCGAATTTCTATAATATCTGAAAGTTCTTAAGTTAAATTTTCCTAAATATTAATGTATACAGCAAATTAATCCTATGAGTTAAAGTATTTGTATATCTATGAATTATATATCTTTCACGATATTTATCCGAAAAATCAAATTAATTTAAGTACTATAAGAGATTTTAAAAATAAAAATAAAAATAAATATTTTAGAAGTTTGTAATAAATTTATAAGATTCCTTATAAATATAAAAGCCTTCACATATTTAAAATGTATAAGGAAAATATTTCTACAGAGGATTATAAAAATAATTATCGAAAAATATTAGTCAATTAGATTATTAAAATAATTAATTTAATTTAATTTAATTACATTAAAAGATTTATTAAATTTGTATATACATACATATAATCATTATATAAAAGTACAATAAGTAACATAAATATATAATTAATATTAAATTACTTCAAATTAAAAAATTAAACTACTTTCAACTTTTTCGATTATCAATTCAAATTGATAATCGAAAAAGTTGAAAGTAGGCCAACTTTTCCGTCGCTTTGCTATTTTCATCAAAGTACTATTTTCATTCAGCGTAGTGTTGACGTACTGTTGTGAATCAAGCATAAATGCTTTTTGATTACGTACAAAATAAATTATAAATATCCCAAATTTAAATACAGATATTAGCTAGATAAATCTAAACTGAAAATTTACTTTGAATATTTTTTCCATATAATGTTAAATTCATATTTTAACTGCGTTTGATAAAATTTAGCTCTATCAATACACTATACCTCTTAAAGGTTTTCCCGATAGCTAAGTCTACCTCTTGAAAGGTTTTCCCGATAATTTCAATTTTACTAAACTTATTTGTTTTTAGTAATGCCGTTGTATATAATGTCATACTTCAATTTTCTTAAAATATTATTTTATATATACATCTATGAAAATATACGATAGAAATATTACTCTTTTATCTCCCAATTTGAAAATTTCCAGACAAAAACAACCACTTCTCTCTTTTGTGTTTGCAAAATTATCAATCCTTAATTCAATCCTTAATTTTCTTTAACATATGGTTGCACACCCGGCTTTATCTTTTGTATAAGGTGATTTTTGGATGTTGTTAGTTCTTATATAATAACATAAAAATTTAAAACAAAAATAAACAAACATATTTGTGTTAAGTTTAAGGTGTGTATATTTTTTGTTACTGGTATAGTTTTAGTCAACTATTCAATAATAGTTGAATAGTTGGAGAAAATTATTATCGTAACATAATAAAATTTCATAATTTTTTGCGGATGTATTTTATTCTATGTTTATGAAACCAACAAGTTTCCTTTTCTACATAAATTTAATTTTATCGAAAAATATAATTATTTATTATAATTCAAGAACTTTTAAGTAATTTAAATTTATGTAAAAACTAGAATTTTTTCCGATAATTTAAAATGTCAATTGTAATTGCAAAATAGATCAATTAGATACATAGATTTTATTCTGATAACTATGCTAGGTTTCAGTAAATAACTTTTGATAATTATGTACTTCCTTCTCCACATAATTAAAGAATACATATATTTATTTATTTTTGTCAACTTAAGACAACACTATTTACAATTATAATTAATTATATACTTAAATATTAATATTATATAATTAAAAACTTATTCATCTAATACGAAATTAAATTAGTAATTAATTTTATATAAAATATTGAAAACATAAAATAAAATAAAATATTGAAACTATTTCACGGTAAATATATACAATTAATTTTAAGCGCTCTCTTCTGATAAATAGCTAAGAATCTTTTTGCAAGATTTTTTTTTTTATAATAATACTTTAGCACAATACGCCAATATAAATTAAGATCTTAAATTTTCCTGAATATTTCATATTTTGAAACTTGAATTACTGAAAAATTATGAAAATTATGATCATAATTTCAACTTTTAGAAATTCTTAAATATTAATTCATTTTAAATTGAAATGTCACATTCACATAGCTGTATATACAAAAAAAAATAAAAATAATTTCTACATTCAGTCATGAAGAAATCCTTTTTTCATATTCAAATGAAACAATTCCTACGACTGGAACAAGGATTTTATTTATATATTTATTATTATTTTTTCTACAAAAGATAAAAATGTATTAAAATTTCTGTTTTATAGTTATGTAGGTACCTAAAGTAGTTATAATTTAAGGTAAATTGCCAGATTTATACCTATACCTTTAAGTTTTTTTTATTTCGGCAAAAAAATGAAATTTACTTTTTTCTCATTTCCCTGAAAATCCTTGAACTTTATTATATAATTTGTTTATTTTTTTAAATTTAAATTTATGTTTATTGAATTTTATTTTATATGCATAATACATATATACATATTTAGTGGACAAAAAAATACAATAACATATTTTTATAAAATTACATAATTTTATCATGTACATAATTTACAATTTTCTGAAATTGAAATACATAGGTATTGTTACTGTATAATTGAATTTAATAACAAAAACGCATATTTTTAACCCGAATTAGCAAATTAAAAAAAATATAATTTTAAAAATGGCAAAATAGTTTTTGAAAAATTTATTGAAACTATTTTGCCGTTTATTAAAAAGTATCAATTTCTAAAATATAGCATTCTCAACAATATTTGTTATGATACAGATTATTATAAAACTAGCGTTTATAATGTTGTTCTTTACTCAACCATTTTTAAATATTTAATTTAATTTAAAATTACCACCACATATATTTTGGAAATTACTTTCGTTTTAATAATAATTATTAAAGCAAATTTTTTTTTTTAAAGATTGTTGACTTTAAAATTCATAATTCCGTAAAAATTTTGAAACATTAAATCTATAATTATAATGTATTCTTATTTAAATTGGATACTGTATAGTCTTAAATGCACATTTTATACCTTTTTATGTAAAAAACATTGTTGAATGTACTATAGTAAAATCAAAAACTAAAATAAAAGAAAATTCGACTGTGGAAAACCATCAGCATATATACAAAAAAAATTCGTCTGTCGGAAAAGTTTTTTTTTTTAACAAAATCTAAAAGTAAAAATGCAAACGGCGAAAGTTTTGCAATTTTAGAAAACAATTCTGAATGAGATATTTTACAACAACAAAAATTGAAAAAATAAAATAATAATACAATTTTGGAATCACAATCACATGAGATTAAGCATCGTACAAGTATGCAACATAACAGATTTTTAACAAAAAATTAAGGATATAGAAAATTTTGCAGTATTTAGATAATATCTAGTTATCCTTAAGAGGTTGAATTTCAAGTGCATTACACACTAATATCGAAAGGATGCACAATATTTTTTTCTTTATTTCGTTTTTATTTTGTATATATACATATATGTTTGTTTGGAATTTTCTAATCCTGTTTTATTTTAAAAACGTAATATAATTTTCAATTTTCTATAAAATTTCTATTTAAAAACTTTGAATAAAAATTGATGTGAAATTTTTAGGATAATTTTGTGTATACTTTCAAGGAGCTATAAATAAAAATAGAATAAATAAAAGAGGAAAGAAAAATATTAATTTAGAATATTCTGAAAATTAACTCATTTCCATCCTGTAATTAACTAATTTAATTAGAACTTAAAATATTATTGTAATGGAATTTAATTAGCTCTTGCCAGAAGAATTTTTTTTAATAATATATTAGCACAATACGAGTATAATAATTATGATACTGGTCAAATCTAAGTGATATAATTATTTATTATAATTGGTATGGAAATTGTATTGAATATTTTTTAAGTAAAGCTAATAAATTCAATATTTCGCCAATATTAGTAAACTCAAAATCAAAATTAAAATCTATATATGTAATTAACAAAACCAATAAATTAAAAATGGTAAAAAAATTAAAAAGAATACATCCAAGTAAATAAACACAGTGAGTTACAATTTTCTTTCCTTTAAAAAATGTTTTTAATTACATTAGGAATTCGTCACTTTAATTTAATCCCTAATTGTGCATTTAGAAATATTTAAATAAACTTTAATATCCAAACAGAGGAACTTAATGCTGACCATCATAAAAAAAAGATTGCCTTCAACATAAAATTACCATCCAGAACAAATAAAAGTTCATAAAAAATGCAGTGTATTTTTATCACAGTGTGAAATTAAATTAAAGGACGAATAATTTCAAAGTTTTTCTTTTAAATATGAAATTTTTGTCATGAAATAGAAATTTGAGACAATACACAATTAATCGTAATTAAAGGACAATAAAGAATAATGATGGTTTCATAAAACAATGATCTGAAAAATTCCCACTTATTCTATGTTGTTTTTGAAAATTTCTTGTAGCCATACAGATGGACTAAATAAATGTGCAGCAAAAAATTAGTTATCTCTCTTATTGGCCCAAATATTTTTTTACAAAATTCAGGGTAAAAAAAAATTAAGAAATTGTTTTTTATGTTAGAAATTTTACAAAGCTGTGAGGCAATTAAGAAATAATAAAATTTTCGCTTTGTTTCCTGGATTTGATATTAACTACTAAAAACACGGGTTTGTTTAGAGTTTAAATTAGCTGGCAGTATACGATATGATTAAAAAAATTAGGAAATTTTATTTCATGCTTAGTTCATAATAAATGATTTAACATTACTTTAAATTATGGTATGTTTAATCAAAACATTTCAATTATTTATTTATCAAATTTCTAAATATTATTGTTTGTAATACAATAGTTTGAATACAAATATTTTGGAGTGCAATTTATATATTATAGATAATTGTAATGTTCTTACTCAGAAATATTTGTGTTTTATATGTTTGCAATGCTTTGTTCTGATTTATCAATTAAAACTACCTTGTAATGTAAAAATATTGTAGTAATTTCTATATAACAAATATTTAGTAATGGTTGTCTTACTTTTAAGCATTTTTTTCTATCTTTATTTCTTTTCTTTTTTTAATGGTTTTGATTGCGAACTAGAAAAAAGGATCAGATTTCTAATTGATAAATTTAGAGAAATAAATAGAACAATATTTTGATATGAATAAGGCTTATATTTGATTAATCTTCATAGATTTCGGATTAATTTGATAGCGACATTACGTAGACATTGTTTTTCTATAATGGTTTTTAAAAACCATGGTTATATATTTTGCCCTATTTTTAGTTAAATAAAGTAAATGTTATTTTATAATTTCATATCAATAATGATATTAAATTATTAAAAACATTGTTGATTTATATCAAATGAGAAAAAAATAGAAATCAAAGGGATTGAACTTAAAAAAATATTTAATTAGCGACGGTAAATGACATTTTTAGATATTTAATAAACAAGAAAGTATAAAGAATTTAACAATTTAAATCAAAGTTTGTAGAATTAACAATTGAATTAAAGTTATGGCTAAGAAATTTTAATACTAAAAATTTTCCCTGTAGTTCTTTCTATACAACAATTAAATATCGAAAAGTTTATTCAAAGTAGCAAAATTTGCTAGGAAACCATCATTTTTACAATATTGCTTTTATTATAAATGGAAAATTATTCAATTTTTTTATCATTTTATTAAAATTACTACAAATAAATAAAGTTTTTCTTTTTGTTATTCAAAATAATTGAAACTACTAGAATTATTTATAAATATAAAAATAAATCTTTAATTAAGAACAAACCTTGATATTTTAATTACGAATTTAAATAAATAACATTCACTTTCAAATTATAAAAATTTTATTATATAATTTTCTTAACTTTATAACAAATTTTAAGATTTGTTTCATATATTTTTATTTGTCTTAAAATAAATTATGAAATCTAAAATTAAATAGTTATGGAGAAATGTTATAGCCAGAAGTTAATTAAAATAAAAATCTAAAATATTTCTAATTTCAAAATAATTTTTCATGAATTTATTAATGAACTGAGTCCGGGATTTTTTAAAATTTCTAATTCAAAAGAAATTAAAGCCTTAACGAAATATTAAACTTTATAATAGGGTAAATTAATTTTTTAAGTAATATTTCAATAATAAATAAATGATTGCTCCAATAAATTGTTTGCATCGCCGACATTAATAAAAGAAATATCTCTAATTTCGAATAAGAAAAATAATGTTTAGATGTACACTAAATAGATTACGAAATGTGCCACAAAATTTGACGTAGAAATTGCTTACTGCATTAAAAAATAATTTCTAATGTTCTTAATTTGGTTTAATCAAACACTATATAAATGCAGTTTAATACATAGTCGTATTTTTCAGACCATAAAATTAATTTTAGTTTAATATTTAGTTAAAACTCATAAAATGACGTTGAATATAGGTCCGTGATTTTGCCATAACTATTTATTTTAAGAAAATATCTCAGTAATACTTACTTTTAATAGAATACGTGACAGAGATAAAAATATTAAAAATGTTGCACTCCTCAATTTAAGGATTATTTTGTCGCATTTAATAAATCTTTTTTCATTAATCAGCCTGCAATTTTAAGCATTATATGGTATATTACAAAGTTTTAAATTAATAAAAATCGTAACCTTTTTCAAAGAACAACAGAAACAATACTAATAATATATTTCATTTACAGCATTATAACAGCTATTAAAAATTAATATTGCTGTAATTTTCAATATTATTATACCATTTCGTTAACAGAGAAAAAGGATAATGCAAATAAATCCATATAAATTGTAAGTAAGTATACGTAAATAATTTCGCCAAGCCATTGAACAATTATTTTCAAAGACAATTTTTTGTGCTCCAGCCAGCCAATTCTTTTGCAAAAACATTGGCAGTCCTTGTTCACATATTAATTTGTCAGATTGCATTACAAAGATTTTTATGCTATTATACACTACAGCATATAACCATACGAATCTATCACTAAAATATCAGCCTATATATTTCAATTACCAAAGTAGGTATTTCAAATTATTGTATTACATGTTGTAATCACGGACCTATATTCAACGTCTAACTAATTTAAGAACACTACAAATCTGTATCTGTACAAATCTGTACCAAATTTACGTACAAATTTTGTAATGTAATTTCGATTAGGTAAATGATTAATAGCACAATAAATTTTAAAAATAAATTATTGAAATTTTAATTAATCATAAAATTATGAATTGCCACAATTTAACCGTTAAAATTATATAATTTTATTTGATTGCAAAAATTGTAAATTTTAATTACCTTATAAAATAATAGGAGTATAAATTATTTTATTACGACAAAAAAATTTTATAAAATTATATTTACAAAATTGAATAATTTGATAATAATTACTTTGCCATTTAAATTAAATTAAAATTTATTTGAATTGTAAATAACTTAAATATTTAAAAAAAAAATTGCATAAATTGTAAATTTTGAAATAATTTCCATTACACTATAAAAAATTGCCTAATGAAAATCTCATTCAATAATAAATTTAATATTATTTTTATAACAAATTAAAACTAATTGATTCAAGGATTAAAATTAAAATTCGTTTTTTATAAAAAATAAAGGATATAAATTATAACAATTTACAAATATTCCTTCAAAAGGAAATTTCCATTTTATTCCATGAATTTTTATTAAAAATATTATTAATTTCTATATTAATTTTATATACCAACTGAGAATAAATTGTTCTATTATATTATTAATTTTACAGTGATGATGAAAGTAATTCTAGTAGAAAGTATTTTCTTGCAAAAAATCCAAATTTCATTTTATAAATTATCTTATTATGGCAAAATGAAATGATTTCATAAAATAGAATCAATGCATGAAGTGGGAAATTGTATTACAAAAAAGAAAATTTAATTCAAACTCATATATTAATTTGTTTCTATTGTATATTTATATCTTATATGCTATTGAATACTTACAAAATAAAAACTATATTAATTAAATTATAATAACTTTATAACAAAACAGTTAAATATATGTATATAAGATACATATATCCTTTTTTTAATACACACTAAAATGTATTACATATTTAATCTACGCTCTTCAATAACTTTTTTTTTATTTTTAGGTAAATGAAAAAGTGTTGATTTATGATTTATATATTTAAATTTAACATCTGAAATTTTTAACACCTGAATTACCACATAAATATAATTCGTGCACTTTAAACTCTGTGATATTACATCATCTCACTCTGATTAGAAAAGGTATACGTGGCGGAAACCAATATAAAATGCATATGTTTGTAAAATTTAATTATATTAATAAAAAAAATGGGTTACATAAATTGAGAACATAAAATAGAGAACTAATATTTTTTACAGTTATTTGGAAGCTTCTTAATCCACGTTCTATTCGTAAAATTGTTTAAAGTCATAATATTCCCATATTTGAGCATTTTAAAGGATAGTTGTATTACTACAATACTCTGAAGTAAGTATAAGATTCACTGATTCAAAATTTAAACTTTTTATGTGATTCTTTAGAAGATGAAATGGCAAGTAAATTATTTAGATTTTACAACTTACAACTCTACTCCTCGGTCCGCTTTTAAATCAATATATTCTTTCTTATACATAAGAAATATATAAATTTTCATCAATTCTCTTTAATGTGTTATATTTTACAACACGCGCTTTTTCCCTCAAACTCCTTAATTTCAATACTGTCAGCAATATAAAATATAAACATCCAAACAAAAATATAATACATACTCGTATACATAAATATAAAATATTGCAATAACATAAAAACAACTAAAATGAAATAAGAAATTATAAACTGACGCCACTGCAACTGCAATAATAGCCGTCGGGCTCTTGAAATATGTAAAAATGACATATAAACAGCAGAAACCTCAAACCTAAACAATAAAACAAGCAAGAAAAAGCAATGATTTTGATAGCCCATTACACAGAAGAAGAAAAAAACATAAAAATACTAAAAATCTACTGAATTATATTTCTATCCATTTTTATTCAAACCTTTTTTACAATTACCACCATCAAATCCCTACTAAAAAAATGCAATAAATAAACAAGTTCCTGGTGGTTTTGTCTATTTACCACCATCGCACTTTACCCATTCATATTATATATTATTTACTAAAAGAAAGAACATCAACTTTAATATAATTCTTGGTTTGGGAAAATTCCAGAAAAAAAGCTTTAAAAAGTTAGGTTGAATTTCTCTCGTTAATTTACTTATGTAAAAAATATTGTATAAAATAGAAATATAAGTATAAATCGATATATAAATATGCTTATACATACTATGTAAAAAATTTATATGTATGTACTTGGATTAGAAAGAGAATTGAATGTTTTAACCATCAAGGATGAAAAACTATTCCGGAAAATCGTATAGAAAAATTAATATTTTGCCGACAATTAAAAGAATGGGTTCTACGCTTCTATAGGGGTTGCTTTAATTTCATTTAGAACTTGGGAAAGAGAATTTGGTAAAAAATAAATTTTCTTTCCAATACCTTGGCATTACTTAGAATAAAAAAGTTTTTTAGGCGGCAAATACATTTTTTTTGTACGGTTTTGTTTTTTCAGTTTCTTTGACTAGTCAAATAGTTTATAATATTTCTTGAAGAAAGTCTAACCCATTCCATTTACCAACAAAAACTATGGAAATGCATTTTATACACGTGCCAGTATTATTCTATAGTTTGAGTTTATAACGTAAAAGAATAATATAATTTTTATTATGTAGGGCGAAATTACATAAAACAAAAATATAAATTATAATTTAAATAAGAAAAATGTTGTTGAATTCAAAAAGGATATGAGTAAAAAGGATGTTTACATTATATATTTGTTTTGTTAAAAAAGATAAAATCGGTATTTTTGAAAATACATATGTATTATAAAACAGAATATTACTGGAAAACTCCACCATCTATAAATTTTATTACAACACCAACTAAAATTTAATGTGTTCATTTTTTAAATGTATTCTTTTTTTTAAATGTAATTTCACAACAAATATCAAATAATTATGTACATAGTATTAAAAAATAAAAAATTATAATTTTTTTTAGAAATACTATTAAAAAGTTATTAAAAAATTATTTAAAATTATTTTTATTTTAAATTATTGAATAAAAATATTCTATATTCATAATTAGTTTTGTATTCGCTATTAAAATTGAAAAAAGTTTTTAGATTCAATAAAAGTTTGTTTGTTTGAGACTACGAAGCTTTTAGTATATTATAAAATGATATCAAATGATATTTAAATATAATAGAACTTTTAAGTTTATTTAGAAATATATTAATTACATTTTTATTATTCAGTAAACTTTATACATATAATTAACTAAAAAAATTAATTAAATTTTATTTTGAAAATAAATTTAACGCGCTTACATAAAAAACTTCCTAGAAGTTATTTGATATATTCGTAAAAGATATGCAAAAAACATGAATATTTAATTTAAAATTATTTTACAATAATTTACTAGAAAATTCAATTATTATTTACATGTACATATGTATTTCTAAACTAATATTACCAAAATTTGTAATTTAAAGAAATAACTAACCTTTGATTATAATGCTCCAGTTTAATTGTTATTTGAAATACTTCTTCGTTTTTTACACAGAAAGCTCAATTATATTTTCAAATATATAAAATGCTCACAATTTAAATCAATTTTGTATATACAAATAAATTAAATATGAATAATGTAAATTATAATTTATAAAAATTTTACTTAAATATTTCATATCGTCAGTAACAATATGTTTATACTAAAAATTGTCAAAATGAAATATTACTAATTAAAAAAAAATTACTTTAATATTAAAAATTAAAATTAAAAATTAGTTTTTCATTTTAAGTAAGTCAATTGTAAATTATAACATTTAAAAATAATTTGTTTCGAAAATTCTTTTTCTAACTGCCAAAAAATTACTTAAAAATAATTCGAAATTAAAATAAAAGTAAAATAGATAAATAAGAAATCACAACACTTTGTAAGAAAATTTGACTAAATTAAATTTTTGACTATTTATATTTGAAATTGTAATTTATATTTTTTGTAATTTGTTGTAATATTATTTTGTTTTTCAGAAAAATATTAAAATTTATATTTTTTTCCTGTTAATAAATTATCTTTGCGTCCTTACTGAAGGAGCATTCGCGTCCAACTGAAAACACAACATTATCTGACTCAGTTGGTTCAGTACAATATTATTTTCAATACAATTTTTTATATAATTTTTTTTTGTCCACATATTATTTACCAACCCGCTAGTTTACCAGCCAAGTACAATACAATATAACAAGCAATTCAAGCACAATATTATAAAAAAACAAGTTATCGTCATAAAAGGACGCTTGAAAAAAGAACCACAAAAAACAATAACAAAATTCTCTTTACTCATTGATCTTCCGTCTGTTCCGTCTGTATGCGTTTTTGAGAAAGCATCTACTTGCTAGTACATTTTGTCTACCCCCAGTCCCCTTAAGCCAGATGAACATTATTTCGTCCTTTAACATCATATTTGCATTGTTTTGTTTTTTACATTTGTATTTGGGCAAGGAAAGAGCAATCAATTTCTAAATTGCACAGAAAGCTACATCATTAATAAACAGGAGTAGAGAAACACGAACCAATACATGGTTAACAAAAATATACATTAATATGCAAGTGTAAATTACTCCTGGTGTGTCATATTATTGGAGTCAGCAATGTGAAACTTTTATGTTATTTACATAAATTTCATATCTAAAAAATATTTCATGGTATTTTTTAGTCAAGTAGATGACATAGTCGAAATTTACCATTACTAAAATCATGGTTTTTGATAACAACACATACTTATATACATAACATTTTCGTACTTATTATTGGTGATATATAATGAATGTGGAGTATATAAAAAGATCTATTTATTAAAAGATTTTTTTTTGGATTGCCATAGGAAACAAGAAATCTCCAACCTTCATGAAAAGAATAAAGAAATTATTTTCTAATAATATTACAAGAAAATTCATTTTCATAGCAAAAATTAAGTAATTGTTTACAATATTGAAATTTTATGGAAATATTATTAATAGCCTAATAATATGACCTTTAAATTCTGTGGAAATGCCTAAAAAAATAATAGTACACTGTAAATAAGTTTTTTTAGAAATATGTACTTAAATATTCACCCATACTATACTAAAAATTGGCACGTGCAATTACATTTTTTGTATTATCCTTTTACTTTACGAATACATATTTAAATATGTATATTCTTTTAGGGCAAAGTTTACTTATGTATAAAAAAATATTTGCACAAACACCAAAAAAATATTTTAATATACAATAAGGAAATATACAATGCATTTTTTTATTTACAAAAAACCAAAAGCAACAAATCATTTAATACAAATCTTGCACGTATACGTATCTATACCTATAGGAGCAGACGAGACAGTCACCCATATATAAACTACTTTCTCTCTTAATTTTCATTTTATTCAGTTCTCCTTAACATTATTGCATATTGTATTTTAATGCATTTTATATTTGAATTTTCAATACAATCACATTTATAATAAATATCCTTAATCATGAATTCTTCATTGTATAAACACATATACATAAATATAGTATATAAAGAAGCTTAAACAAATAAATTGCACAAATTTACATAAGGACTAAATGGGGGTGGAGAAAACTATTAAGGATAATTCAAAACTGTATATGTAAAAAGTATAGTTAAGTTTTTTTGATTAAGTATGCGTATTTTGGTAGGTGGTAATAATATGTAAAAATATCACTAATACTAACTAATTTCAAAAGGAAAATTGCTTTTAAAAAGGGAAATGCAATTTTGGTAAATATTTATTCGCCTTAGCAGAATAAGGATAAAAGAGATTCATAATACATGCAAATACAGCATGTATTGATTCTCTTATATTCTTGCTCTTAATGCATTTTATTAGAAAAATTCTACAGATATTTTTCAATTGTGTATGTGTTTATAAAAATTCTGCACAAAAAATTGTAATTATCACGTGGCATTTAAAAAATATATTCCATGCATATTTTCTAGTCACTTTGGTCCAGAAAATTATTTTTAAGGGATAATCCTTACACTTAAAAAGGATATTCACAAGTAAGCCTTCTTACAACATATAATAATATGAAAATATTAAACATATAAATAATTTAATATCCTTTAAACAAATTCAATAAATTTCGTATAATTATTGCGTTACGGTATTACATAATTTTTATTATCTAGAGGTCTAGACTCTAGACAATATTTTACTAGTATTCATACACAAAATCACTTAAGTATTCTTATATGTATTAGCTAATATAAACTTGGAACAAATATAATTATTGTGTAACTAAAATTTTAATTTTTTTTACAGCATAATGCAAGAACATTAAATCAAAACCATTTTATCGGTTTTTGGCTTATAAAAAGGATATTCAATGATCGCAAGCATTTAACATAATAATTGATTTTTTAAATATTGATTAGATCTGTAGGTTAATATATTAATTACAACCAAATTATTTTGAAATTATTTTTCAAAAATTTATTAAATTTATTATTAAATGTCGTTTAGTTTAAAGTAAATTTACAGGATTTTTTTGTTGTTTATACAATTTTGTAAGGACAATTAGCGTTTTTATCATCCTTTTAGTATGGTAATGCCCAGATTGGCATGTGCTAAAAAAAGTTATTCAATTTTTAATAGCCAAGTAATTGTTTAAAATTTCTATGATAAAATGTGATATTGATCCATAATCATAATCCATGATCCATCACATTTCACAATTATAAAATTCTATATATTATAAATAAAATTCTTATTTACTTAGATTATGTTACTATAAAGATTAAAATTTAATTTTTAATAAGTTTAATTAAATAAATATAAAATTACTATTCTAAATAAATTTTTGCACGATAAGGAATATTCAACATATGTATATATATATATATATATATATATATATGTATATATAACATATGTTTATTTGTTTTAAAAGAGACCTCAATTTGTGATAATCAATTACTTAATTTAAAAGAATTATATTGAACGAATTAAGAATTATAAGATTATTACCGCAAAATTTTACACAAATATTATTAATTTAAACACCGCAATATTTTATTTCTATAACTCCAAACACCTTCTTCATAATTAATGTAAATATTAGTGAGTAAATATTTTTTGTTTAAATATACACATTATTTATAGAATTTATTTGTTTTTGGTTGAAAATTAAAAATATATTTTAAAATATACACACAATCTAGCTTAAATATTGACCACAATAATTTACTAAATAAATCTCACATATCCAAATATGTATCAAACATTTATGACATAAATCAATATCCTTCCTGACTTTCTTTTGCATCAAAATATCATATGTATTATTTTAATCAATCATTGATATACTCCGAAACTTAATATATACTTTTATACATTTTCATTCAAATTTAATGTTATTTTTCTGGAAATGGTTGTCCATAGTCCAAAATTCTTTATTTCTGAAACTTTATTATAAAGAATCTAAAATAAAAGACTACATTATATGTGTGAAAAAGTATACTAGAAATATTTTATGCAGACGCAGGTGAATTTATATATTTTGGACATTGTATAAAATATCAAAAATGGTCAGGTATTTAATCATGATGGATTTAATTTAATAAAAAATTAAATCTATAAAATAAAATAAAATTTTCTTTTTGGTAATTTGTAGGGATACATTTTCTTCTGCATCTGCAATAATTTGTCCTCTTACATACATGAAAAACGAAATGTCTACTGTATTGGATAGGTGACAAAACTGACGCGAATTTTAAACTTCTAAAAATAAATATCCTTATATTCTTTAAATAAGCAAGTTATCCTTTTGGATAGATATTTTTGGATATTATATAAAAACATCATTAAAAAAATATTGATTTAAATTAATTTCAATAATAAAATCTGTACGCTGTATAACAATTATTTTAAATAAAAATTTTGTAGATAAATATTGTCCTTTTAGGTGGTTGATGTCTTTCAACTCGTATATGAAACATAAAATATTTGTTAACCCGAAATTATATTAGCCATAATAACAACAAAACTACAATTTTTCATACACGTTTCTATAATTGAATTTAGCAATCCTGATTGCGGTTAAAATTATACGTGAAGCTGGATAGCTTGCAATTTACTATTAATTGTAAAATAAATTTCTAGAATTATTTAAAATTGTCCTTTAATATATTTAATAAAATTATAGAAGTTACGTATAATTATTTCAATTACGTATATTTAATCCAATAAAGTAATTACTTTGATGATTACGTTACTTTATTATTTAATTTATTTCTTGATAAATTATTGATTTTTGTACCCATAGCATAGCTTTAAGATGTACGTTTTTCATGGTAAGGTAACGGATAATATTTAGTTTTTATATTATATACAAATTTTTGTTTTCAATAGTATGCAGCAGTAAGCAAAATTTAGTTATAGTATGTCCAAAAAATATAATATGTAATTATATATAATTTTTATTCTAATTTTAACACAATTTATTTTTTATTATTTTAGTTGCATCCTTTTAATATATATATAAACAAATTTTGTGGTAAGGTAAAGAAATTTTGGGTTAATTTAAAATATAATGCATTCAAAATAAACAAATTCAATTTACATGCAATCGTATCTTAAATATGGCTCTTTCTATACCAATATGAGACGATGAAATAACAAATTTATATAACAAGAACACATAAAACCAAAAAAACCAAAAAAAAAAAATGTTTGAAATTTCCATTATTCTACGTAACCAGATAAAAAACAAATATCTTATACACAATTCATAATTAATGAAAAGTCTGCTAAAAGCGGCACATAGTGGAAGAATATACCATTAGAAATTGGTCAAATTGGTCAATACGATTCAAATTCTAAATGTAGTTTAGAAAGAATGCATTTTGAAAGGAATTTTTTAAAATACTAGTTTTCGAGATGCCAGAAATTAATAAAAATTTAAAACATTTGAAATTTAAAGTATAAGGCTCCAAACACCAATAATTTTCCTTCCATGATGTAAATATTTTTATATATATTTCAAATATCTTAGAAATGTATCATTGTATTTCTTAGGGTTTAGGGATATAAAATTGTTTTTAATAGCAACCAAACATTTTTCTAAATTACGCACTGTAATTTATATGTAATGTTATTTAAATACAAATTACATAAAAACTTTGACTTCAAATACTTACGTATTTTTAAAATTTACTATAATATTTATTGCAAAATTCGTTTTAATAAACACATTGTATATATGATTATAAAAGTTATTGTAAAATTTCACACCATTGCCTCCAACAAGTTTTCTGGGCTTTTCCAACGAAATATTATGTATAAAAAATATTTTTTAACACTTTTAATTTTTTTCACTCCAAACGAGATTAAAAAATCAAAAATAAAAAGATACATAAAAAATATTGGTTCATTTAAGAATTATAAAATATAAAATAAACAATTCTTTTTTTTTGTAATATGTAATTTTCTTGTTTGCATATTTCAATAAAAATATAAAAAATAACCAAAAAATATCATTTTATGCTTATTTATAAAAATTATATAAATTTTCATACAAATAAATTTGCATATGATACACTGAATTGTTTACTACCATCCATCGTGGCAAGTAAAGTAAAAATTAAAATATATAATAATAATAAAACAATGAAAAACGCATAAATAAAATAATAATCCTGAGAATCAAAACGCGATTATTTTCAAAAATAAAATGTGGCTATATATTTTATCCCAACTGAATCATCATAACTGTACATAAAATATTAAGCATTTCCAGTTTAAGATTATTACAGAGCTTGTACAAAGCAAATTACATTCTAAGCTTTAAAATATTTCAATAATTTGTTTATGCCTCAAATTTGATCTTAGTATACTTCAACTTAGATAATTTTGAATTTTGATAGAATTTAGAAATAGCGGACAATATAGGAATGCATGGAGCAAAATTATTATTGAAATTCAAATTGATTCTTAAACTTACCTAGTACATTATGTATCGTAATAGTTTCAAAGTTGGAACAAAATTTAGTTTCAAAATAATAAAACGTTTCATATTTTCTAAATTTATTTTGATTAAATTAATCTAAAAAAGAAATTTGTATATTATTTTTTCAAATATTCATATACTTTATTATATAAAATATATTATGTATTTGCTATTAAAAAATATTTAATAGCAAATGCGGCCATCCCACAAAATAACTGAATATTAACAATAAAATTCAAATTCATATTCATTCATGACATTATACATAAACATACATATACATAGATATATAATGCTAATATACTATTATGCATTTCTATATTTATTATTCTATTTAAGTATAATATATGTACATAATATAAATATTAACAAATTTGAATCAAATTTTTTTTTACTTATCATTTTATAATACATAATATTAAATTTTAAGAAAATAGATTATTAAAATTATGTAAAATTCAATTTACATAAGTGTAAAATTATTTAATTCTAGAATAAATTCTTTTTATCATTTTTCTAAAGCAAATAATGGTACATATTCCCAAATACAAATTTAAACGTTTATCATCTTTGGATGTAACAGAAAAAAGTGTTTTTAAAATAAAACAATTTATAATAAAAACAAGTTATAAAAGCATGAAGGATACAATCAATTTGCAATGCGTATTTTTTATTTATGTGGTCGCATATTAGAAAATCATTTTCCTCAAAAGATTTTTTTTAAATATTAAGATAAACATTTCTTACATAAGATTTCCATTTGTAGAGAAAATTATAATATTTTAATGTTTACTATGTACTACATTTTTTATTTATACGGGTTGTTTGGTTGCTGTGACATTGGTTTATTATGTGTAGAGAGAAAATATCATAAATACAAATTCACATGTGTAAATGTTATCACAGATAGATCCTCGTGGGAAATAAAACATATTTAAAGTTTTTGTTTACTCGGAAAATTCGCAATTTATATTTTTACAAAACTATTTATACATAAATTTATCATGATTATATGTTTTTGAAACATGTATGTACATTATTTATGTATATTTAAAAAAAATATTACTTGTTAATTTTATTGATGTCATTATGCATTTATACAATTGGAATTCAGTCTATAATTATAGGCAAAGTTTATAATTCATATTTATTAAAAAAGAATGTTTTAAAAATTTATTATCTTTTAGTTCAATTAAATGTTAGTTTAATTTAATTCTCATTAATTAAAACAAGTTTTACTCCTAATTCGACAGAAAATTCTCTAAAAATTTATTTATAAAAACCATCAAAAATGTATTCATTATATTATATTTTTACCAAAGTAATTTTTTAATAAAATTATTTTCCCAAATGTAATTATTTTAGAAGAATAAAACCAATTTCAATAATAAAAAAAATGTATTTCAGAAATTTTATTATGAAAGTCACAGTCAATCCAAAAAACTTTGAAATTATTAAAATATTTTATACATTATAAAATAACAAATAAAAACTAATCAAAAAAAGTTTTATTTTATATATTTTTCCAGTTAATTCAAAACTTTATTTGTTTTTACGTATATAATATTATATATTTTGGAAAATTTTACAATTTTCGTAGACAATAATTTTTGGTATTATTTCAACAAAAAATAATTCATTTCAGATTTTTTTTTACTAACCAAAATAATATAATTAACAAAAGGATATACACGTAGAGATACATCCTTTTATATCAAATTTCTAAAATATATATATACATATAACAAATCAAAAATATTATTGTTGACTATATTTATAATGTTTTATTTCATGAATCCAAGAAATGAATATGTCCCAAATGTATTAAAGAAATATAATTTATCCTTGCCAAAAATATAAGATGTTACTCTATATATCCTATTATTATTCTTCTTAATATTATTATCCATACATAATACATATAATACTCGTAGAGTAGATGATAAGTTATTTGAGATTAAGCTCATCATTATATGTCATATTTGATATTTGTGATAAAATCAATAAATATGCATAAATTTGAAATATTTGATATTTTGATAGATATTTATTGTTGTTTTTAATATTTGTTTTTCATTTGAATTTCTGATAAAATATGCTTATTTTATATACATGATTATGTATGTTTGATAATTTTGAATAAATAAACTACATATATAGTTTACTTTTAAGTAAGGAACTTTTAAGTAAGTCTAAAACAATTGAATATAATGTAAAGAATTAATATTTTTTTACATTGTTAATCGAATATTATTTCTAAATTACTATGAAATTCTTATCGAATGAAAAACATTTGAAATTTATTTTTTATTTTCACTTTCTTTTGGAATATCCCACAAATTTATAATTAAAATTCATATTATTTCACATTTTTCTTTTGACTATACATATAATAAAAATCATCCTTAAGGCGCAAATAAAATATAATTCCAAATAATTATTTTATTTGTATAAAAAATATCCTGCACTAAAATAGATAATATAAACCATCAACAAAGGATAAAAGGACATTCACAAAACAATTAAAGGTAAAGACCATTAAAATATCGTAAGTCACTATAAACTATATCTAAAATATAGTAAAAAAGACGAGTTTATCATATATTTATAATTTCATTTCTCATAAATTTGTATATAATAAAATTTTATTTTATAAATTTTATGTAAAACGTTACTTTTTTTTGTGTAGAAAAACGTTTAAATTATCATTTTCTTTATTTCCTTTCTTTTAACATTATGTATCTATACCAGAAAAGAAAGATCTGTATATTTTTATGGTGAATTTTCTTCATTCTTTGAAGCTAATGCTCCAAAAAAAACTTTATATAGAAATTTATCCATTATTGAGCTGCTAACAAGAAAAATGAGAATTTGAATATTTTATGAATTTATAGAATTGTGGTATATATAAGTTATTTTCTAATCCAATTTTTGATATATATTTTTTTCTTTTATTGTGAATAATTTTTATATCATTCTGTTTTTTTAATAGAATGCAAAGAGAATTTTATAATCACAATTATAATAATAAATTATGTAATAGGTAATATATTTTAATAAGAATTAAACTTTTACAATATTTGAAATGAAAAATTTACATTCAAATTAAAAAATGTAGAAAGGAAACTCTTTTTATAAATCAACTACATAAAAACAATTTTTTAGATATTATTATTAATTTAGCAAAATACTTATGTAATATAATTTTTTATAATAAGATTGTATCTAAAGGAAAGCGTTATAATAATTTTAAAATTTCAATACGAATAATTTCCAATAAGATCGTAAAACTATAGGAAAATATAATTATAAATTTGGTATTCACTTAAAATATAGAAATTTAACACCATTAGATATGAAAATATAAATGAGTATATTATTTGATGGATGTTATCATTTATTAAAAGTATTAAACTCGTATTTCCTTACTAAAGAAGATCTTCATATTTAATCTCGCAAAAAATGAATGTAATTTAAAATTAATAGAAATAAATTAAATTTCATAATTAAATAACAAATTTATAATTTTCAGCATTTCCATTCAATCAAAATTCTCATATAATCATGTTCTATTTTTCGTTGATAAATCTTAACTTATAAGTTAAATTATTCCTAATTTTCATTTTATAATATATATATATATATATAATATATTCCCTTAATTGAAGAATAACATAATCTTTTTAATATTAAAATCCTTGTTTAAAAAAAAGAACATTTAAGGTAAGTTTTCATCCTTGTTATTAGCCATTTTTCAAATTTCAAATTTTTTGTAAAGAAAATTAAATTAATTATTCATTACTTTTTATATATTTCTTTTGTATTATAATTGAAAGTTATAAAAGAATTTTCCTTATAACGGATATTTTCTTCCATCCTTTTTTTCTTAGTTATAAAAATAGTTTTTCTTATTTGTAAAAGTTTTTTCATTGCGTTTTTGAAATGCGAAAAACTTAACTTTTGTCTTTTGAAATTATGGAAGAAATTGAGAAAGTTATTACTATACAAATAGAGATAGAGATGTTAGAAAAATAAATAATTTATTTTGTAATTTTTGTATTTTTCTTTAAGAAGATCTCAATTAAAAATTAAATATTTTAAAATATGTTTTAATGTTAATATTTACAATATTTTAGATTTAATATTAAAATTATATTTTTTTTTGAAAATTGATATACAATAACTTTATATATATGCTGTTTCCAAATTTTGAAGAATGCTAATAGAATATGGTTAAAAGTAGACCTATAAAAGATTTCAGAACTTTTAGATGAAAATAATATGAATTTCAAATTTCAAAATGAAATGAATTCCAAAAAAAATTTAAATATTATAAATTATTAAGTAGTAAATTTTAATTTTTTGATTATTTAAATATTGATTTTAATGAACTATACCTTAATGGATCCAATACTTATTTATAATAAAAAGTTTCATTAAATTATTTTAGAAGAAAAACAAATCTGTAGAAATATTTCCAATCATATAGGAAGGATGTGTTTATTAGAGTATGAAATATTTATTATATCCATAAACTTGTACCCCTTAATAATAATGAAGAAAATAAATTATTATGAATAATATATTTATATAAATATTTTAAGAAAGGTAAAAATATATTTTCCTTTCCTTTTTTAAATATATGAAAGAAAAAATATATGAAAAGTTTGTTCTCTTAACTTAAATAGAAAACTAAAAGTACTACAGTATAATTATACATACATATATAAAATGTATAAAAACAATGATGATCCTTATCTATTTGCTAAAAAATTTATATTGTAGAACAAATACTTCAAAATTATTTATTTAATTTTTTGATAATATAAAACAGGGAGTCTCATTCTATCTATATTCTACACGTACAATTTTCTAAAATTAAAAGACCAACTTATTTGATAAGTTCCGAGATTGCTAGCCTGAAATTTAACAAGTGATGACTCTGATGACTATCTTGTTTGTAATTATAATGCAAAATGAAATAATTTCAAAAATTAAAATTAAAATTTATTTATTTTTTACAAATGGTATATAATTGAGTCGTTTGAATCAAATTTACATAAAAAGTATTTAAATTTTTACTACCCCTGTATAATTTGTAATATACACTCGTATATATGTATGTAGTAAGAAATTTTCATAAAATAATTTTTTTGGACAAAAGGCAAATCATCTTTTTATATATTTTTATCATCAAAAATAAATATACTTTATTATATTTATATATTATTTCAGGTACGTTAAATTTTAATCATCACTTAACTTCTACGTTAAGGATTAACGCTTTCTTCATATATTTTTTCGTATAGAGCCTGAAAAATTAGTTTCTTTCTTTTTACTAAAACATTAACAACGTAATGTATAAAGTATTATGTATAAATACGTATACATAACTAAAAATAAAGTATTATAGATATTTTGTATTTTAAACTTTTATGAATTGGCAATTGGCATTAAAAAAAGTAAATTTCGTTTCTTAAATATTTTTAATTTAATTTATTTTGCCCACTTTGTTATAAATTATTCAAATTATTACCGTAAAATTATATGGAACTTTTGAGTAAGAAACTTATCCATTTTTTTTTGTAAAAGAATAAATTTTCAACAGCTATCCAATGTTTGTTATTGTTTGAATTAAATTATCTTTCTTTTTGCTGGAAATAAAGAAATAGAAGAAATATTTTATTAATTTAGTAAAACAAAATTATTTCTATTAATTGTTCTTAATAATTTTAGAAAAAGAAATTAAATTAAAAAATATGTCTTTTCAATTTCGCATGCAATAAATAAGTATGCAATAATATAAAAGTTTTCCTTATATAAAAACTAATTTTCACAATTTATTCACACAATTTAATTAAATTTACAAAATGATGTGATAACAGAATTGGACAGATTATACATTATTTGGTTTCATTAAATTATAATACATAATTTTAAATTTGTATATTGTACATATGTATATGTATTTCAATATTTTGAAAAGCAATTGTTGAAATTTATATAATTAAGTATTCAAATTATTTTGTAAATTAAACATATAAGTGTAATAAAATTGAACAAAGAAATATCAAATTAATTATGGTATTAATTATAGTATCATTTTACATCCAATAACTTCCAAAATGCACAAAAATTAATTAATCATATTAATTTATTTTCTTTATAAAATATTGAAATCTATGGTATTATATTTTTGATAGGTTTTTAAATTAAAGATTATATCGATAAACTTATAAATAAAGGACTATCAGTTAACATAGGTGAAAGTAGTTCATTATAGTGATGCATGCTTGTATTCTTGTATATAATTACGTGCAATAATAAAAAATACATATATAATGTTGTACAAAAGGCATAAAATATAATTAAATATACAATAATTATTTAAAAGCAATATAAAGGAAATTGGCAAGATGACGAACTCAAACAAATTCAAAAATTTTACAATTTTGTCGGTCAATACATGATATGATACATATAATTATTATAATAGTATCATGTTATTAAATTCAATTATTTAGTAGCATTTCAATTCTACATATACTATATATATATAGATAAATTCCTCAACGCATGTAATATATATAGATAAATTCCTCCATTATGTATTGGTATACTCTGTATAATATGCGTAGGAAAACACATACGTTTGATTGATAAATTATTAACCTTCACCAATTTGTATCAAAACAATATCGTTATAAATTAGCACATAAATTCCAAACGCATGTAATGTCCTCATATAACATTATAATATTTTTAGAATATGACGATTTTGATACTTCTACAAAATTTATATTTTTCTGTTTTAAAAAAATTGATACATAATTTTCATTTAATGTCCAAGAGTCCAAGTAACGACAGATATAAAAAATAATTGCTATGCAACCTAAAATATAAATAATCATATCATCGTCCTTGTATATTTAATGAATGAATACAAAATTTTATGTAAACTTATTTATAACATAGCTATATAGAATATTTATATTTGAAAATATACAAATATTCGCCAACAATATTTCTTGTTATTTTAATGATATCTAGTTAGTTCTATGGTAGTTTGTTAGCTACATAATTTGAATTTATAATTCGATATTTGAAATTTTTTGTTAATGTGAAATTGTTTCATTACAAATATTACAATTTTGGAGCAATATTTATAACAATTATAGACTTGCATATGCAAACTACTCGAGTATATTGCATAAATCAAATCTCAAGAATTCTTTTATATTGAAGTTTATATATAATGGAAATTTAAATAAAATTAAACATAATTTTATACTTTAATTTTGTATTAAATTTCCAACAAAAAAATATTTCCTATTTTTTTTTTATCTATAAAATATATATAATTAATTTACACTATAATTTTCCAAAGTTTAAATGAGTTTTCCTGCTTAATTTTTTATGTTTCTGCCGTTTGTATCTAATATAAAAATAAAATAAAAATAGTGACTTGCATATAAATCAAAGTTTACAACTTAGAAATTTTCTGACTGCCACTTGTGTTACGCCAGTGTTAATATTGTATATAAATGTATATCATACGAGAAATAATGGTAAAAATTAAGGGAAACAAAATTATTTTTTTCGAAATTTAATTATTTGATTCAGTACAGTTTTAAAAATCAACAGATGCTTTAAAATTTTGTATATAAAGTTTTCTTGAATAAATCGTATCAAATGTAAAGGATGGCGATTAAATATATTTCCTATATTAAATATAAAATGTAGATTTTTATATTTCTATGATTTAAGATAATTAACTAGTAATAAATTCATTTTTAAAATTTTATTTATATGATAAAAATAATTATAAGCAATTGTCCATTATCAAATTTGAAGTACAAAATAATTACACAATAACCGAAAATTTACATAATCGAAATAATTATATTAAAACTGGCTAACACCTACATATATATAGTATTTTGTTTTATCTTCCTTATTTTCACTAAAAAACATGAATACATTTTAAAATAAACAAAAAAATCTTATATTTTGGTATCATCTGCACTAAATGATCAATTTATCATATCTTGCTACGTTTTAGTTCATATGAAAAATTATTAAATAATAAACCAAAAACAACAGTTTTTTCTGGACAAATTCATATATTTTTATATTATTTGTTCGTTTAACTTCTAAACATTTTTTACAAATTACTTAAACACTTCAAAGCAATATTTTTTTACCAAAATCAATACTTTCAAAAAATATCTTTTCCATAATATTTAATATTGATAATTAATCTCTCTTAATAGAATTAAAAGAACTGGCGCATGTTCAATATTTATTAAATTTTTAAGAGAAATATTTTTCATTTTTAATCCTGAAGTATTTATAAATAATGGTGTCGTATTAAGCATATAAAATAAACCAAATTAATTAAGTTTTCAGAAAAGAATGTATAGATACAGTCTGATACACAATATTTAAGGATTCTCCTAACTATTTGAAACAAAAAAAATCGTTAAGCAAGTCTCGTATTAAATTTAATAAATGAGTAAAGGGTAAATTCTGTTGAATATAGCAAATTTTAATTGTGCAAAGGATGTTGCATGAAAGAAATATGTTTTTAATAATCAGGGTAAGTATTTATTTATAAGGAAGGACACTGACGTTAATTTTACATGAAACAGTAAGAAATATTCGCCAGGAATTAACACAAAACAAATAAGAGTTTAATATGCGTTAAAATATGATTTTGTGATTTAAGTAAAAAAACATAATGTAAGAATAAATTAATATAACTATAATAAAAACTTTCCAATTTTTGAAATATCTAAAACAAAGATTTTTATTTTAAAAAACTTGGTATATGGTCAATTCTAATATAATATTATAATTTAATGTCAAAACCTTCTTATTGTACTATTGTACATAAGTATAATTCATTCAAATTTAAAAATTAGCAAATTTTATGCATTAATCTTTTTTTTATTGTCAGATAGGTAATTTATATTATTTTCAAAGGTACCGACATTACTTTTGTAACAAAATATTTCTAAGAACTTTAATTGCAATAACATATATATCCTTGAATAATTTTCAATTACAAAAAAAATTCAAGTACATAGCTATGTATGTTTTTTTTGTAAAAATATAAATAATAATCAAATATCCAAAAGAATAAAAGCCTATGATTAAATATTCTATTTGATGCAATACAATTTGCTTTCCCGCAAGTTAGCTTTTTGAATTATATTTTATATGGCAAACTTTCAATTTTATATATGAATGAATATTTAATTTAATAATTGACAAAAAATAAACAAAACATCGTCTAACGTCTACATTAATTTTTATAAAAATATACGTATTCATAAATTATTACAGTTTATCATCATAAATGTCTTTTTATAATTCAGTAATTTTTTCATATTATAATTTTATGGTCCATTCATCTAATTAGAATATTCAATTTTCCTTATAATCTTTTACACAATTATATAAAAAAAATGTAGCATATCCTATTTGTTGTCCTTTTTCAAATAAAATGTCTTTAAATTTATTTTTTTCATAGCAGAATCAAAACGTATCAATTTCAATATAATTATATATGAAAAATCACAATAAGCATAAAGGATACTGGAATCGCATACAATCATTTAATGTCCAATTAATATGACCTGTAAACTTTGTGTGATTCATATACATATGTACATAATTGCATAAAAATATTTTTCATTAACATAAAGGATACAAGTATCTTGTTATTATAATCATAAAGAGAATTATGATGAAAGGGAATTGTGGCAAGGGTGACAAGTGTGTGAAATAATAAAAAATAATTCCTCAAGGCAAAAATTATAATCCAAAATTTGTTGATTTTTCTCTGTTACATATGCTACATTTACATACAATTAATTGACCATTCAATCAAAAAAAAATTAAGATTTTTACGCAAAATAAACATTTGGAAAACTGGAGATTATTTTTAGCTTTTGTAAACAATATTTTAAAAAACATGATAATAGACGATTTTTTTGATGTCACCTTTTGATCCATTTATTTTGTGGTATGTGCAAATATTTACCAGTAGATATTTTCTGCTTTAATGGGGTACTGTGGTTAATTAATGGTTTTTTAATGTTCAAAGGATTTTTTTTTCGAAATATTCACATTGAAATTAAGGTAAACAATTTAAATGGGTACAATTTCCGGCCTAACTTTCACTCGAATATTCTGGATGGTATTTTAAAATTGCTTTTTCTAATTTTGATAACAATTTTTATTGATATAATTAATTTTATACTACTGTATTGTATATTTCTTACATAAATTTATGATCATTAAAATTTCCACTATATTTTGATGATCTGAAATATTTCATTTCTATATTTACGATCAGTAAAAGTAAAATAATTAAACATAAATACTTACATATATTCAACTTTAACCCTTTTATTTCAATGAAACATATTAAAAATAGTCTTTTTCGAAACTACGATTGCCATAAAATACAAAAAAATTTGTTGCATGCAAAGTCTATTATTTTTTACCAAAAATAATAATAATCACTTCAACCCTTCTTGCAATGAAATCATCATCATCAGATCAATGGCCTAAGGGCGTTTTATTAACATATTATTGTTTTTACTATTTAGTCTTTTTTGGTAATTGAAAAAAGATTTCAAAATCTAAAAAAATACATTGTGCAATTGCAATTATGTTTAATGTTTTGGAAACAACAAAAATACATAAAAATTGAAACTTGAAAACATTAAATTTCAACCGAGATATATAAACAAAAAATATTTATAGACCCTTGAGGGCAAAACCACCGAAATATAAAATAGATGATTGTTTTTTGTTCCAAAAATTGAAATATTAATAGAAAAAAGGTTTGTCAATTTTTTTTTGGTTCATTGCTTTTCTAATAAAACAGGACGAATAAATGATGATGTTGATAATAATGGTAATAATGATGGCCAATCTTGTGATACCTAAAAAATAAGACCAGAGTTTCATTTTACAAAAAATTGTTGTTTAGGAATTTTGCAAACCATTGCAAAATATAAAACCTGAAAAAAACATAATCCTAAATTTAAAAATGAATATGGTTGATGATATTTTTATTATTAGAAAGTTTTCTATAATAATTCAACCTAGATAAGGTTTATCAATAATTATGTTGACTAATCAAATCTTTCAGGTATACTCTTGATTCATAATAACCTTGAGAGAGATTATAATTGATTAAATATTTGGTGTACGTGTAGTATTTTTATATTCAGAAATATATTTGATATTCAGAAATATATTTTATATATATTAAATTTCGTTTATATGTATCCTAGAAAAGATTTAGGATAGATAATAACGAAATATATACAACTTAGTATAAATCTGAATTTGTTTTAGATTAATGTAAGAATAATTTGGGTTTCGAACGTTCAAAATGAATTTATTATATGAATGGAAGATCGATGCCTACAAATTGTTAAAAATTTCAAATATATAATTGTTGTTATACTGAAATAATCAAAATAAAATTGAAATTAAAGTAAGCAAAGTAATAAATCAAATTTAACTATAAATTGTATCAACAGAATAGCAATAAACTTTTAAAATTGATATGCTATTAAAATTTAATATATATTTATAGTATGTTTCAAAGTATTAATCATTAGAACAGTGTCTTCTGTTACGTATACGTGGTTATAAAAACTGTCATTATGTCTAACATAAAATTAAAGTAATATATATTATACTTTTAGTTCGACAAATTCGCATTAAGATAATTATAATTATTTTTTTATATATTAAAAATTAAAATTGACAAAAGTAATGAAAGATTTTTATAAATTATATCCGAAATTACACAAAGTAGAACAGATATCAATAATTTTCTTATGGAAATATTTGATGTAAGACTGCAAAGTAGTGATATTTGATAGTAATTCAGATTCGTATCAGACACTAACACTATATATGTTATTTAATAAAATTTAATATTTATCATTTTCAAAAATTATTTAAGAATTTTTGATTACATAGAAAAATATTTATATATATTTATATTTATATATATATTTATATATTATATATACTATAAGTATATATATATATATATATATATATATATATATATATATATATATATATATATATTATATTTCGTTTATACAAAATTCCAGGTGTCCACATATTGAAAACATTAACACGATGAAACGAAATGAAAATATGTTATCTTTGTCTTCACGATATTTTCACTTCATATTAAAATCTGTTGCATTCCACCAGGATCTTTTATATATGTTATATGTACATATAGTAATGTGAAAGGATATAGAAAAAAGTTTAAAGAAAAGACAGAAATAATTGTATAGTATAAAGAAAATAATATCTATTGGGAAAAATAACTATTTTTGTGTGTTTATTAAAACTCAATTTGAGGTTTCCTCGTGTCCTTTAAAATGCTATAAATATAAGAAGAAGAAAAATAAAAAGTACAGTTATAATAATGTGTTTTTAAATTAAGGACTTGTTGACAGTAAATTTAAAATTGAAAATATTTTCTATATATAATTTTTTTTAGCTATGTACCTGGAAAAATTAGAAATTTAATTATTAGTTTATTTAAAAAATGTTTCAATACCAAATGGAATTCAAAAATATCATGAAAATATGCTAAAATTCAAGTAATAAATGCGAAAATATAACCATAATAATTATTTCATTAATGCTTAGCAAAGAAATACTGATTCTGAAGTTGCCTTAAAATTTAATACTATGTGAATGTGGAGATAGGTTATTTCAAAATATGCTGACAATAACGACAAACTATATAATATGCTTATAAATATAAGACAATTCTATTATAATAATATATTTTTCGCACTATATTGAAGCTGATGTGAACCCAAAATTGACGAACAAAATTGTTTTCCTCACTTTTTAGTTGGATTATTATATAATTTTCTTTTTAAATAATTGTTTTTCCTGCATAGAACACCGGAATTGTTTTATGTTGAATTCTAAATTAACTATATAGATCTACCTTATACATAATAACATTAATTTTTCCATATACTCAACATAGCAACATTATGTACTTGCACTTAATATATATTTTTTTCTGATTATAAAAAAAGTTTCATATGTTTTTTGTATTAAATTGAGTTTTCTCATTTTCAACTCAATTGCATTTTTGGTAAAAACATTTATATTTATAAACTATTTTGGTTTTAAAAAAATATGTAAACTTATTTTGTCTCAAAAATACCTGAAAAACTATCATACTGGTGACAATCTAATTATATATACATACATATTATACAGTTGTTGGCAAAATAGCATAGGGGAAGTTAATTAGATTTTGGAACAGTTTATCTATAATATATGTATGCTATACATTGAATAATATATTTATTGAAAAATTAGTATATTATATATATTTACGAACAATACACGTAAATGTAATTTATTAAATTCCATAAAAATAATTTAATTTACGAATTTATTTATTTCTGGTAAAATACGAAAAGAAAATTACGTTTAGTTTTTTGAATTGTAATTTGATTAAGTTTCTACACTCAGTTGGTTGATAAAGAAATTATGTTGTTTGCACTATGCACGAAATGCTAAATAAATATATTTAATAAATTTACATTAAATTACATACTTATTAAAAATTAAAAATTTTTACATTTAAATTAATATTTACTATTAAAAATTAGCAAAATAACTATAATATAAATTATATTTATATAATTTATAAAAATATAAATATTTTCCAATAAAAATAAATTATATTTTTATTTCATAAAAAATCTAATGCCTTAAAGGAATTTCGGCATACATTTTTGAAATCTATTTCAATTATTTTTTCACTTTTCCTCCAAAAAATAAAAATTCATAAACTATTTGATATAATATTTGATATGTTATCTCTTCGCTAACAATTATAAAAAACTTAAATGCAATAACAATATATATTATAGTAAATGCTATAAAGCAATCAAAAATAAAAACAACTTTGTTAAAACATAAAAATACTAACAACAATATTGTAGAAATGCGGTTTCAAAATTAAAAATGCATTTAACCAAAAAAAAACTAAAAAATATTTATATCAACATATAAACACTAATAAAAAACCCTAAACAAATTTTCATTTATTTATAAGCAAACAAACAAAACACCCCAAAAATAGTGGCATATACTATGTTGCAATTTTGTCATTATGGCTAAACAAAAATTAATTTAGCACACTATAATATCAGACAGTGTTAAAATCATCACCCAAAAAAATTATTCAAAACAATAGAACCAAAAAATCTTATTTTTCTATGAGTCAACCATAAAAAAAATTCATTAAATCTTCAAATGAAACAGAATTATTAATGAAACACGAAAAAAACACACAAAAAATCCTTATACCACACAAAAAAAATCATATTTCGCGTAATAAATAAATGAATGCATTTTTTCATATATATAGATATATACATTTTTATAAATATAATCTCCATTAAAAAAGGATAATGGAATAACTAAAGGGTTTTTTTTGTTAGAATATATAACACCAGCTACTAACAGAAATATTTCAAAGTGGATATTTGCTTGTCCTCTAGTGACGGAGTGAAATAAAAATGAGGAAAAGTGCAATATGCATATAACATACAAAAATTAATATTTTTCCAGTCACTAATGACCAACAAAACAGAAACAAGGAACAACAAAATTATGGACAGAAAAAATACCAAATGCATTTTCATTTTTGATAACGATGACTAAATAAGCATATTCCACATTTTCCTTTTTTTATGTTTTAAGCTTTGTGCATATGAAATTGAAACGACAGAATTCCTTGTTGCACTAAATTAATATTTTATGTGACATAGACTAGAGTAAAATTAATTGTAAGGAAAAAGGAAGATTGGTACTTTTGATATTTCATTATCATAGCCGTGAGGAAAATAACAATTCAAAGTGTATAATAATTAGTTATATTCTAATAAATAGGATATACTTCATGTTATGGGCTTATTTTGATTGAATAATAAAAATAAGCAATTATATTTTTCAGTATTTTTACATAATAATTAAATTTATTAGCATTATGAACTATTAATACTTTAAATTATTACTACTGAAGGAATGTTAATATAATAACAATATAAATGTCCTTAGTTCTAGAATAATATTTGAATTAATTACTTTGTACGGTTTTAATTTGATAGATTTTTAAGAATAAAAACAACAATTTATTTAAATATTTCAGTAACAAGCGTATATAGAAGGTTAAACTAAGATTGGTAAAATTCAGATATTGTACATAATAAATTATATATGTTTATGTATTTGATAGACGAAACTATAACTTGTAAATATAAATTGCAAAATATTTCCGATAATAAAATTATAAATAATTTATCTATGATATTTTTCATCTTACTTTTTTATATCATATTAAATTATATGAAAACTATTTTAATAAATAATAAGAATATTTTCTTTCTAGTGGTCTTTATCTTCCCAAATTTTCCTTTTTAAGAGTTTGTATGAATTTTCCTTTTGAGACTAAAAAACATTTTTATACATATTTGGTTGAACACATTTTACTTATATATTTAAAAGCACACCAAAAATTGAACTTAAATTATGAATGAATTTATATATCATCAAGTTTTATGGACTGTTGACATTTTCTTTTTTGTAGTTTTATGTTTATGGCTGTTTAAATTCAATTACGACCATAAAATATGAGAAAAAATTGAAACTTTAAAAATTTCACTATTCCTCCGATAAAATTTTACTACCTACCACACAAACATTTCAGTCAATTGATCAAAGTCAAACATTTTTTATTGCTATTCCAAATTTATATACACTTAAGTAATGTGAACACAAGGAACTGAAAATTCGAAAAGAAATAGTATAATAAAAAAATGAGTAAAATGTGATGAAAACCTAAAAACCGTAAATAAAATATGGTTGTTTAGTTGCGATACAAAATGGTCTAAGCTATTTTCTCGTTATTTGCATTTGCTAAAAATAAAAAAGATAATTTAAAATTGCATCATAAATTTTATCAATCATGTCGCTGCAACAAGTACAATTCTTTTATGGTCCTACTAATAGAAATTTATGATATTTTATGCCAAAATTTTTTATTGCGTATAATTTAAATACAAACTATTTTCTATTTTCAATATAAATCTTGGTAGGTATATTGAACAGACTTGTTAGCTCATCAGCATCGTATGTAAGATCTATTGAATATGTTATAGAATATAGTTTATTTTTTATTACATTCTCATTAATTTTCGAAAAAAGTTTGAATTATTTGGAATTTCCTAAATTTTAAAAAATCACTGATATTCTTTCTTTCATGTAATTCATAATTTTATATCTGTAAATCAAAGATTAATAAAAACGTTAATATTTCATTAAATTAATAAATTTCTAAAATGAAAAATAATGTTTTTACCTGTTGATTTAATAAACTTTGGCATGGCATGAAATTTCTATCGTGCTTTTTATCAATTTATAATTAAAACGATAACAAATTGAATTTAAAAAATAGTAAAATATTTTTTTTTCTCTAATTTTGATTAATTTTCTTTTGATTTTCGTTCTGCTCTCTTGACATTTATAAGGTTTTTCCTGCAAATATTTTTATTTATAATTGTATATATTATATTGGATTTTACAATATTATGGCATGTTTAAACATATTTTAAACATTTATATTTTTTAACACATTTAGTCCTTGTAACACGCTAGAAAAATGTAAATATTCAGACAAAATCACTGTAAATTGATTTATTTATAAAATATAAACATGAATTTAGTTTTAAAATTTAAATGAATTTAATAAATATTTTAAAATTAGGGAAAATCATGGCAATAAATAATTATTAGAAAGATAAATATTATATGTATAACGATATCAATTTTTTATTCGAAATTATTGTTTGAATATAATATTCAATTAAGATATATAATTAATTGTATATATAGCATGATTTTTAAAATAAAATTTTAAATAAATAAAAATGTTAATCAAATCGCTGCAACAAGTACAAGGAAATCAATGAAATCATGCCCTTTTATCTGCTACGATGTATTTTTAGTATAATGTAATCCTTAATGACAATAAGATTTTTTAAAAAATATCTTCCCCGACCGATGATTTGTATAACATATATTGCCATTGTAATGAATTATGGTACGATAAGTCATTTTTTAGGATTGATTCTCTGTCTAGAGAACGATATTAACTTCAATTCAATAACAACACTTTATTTTTGTTTATAAATTAGAAATAACAATATTTTGGTTATTATATTCATTAACAAAGGATAATAATAGGATAATAGCTATTAATTATCACGTTTCATAATTAAGGACAATTTAGATCTACTAAAGTATCTCGTGTAATAAAAAAAAGCTTTACTTTCCTAGATATATTTTAGCAAATTACTAAAAAATAAAATTAATAATAAAATATAGTCTAATTTTATATTTCTAAAAACCGTGAATGGTAAATTTAGTGGTTTTCAATCACCATTTACTCACTCTTATTCATTGTAATTTTTCCCAATATTGTTTTTACAATTATTTCTTTTATTTGTATACAATAGTTAGTAGGAAATCTGAAAAAAAATCAGGAAATTATTTTTTTAAATTTTTAATCTGGATATCCTGATAGGAAAGTCAATCAACTGGTAAATTGATATTGTAATGGACATTGACAAATTTGTACAATTTGATTGAAATAAAATATTCAATTTTCAACATTTTTGTGTCCTGATACAAAATTTTGTGTTTTTTTATTTCCAATGCGGTTTTTGTTCCGTTTTTTTTAAATATATCTTCATGTAATATTTTTCCTTTTTTCTGAAATTGTTTTGATCATCGCCAACACTATTATTTTTATTGTATGTGAAATTATTTCGTGTTTAATTGAAAACCGAAAAAATAGGATTTTTGTCTGAATAAAATAAAAATAAAAGTAATTGTAATTTATTTATTTATTTTAGTTGAATTTAAATTAAATTAATTTTATGGTAACGAATTATAAATAAAATCTGTTTTTAATCATTAAAATTAAGATATTTATATCTAAATGGGAGAGCAGAGCAGCTGTCCGAAATTTAAAAGAAACAATATTTAACAAACATCAAAAATTATTTTTTTAAGTGTGTGAAAATGGAGAAATGAATAAAAAAATATTTTTTTGAAGACAATAATTATTTATATCTTTAAATTATTTCAACTGAAAGAAATTTCCAAATAACTTTTAAACTGGCAAATTATTTTTAGTTATTTTTCATAAAATAATAATCATATTCATTCGAAATTTTTAAAGCGAAAAAATGAAATAATAAAAGTTTATTTAAAAGATTGATAATCAGTAAAGTTTATTCATTAATTCTAATAAACATTTATTAAAATTTAACGCTATAGGCTGTAAGTATTTTAATAAACTTCAATTATAAATTAAAATTTGTTTGTAAACAAACTCATCAATATGAAATTTGTTTAAGAAAAATATTAATATTAAAAATAATCACTATAGCTAGGATATTATCTATAGCTGGAAGACTTTTCCTATAGAGTTAAGTTTAATTTAAGAAAATTTAATCTACCATTCTCTTAGTTTTCAAATTTATTGTTTCTTAAAAAAATAAGCAAGAAAATGGATATAATAAAAAAGGACAATATTCATTAGGAGTCCTTATTATATCCCCATTTTTTCTATTGTTTTATTTACGTTTGTAGATGATAAACTAGATGAATTGACGGTTGTACTGTTTTAGAAAGATTGAATACGAAAAATTAACATTTTGTGGATTGTTTTGAGGGAAAAAAATTAGAAATAAATTACCTAGAAAAAACTATATTAAGGAAGTTGAAATTACATATATATAAAATGCTTGATAGTTTTTGTCTTAAGTATTTTTATTTAATAATAAGTTGACATAAAACGTTACTATTTCATCTTAAAAATACTGTAACATTTCGGTAATGGTACTGATGATTATTTCATGTTAAAGTATTTAATATCTCTCTTAACAAACAAATTTGTTATAATCCCTGTAATTTTTAAATTTTAAATATATTTATAAAAGGATTTTTGTATAATTTAAATAAAATATTTAATATAATTTTCTGGCGACAAATCGCCGTTCTTATTTATATTCATAATTAATTCAATTTATCATCAGATGACCCAGAAAATGAATAAATCTGCATGTAATTTATATCTTATTTTATTTTATATAAATTATAATTTTACAGAAAAACAACAGTTTCACAAAATATTAGCATTCAATTTTATCATTTTTTACACATTTGCCTCATTTTAAAAAAATAAGTACTTGGAAAATACATTGCTTCGCTAGGTATTTAATTTGCCACAGAGGACGAGACTTATTCCTAAATATGTTATTTTATTCATTTCTATGTTATTTAATAAGAATACATGTATCATTTCTCCATTTTCTTTTAAGATGTTACTTGATTTGTTACTCTACACTAAAAGGACTCAATGCAAATCGAATCAACAAACTACTTTTTGTACCTAACAATAAAATGATTCCTGGAAAATGTATTATATTAAAACTGTAGATCTAATTTAAAATATAATCTAATTAAATCACATTGTATTTTCAATATCATAATGGTAATATTTTATAAGGAAAAAAAATTATTAATTTAAATATATATTTTTATCTTTTGATAGAAAATAATTTAGTTATATAATACAAATCATATTTTCTTCAATAAAATATTTATTAAAATTACACAAAAATATAACAATTATTATTTTCATATTTATTTTTACAAAACTTTTTCAGAATTTGCTTGGACAAAGTTTAAATTAAGTTTCAAAATAGATAATATTTTTTTAATAATATGTATTTATTATTAAAAAAAGAAACATTTATTTCTATTTTTTAATAATATTTAAAATATTTTTTTTTTTGATTTTAGAATTCGTGATGATTGAATTTTATAAATTAAACTTTTTTACTTAAATAATGTCAAATATATTTTTACTTGATTATATAAATGTTTGTAGATTAAAATACTTTTATAAGATACATATACATATACATGAATATATTTAAATGAAATCAGAAATTATTGAAAAGTTTTATATAACTTTTTCATTTTAATATGCTGTCATAGCGTTGCACATAATAAATTCTGATTATGAAAAGAGACTAGAGGACTTATATTTTATTAAATAGCTACTCAAATGTGAAAACATTATTTGATATATAGAATCTCAAAAGTATTTCAGACACTTAAAATCTGAATATAGTGATGGTTTTAAGAAAGTTGTTATTTCAATTCGTTTATAAAAAACACCATACAAAGGTAAATTTCACGAACCCTTCATAAAAAAGCGAAAAATAAACTGAAATATAATACAGTTGAAAAGTTAATTTGTGTTATTTATCAGGAAGTTCTAGAAAATATGAATATTTTTATTTCATAACATCATACGTCAATCTTGTCAATTTGGAATAGGTATATCTGGAAATAAATATTTTCTGAAAATGATAGTTCTAAAATAGGAATATATTGCTCTGCCAACTGAAAAATAGTAAATAAAGATAATTAAATTAAAAACCAAAAATTAGAATGTAATTACAGAATTTACTTTAATATGAAATTTAATTGATGTAAAATCTATAGTTTAAAAAAACATTGTATTATTTAACATGAAATTCAAGCCACAATCAATAAGAAAATCATTTATGGTTTATAGTTGAAAAATATAATGTAGATTTATATTGCTTCATATCTTTATATATATAGCTTTATAATAGTGTGGAGGAAATTTCGAAAAAAGTCAAAAAAACACTTCAATATAGTTCGATCTTTATACCTTACCCTATTATAGCACTAATTTCTATTTAGTGCTACAATAATCCTATAAATTGTATCCAAATTTCTATAAGATATAATAATCTTGTGTCAACATTTTCTCAATTTGTAATACATATTCAAATTAATTTAGTAATTCAACTAAAAACTCTATGGACATTTTCAATTTATAAACATAAATTTCAATTTCAAGATAATCCATGATATAACAAACAATTTCTTTGTTGTCAATATCACAAAACCTAAATAAACCTTAAGGCTTCAATATAAATAAATAAAAACTGCATCTACTGTTTAGTACTTTGTGCTTTGTATAACATAATATTGTATACATATTTATAATAATATTCATTAAATATCCTTTTACACACAAAATAAAAAACAAGTATCGCCCATTTTTTCGATTATTTTTCTATTTGCAATGCAAATCAATATAAAAATATTTAGATCTTAGAGAAAACTAAAAAGAAAGATAAACTGGAAAATGGCATTTTAAACAATTTTCTCTCTCAAAACTAATTTCTAATATTTGTTTGTACTTATTGGAATGAAAACTGGAAATTTTATCAACCAAAAAAAAACTTTTTTTTGTATGCCTGAAAAATTGAATTTTTAGCAGGTATTGAAGCTTAGATGTAAATTCGTCAAAGGAATCGGTGATCACTTTTATATGAATGTTTGATATTCTAAAATTATTTTTTTCCTTGCTTTATTTTTTTTTATTTTTTTCCTTGATGCATTTCATATGATTAAAATAGGATGTAAAAGGTGTTTGTGTACATCCTTCTGAATATTATAATACCTATATTAAAATATAAATATAAAAATTGTTATTCCAGAGTATACTTTGATGACTTTATAGGATTAAATCCTATAATTTTTTATGATGTTAAAGTAGGGACAATTTACAATTGTGATGAAAAATAACAATTCGTTTATATCAAATAAAGGTAGATATATTTATATAATATGAAATCTCTTAATCGTACCTAAATCGTTCTTTTTTTTTTAAGAATTATTTCCCGCGTTACGTTAACATTACCACATTTTTGAAAAAGATATATACATAATATAAAATTTAAAAAAAAATTTAAAACAAATTGTGATATCGTTTTTACAAAAAAGCTACCATTGAGAAAAAAATTTTTTCCCCGTAATCAGTTAAGCGTGTAGGAAAAATCCTGTTTAACTTTTATTCCTTGGTGTGAAAAAAATATGATGCATGCAATTGAATTTGTGGCTTTAAAGAATTCCCAAAAAGAAACATTATTATTATTATATGTACATAAATAAAAATATGCTTAAGGTATAGAAAAATGGAATTAGCTTTGATATTTTGTTTAATCTGAATCTCTAATGTGAATTTTATTGCATATTTAGAAAAAAAAATCAGAAAAGGATCAGAAAGAATTGCGAATATGTCAAGCTAAAGAATGAATCTCTGAGGCAACAAAGGATAAAAAATACGAGTATAATGTTAAATTTATTGAATTATCCATGCATAATTCAAGAAGATTTTATTTTTAACGAAAAAAAATGTTGTATGCTTGTAGGAATTTTATAAAAGATTGTAAGACTTTAAAGGTGATGACGTTTTACATAAGTGTTAATTTTAAGTGAAAAACTTAAAATTAACTCTTTTATTTTATAAATTTAAATTTCCATATTTAAGGAATTGAATTTTTGCTATAGTATTACGCTAAGCTGGAGGAGGTCCTCCTGGGTTCGATTTACAATTTTAAGAATTGTAATCAAATTTAAATATAACGAAAAATTATTAATAATATTTAAAATTTAAAGAAATTTAATTTATCTATTCTTAGAAATTCTTAATGTATTTACCTACTAATATAAAATAAATTCTCATAAATTAATTTTGATATTTCTCAACTGCTAGCAAAATTAAAAACAACATAATATTTACAATATCTTCCACTTAAGAGCATAATGTCCTAAATTCTAAAATGTATCAATTAATCTATAAAATCAATATTTTTATATCACGAATATATTTCTACAATAAATTTTTTAATCCATAGTAATAACGTTGTAATTAGGCTGTAGTTAAAAATCCATAAGATAATAATAATTTTCTCATTTTATAGTTATTATTTGTTGTTATTATTTACACAGTTTCACAAATCATTCTGCAAAAATTTAGCTACATACATATATATATAATTTATAGAAATATATATTAACTGATGGTATAAAATGATGCAATCTATTTTGAAAAAGATAATTACTTCCTTTAGGGTGTGGATGGTTTATTTCTATTTTTTCATCTTATTTTTAAATAAATAAATATATTTTTGATTTTACAGTTTTGCAAAATTTTATAGTGAAAATGAACCCATCAAGTCCAAACAATATCAAAAATAATAAATATGTATAAATAAAACTATGTGCAGTTGCAAGAGAAACTAAATTATCAAACTGGAAGGAACAAAAATAATAATAATAATTTGCTGTATATTGTGAAAAAAAAACAATATAGAAAAAAACGAGCAGTAAATATTTATGCAAATCTTATACCTATTTATATAGACACAAACACAGTTCGTTAGAGTTTATTCTCTAACCTAACTAATACTATTATTGGTTCGTGTCAATTTAACATCTCGCCGAGTAATCTTTGTTTCAAATATTAAACACGTCCAACAAATAAGTAAAATCAACCTATATAGAATTTAGGTACATAAATTTAAAATCGATATACAGGCGTCCCTCGTATAACACGGTACTTAGAGAACACGGTTTTCATATTACACGGTACAAAATTTGCGATTATTATAACACGGTTTTGATATTACACGGTACAAAACTTGAGATTAATACAGTCGTCCCTCGTATAACACGGTCTTGTAAGGCACGGGTTCGATATTACACGGTACAAAATTTGCGATTATTATAACACGGATTTGATATTACACGGTTTCGATATAGCACGGAACGACTTAACCGTGTTGGTGTTATACGAGGGACGCCTGTATACAGATACAGAATGTAGATTTGTTGAAAATGAGAAAGAAATATAATATTTAATAAGAAATTTTTTAAAAAAAATTTAAAATTATTTTACAATTTTATCATTAAAAGGCTCATCATATAACTTTTCGGAAAATGGAATAATTGGTATGGAGATCGACTTAAGTAGTATTTGCTCTCTAATTATTCGTGCCACTGAATTTTAGTTATGTTAAATTATGTAAAAAAATTAGCTTAGTTAAATACTAATGAAATGAGTATTATTCGCCAAGACAACTGCGGAACCTGATTTAAATCGAAATGACTATGTCAAGGAAGAAGTAATCAACTCTTATTAGTTTTTACGATGATGATATAAAATATAAAACTGATATATGTAGATAGAAGATGATAAAATATAACAATCTTCTGAATTTCAAATTACTAGTTTTCCTATTAGTATATTATATAATTGCTGATTTAAAAATTCTTTAATCTATTTTAGCTGATGATAGTAGTGATTTGTTTCATCTGATTCCATCTTAGATGGAGAAAAATACTATTCTATTAACAAAGATTTAATTAAACTTTAAAGGAAATAAAATAAACCAAAATATATCATTAACTTTAATCAGTTAAAGAGAACCTGATCCAAATAAATAAAATATTACTCCTACTATATAATTTAAATGATTATCAAAAACTGTCAAAAAAATTATATAAGAAAAGACAAATAATTTATTCCATTAAAAAATTACAATTTCCCTACATTATTCGATTAATTGGAAAGTAAAATTAAAAATCGAAAAGATTTTCAAAATTAGTTTATCAGTTTTTTTTTATTCGCAATTTCTAATATAAATTTCAATTCTAAAATGAAATTTCATACAAAAATATTTAATGCAAACTGACGACCAAAGTTCATCATTAGTCAATAAAGAAAGTTTTTGGAATCAGTATATAATTTTTATATGATCGTAATTATAAGAAATATAATATATGTATATGTTTGTATATTCAAAGTATCAAGAGATTTAAGTATATAGTAAAATATACCAAAAGTTTTGCATGTCGGCTAATAAAAAAAATTCCAAACTAATAAAAAATACAATTGAAGATTGGAATATTCCAAAAGGATTTTATTAAATCAGTTCCTTTGGGATATTTTGGTCTTGTGTATGCGTATCCAAACTGAATATCAATTTTAGATAATAATTTCGAATAAGAAGAATTGCAAAAGAAAATAATGTTAGTTATATTATATGTTACTATAAATTAGATATTTTCATGTTAAAATCAGCATAAAACATATATTTATGATCAGTACTTAAATTTTATCGAATTTTCTTTAAAAGTTTATATCTTAATATAATTAATATTCTCGTTATATTATAAGATTATATATATGTTATGTTTATATATACTTAATATTAATATTTATTATATTTCGATATTAATTTAAGATTATCCAAAAAATTAGTTATATTTTGTAAAAATTAAATATACATTTTAAAACTTGTAAACTTGTAATAAACAAATCAAATTTTTAATCCAAGTTTTTTGTAAATAAAATTACATCATTAAATTAAAACTTTTAATAGAATTATGTTTCAAAGCCAAGAAAATTGTAAAACTAGTATAGCATTAATTTTAAAAGTAATTAATTTAAAAAAAATCTAAAATTAATTTAACAAATTTTTAAAATTACATAGATATAAAATTTAATCAAAATTATGTAACCTTAATTATAATTTTCTGTATCAATAAATTAAATCAATTAATCTAATTAAATGCTTCAAAAATGTTAAAATGGTAACGATATACCTTTTTGGATGAAAAACAAATTTATATAATTTAATTTCATTTGCGGTCAATGGATTTTTAAATTAAGGTCGGCCATAACATCCAATTAATTATTATATACTTTTACTAATAACATGTAGGTATATATAAAATCGATTCTTTTTTTGAAGAATCAATTTAGAATTTTGTTTGTAAAATTCAATCAGAATTAAACCACGTTTATACAAAAAAAGCTTATCTAAAATTTTGGTTAGTACAAATTTCGTGGTTTTTATATCGCGGTCATGAATTTTCGGTTAACAAAAAAAGAATGCTATATATTATAAGAAGCTATTTGATATAGTAATTAGTTCTAAAATTGTAAATTGAGAATGAAAATTAATTGTAATTGTTTTTTGTGAGATGAAAAATTCTAGACAAATTTAAATTCCAGTATAAGTCTTAATAAATTTCAATCAAGGATATTAAATATAATTTGTCATAAATCATTTTATCAAAAAAAATAATTTATCATTCTATACTTTTATCATTATATTTAAAAACAAAATATATTCCGCATTTTAAGAGACCATTAAATTACAAGACCACAAAATTGATAACAAAAATTTCTATTCGCTTTGCTGAAAATAATTTTTTAAAAAATATAATATGTATCTACATTTATATTTTTGATATATAATTTTGTATAATATTGTGATCCACCATATGTAATATTATATAGTATTGTTAAATGTATTTAGCCAGACGTCGTCAAAATAATATAATATCATGGTATATCTATATATTTGCCACCCCTTATCCTTGAATAACAGAAAAATACATAATAATATAAAATCGTGATTACTTATGCATACATATGTATAATGTATATAATATATATACGAATATTTCATAAAGCTCATTTCTATTACATTTACATTCCATCTAACACAACCAAAAAATATATATACATCATGTTGAAATTTTTCTTGTTATGTATTTTAATAATAAAAATTTCTACGAAAATCACATAATCCCTATATCATATACAGACATTACACAAACTCAATACATTCATGCAATTATTTTTACTTCTTAAAATAATCAAAAAACTCCTGATTCTCTACTTTATTAACAAATTTCAAAATCATTGTAGAATATTTTCCATATCACCAATTGTCAGTTTGCAACTACCACAAGAAATTGTTCGCAAAAATAAGTGAAAAATCTCTACCCCTGGCCTGGGTATTGGATTGTAATTATTATTATGTATATTGATTGTCGGCAAAGTTCAAAATGTACAGTGTCTTCTTAAACAAATACTAAAAAAGTGCTATGTAACGTAAAATGCAACAGCACTAATACATAAAAACATCAACTTATAATTTACTTTATTATCTCATGCAATTTACAGCTGAATCATGAATACAATTTCTAAAACCATTCCTATATTTTCTACATCATGTCCGTACTCAAATTATTTTCATTTCTTATGCTATAAATTGGCGACAACCGACAATAGCAAACCAGCCCCTAATAGTCACCCTTCCTTTATAACTAACACCAATTTATATACGAAAAGTAAACAATTACCACCCCCTGAAAACAATGTAGACTATATCATACATTTTACATATTTTTCTCTTGTGCGATTTTTTTATGTAAACGTAGATGTGTGTGTATACTTACATCAATTTGTTATTAATGTATTAGTATATATTTTCGAGGTGATATTTTATTCAATGGCCTTGACCTTGTTACAAAAAGCTCTATCATGTATCCTCTATGGGTCTGCAGGAACAACGAATGCAGAAAAACGTTTGGTGTATAGTAGAAATATTGTAAGCATATTATTTGTATACAAAAAAGGAAATTGACTAGACTGGGGGGTAACTTTTCTGGGAAGTTTTATTATAATATTGTACATATTGTATATTTTATACATATTTTAATTAGATTAAGTATATGAGTAAAAATTGCATTTGTATAGTTATGTAATATTAAGTAAAATTCTGTAATAGGCTTAGTGGCACGTGGCAAAAAATTATTAGTAGTAGTAAGAAAAGCAATTTTATTTATAGCTTGACTTAATGAACAAGTAGAATAATTCCTGATTATTTTGAGTAAAGGATCTAAAACCATTGAGTGGGGTGGCTATAATGAATGGTGTAGTAGACAATAATATTTATCTTATGATTTAATGCAAAGAGTTTAGAAAAATTATATTAAATAAAGAATCGTGAAATTAAGTTACATTTAAAAAAAAGAGCTTTTATACTTATTTATATTAAAATCAAGTATGTGATATCATATGAGGATATTATAATCCGTTTGCAGGAGTGTAATATAAATTTATTTGATTTCTTTTAAAGGTGATAATAACTTTATTTCGGCTTTATAATAATAGTACATAATACAATTAGAGCTGAAATTTTTCAAGTATCTGGAGAAATAATAATGTATGCTTCCAATTTCAATTAAAATGTAAATATTCATTTTACATAAACTATAAGACAATCCTTTTAACTTTAATGAAATTTCATTTCATCCAAGGTATTTTCTGTGGTCTATTATAATGAAATCACATTTTCTAATTTCTGAAGAAAACCGGACTGGACTTCCTATTTAACTATGAACTTGACTTTTTAATTTAAATATATAGCTCTGTACAAAAAATTATTCCCTATAAATTCAATATTTTTGTAGTGTTTGTGAGGAAAAATATAAAATTTACACTTGTAAAAGAAAAGCGCGTGTAACTATTTTCCACTTCCACAGTAAATATATAGAATTAATATCTCATACTTTGAATTACTCTCTTCAAGGATATTTTATCTTTTATATGTATGAATGCAATTTGTTTTTATGTGCGGTGGTTTTTAGTTTTTTCTTATAAATGCGAAAAACCAATGTTTATTTATTAAAAATATAATAAAAAAAGGTTAGGTCAATTTTAAAGATTAGATATATAATATAAAATAAAAATTGTTATAATCACTAGGGAAATAATATTGGTTTATTTTTATTTTTTATATATTAATCTAATTAATTGGTTTTTATATCAAATTAAATTAAATTTTTATACGATTATATGTACAATAGTAAACTTAAAAAGACAAATAATTGGACAACTTACAAAATTTTAAATACAAAATTGGTATTTTAGAAAATTATATTTTTCTATGATTTGAAATTTATAAATTTAATTTAATTTGTTAGCGTTTCAGTCAAAAAAAAATTGGTAAATTGAAAAAGTACATTGATTACTATACTAAGGGAAGCAGGGTAAAATAAGTGGCCAATGTTGGTTCGCAGTTTTTACCAAATTTCAAAACAATTTGTGACTGTAAAAATGATATTTAGCTTGCAACTTAACGCTTTAAGGATATTTATTTATTTATTTACGTTTAGTACAAACATATTACAACATAGTGATAACTTAAAGTAAAATTATGGTTAAATTACAAAATTATTATATAAATTAATATATTGATAATTACAACGATATAGAAGATAAATGGATAGGGCATAAATGTTCCCTCTCTTTTTAACACATTAAAATTTTAATATATTGAAAAATTGTTTATGAAGCCACGATTTTGGTAGATCTCTTTCCTTTTGCTCGCCGAAGTGTCAAATTAATAATATGAAAAATATTATAACAGCTGATTTTAGATTTACAGGGCTGGCTTATTTTTTTAAGTTTAAGAGTCTCAATATAAATTAAAAATATTAACTAGCTAACAAAATTACTCTATTTTACTTTCAATTTGTATAATTATCAATGTGAGAACTAAAATATTCCTTAGGATGATCTTTACTTGTATTTTGCAAAAAAAAAAAAAAAATTATCTCCTTAAAAATTGATGCCCGAATTAAAAAAAACCTAATCCGCCCCTAATTTCTCATTTTTATATTTTGACAATTCGGCTAGCAAAAAAAGAGACAACTATACCCGGCGTGGCTTCAAATTTTTATATTTATGCCCTATCCATATATCTTCTATATCGTTGGATAATTATAATAAAAAGATTTGTAATATTAAAAATAAAATAAAAATTAAGTTTCTAAGTTAAAATGAAACTACGTCAAAAAAAAAAATAATAATAAAAAATTAAGTAGAAAAAACTAAGTCAATAACAAATATTATGACACGTGTAAAATTAAATTTTTCTTATTTTTTTCTTTGGAAAAAGAAAGGTCCATGTGACTTTTATAGTTGTTAATAACCTTGAGCATTCTATTAATGGGTTCAAATTTACCATAGTTCGTACGGTGGAATATTTCTCGAAATATGTTTTCCGACAGAAACCGAATACTATGATTTAAATGCGTAACAACTTGGTTTTTGATATACTCAGAGTTGATCTGGCCATTATTAACTTGAATTATAAATATAATATCCGCAATTATTCTCCTTGATTCTAGGGATTTTAATTGCAAGAGATTTAACCTGTCCTTGTATGGAGGTAATATCACTGGGTTTAACCAATTTAAGTTACGTAAAGCGTATCTAAGAAATTTTTTTTTATATATTTATTAAAAATTAAATTATGTGTCGAAACATAAGATAATTACGAATGATAAATCCAAAATAAAAATAAAAATATTAATAAAAAAAATTTAAATAAATGTGCCTACGCTATTTTAAGCATTTAATTAGAGAAATTCCTTTTATTTTGTAATTTTCCATCCAATTAATTTCACATCGATTTTTTGTGTTAATTAATCTTATGGATTTTAATATCTTAAAGATTTGTATATTTAAATTAAATTTCAAAGATATCTTTAAAAAAATGAATTTTATATACATACAAATGAACTGATATAATTTTTTTGGAATTTATCAATAACATTAAATTGTAGACTTATCATTTTATGTCACATATGTAATTTTTCTCGGACATTTTATCGACTTTTATAGTTATTCAACTTTACATAAATCAAATTTTATTACTTTAAATTTCAATTTAAACTGATTGCATTTCTTAGTAATTTTCTATTTCTATAGTTATTTTTTATAATTAGCCGTCTTTTATATTTTAAACTCTTTATTTTTTTATTCCCTAGAGATTTTAATTAATCAAATAATTTTTAATTTATTTTTAAACATATCTTAATCTAATTTTATAGTAAAGAATTGAAAATTGATAATAAAAATCTGTAAAATCATTAAATATTTAAAAAAATTGATTTTTTTTAGAGTAATCTATATTTTCTTTATACTTTTATTTTGAATACTTATTAATAATTTAATTTTATGCTAATCAAAAATAATAGATAATTTAAAATTAAATATTTTTACTGGAGAAATGGATAAATATGATAAGAAAAATCAATATCAAGCAATTTGAAAAAACTTTTCAGCAATATAAATACATATTAATTCAATATATTAATCATAAAAAAAATACAGCGACCTTGCGTGGAAAAAACCTATTTCAACTTAAAATTTATTCTTTTGTAAAAAATAAATGATAAAAAAAATATCTATTGGTTTTTTTAATAATATGATAATTATAAGCAACTATATACAAAATGTAAAAATTATAATTATATTATAATAATTAAGGCTTTGAAAACGAAAATAATACAATATTTTTACAATTTGTTTGTTTTTGATTTAATGATAAAAGTAAGTATGAGTTGAGTATGGCTATACTCATTACCATCTATACGTATACTACATCAGAATGTAGGTATTTTAATTACCTTTAAATCAAGATAGTATACGTGGCTATGCGACACTTGTAGTCCATACCCGTTGGTTTCTAGCCATAACATTCATATAAATATAGTATTTTTCTATTTATGATAAAAGTTAGTATGAGTTGAGTATGTCTATACTCATTACCATCTATACGTATACTACATCAAAATGTAAGTATTTTAATTACCCGTAATTCAAGGCAATATATGTGGCTATGCGACACTTGTAGTCCATACCCAGTTGGCTTCTAGCCATAACACTCATATAAATATATGCCAATCCATAATTATGATTTGCGAGTCCATAATTATGATTTGAATTTTTTTTTTTTTTTCAAATAATTTTAATTTTTAATTCTAGTAATTATATAATAGTGTTAAGTTTTTCCTAAATGTATGCAATTTTCTTGCTAGTAAACTGTGTTAAGGGTGAAATTTGAGTTAGGGGTTGAATTTTGGACATTCTTTGATGCCGTTCGAGAATCTTTAATTAGTCCAAAATTATAGGGTATTTCAAATTAATGTGTACAGATATTTATATGGTGTGGTTGCTTGCTTGAACACAAGCCAGCACCATATATTTTTGAAATCTTTATTTCTGATGAATAGGGGATGGTATAAAATAATTTTTTTGAGGTTGAAATTAGTCCTTAATTAGTCCAAAATTATAGCATCAAAATTTTTAAAATAAGTGGGGGTTTTTTACGTCACCCTCACGCTGTTACCTATAATTCGCGAAAATTTTAATGTGATTAGATTAGAGAATCGGATATAGGTAATCAAAATTAAATTAAATTTGACTATAGTATTTCACATGACAATTCACAGCTCTTAAAATTGATATGAAATCAGAAAACAAAAATGACACAAAACCATAATTTTTAACTAAACATAGGCTTAGTAAGGTAGAATCCTAACTAACACAATTTTATAAGCACTTTAAAGGAACTTGATGGGTTTAATATATCTAGGACTTATATTCCCTAAATGTAAAAAGAGTCTGAATTTCATCCATATGGGGCTCTATATTTCAAATATATAAAAAAAAATAATATAATATTCTTTTTCTTTTAATTCTTAACTTTTCAATGGAAAATTAGTTTTTCGTATAATATAGAAAAAGACTAAAATAATCTAAATTTAAGTAATTTAAGTTTATGTAAGTCAATTTCATTTTATATCATATATATCATATATTCATATAATGATAACCAATATAAAAATAAATATACTTGAACCTCAAAACTGTACAACCCATAAATAAAATAAATTTCACTTGTATGTATGTTTAATGATTTTTCATAAATATATATTAGAACTTAAATTAAAACATATTCATAATTTATTGAGAAAATTGAAATATATTAAATACAAAAAAAAATTTCATTTAATCCTGCCATCCTGTAAAACAAAAAAAAAATTCCATCACAAATTCCTAAAGATCTTTTTCGCAATATCTAAATTTCAAATTATAAATGTTTGACTACATAGTACTTGAAAACTTCGGTGAAAATTAAACATGAATAAAAAATCTTATCTTCTGTTAAACAAAATCTAAAGCAAAAAATCTAAAAAAAATCTCCTTATTTTCACCTTGACATATCGTTAACGGCAAAAGTATAAAGTAAACGACGAGCTGGAATGAAAAATGTGTTGTTATGCGTATTTTTTTCTATATATACTCGTACAATTTTCACTTTTGAAAGAAAAGCGATAATATTGGACTGATTAATGTTTGGAAAAGAAAATAATGTTTTTTTTTATGTTATAAAAAATGTTGTCAATTGTAAATGAAAATCATAAATTTTGCTATGCTATTTAAAATAAGTAAAAAGAAAAAAAAATCATGAAAAGATACAAGGATGAACTGAAATAAGAAAAATTATAAATGTATATTTATCTTTTTTACAGATGTATAGAAATGCCTATGCAAACTACTCGACTACATACAAAAATTTTGAATTTTTAATATTGTATGTACAAGGACTATACAATAAGAAAAATAAAAATTCAAATTAAAAAGGATAAAAGATATTTTTTGAAAAAAAATATAAAAGGGTGGGACTAAATTTTTAAGAGACCCCGCCTATTAAGCTTGAGATACACATATATATATATATATTATATATTTATATATATATATTTATATATATATATAAGTTTGTTGTTATATACATAAGCTTCATTTTTTTTGTGGATTTAAGGACATGAAGAAGAATATTATGATGAGATGGTATAATAGTTCTTTTTTTGTAGGATAATAGATTTTTTAATATAAAATGCTATTCAAATAAAAAAAAACCTTTATTAACATGTACTATACATATGTCTTGCATGTATATACAAAAAAATTTTTAGATTTTAGTTGAGTTGTGTAATTTCTTTTTATTAACTTTTTTCAATGCTTTGCTGTCAAAGGACAAAAGTTTAAAATTAATAGAATTTTTTGGAATATAATGAGAATGGATTGATTTTAATTTACATAACTAGAGAAAAATTATTATAATTAATCCAAGTCAACAATTCATATTAGTGAACTGATAACTTGGATTAATCGAATATAGTTATAAATATAGTATTTTTAAGTGCATCCGAAACGAAGGGGATGAATCTTTATAGCTTTACTGTTTGTTATGTGGGAAGGAAAATTTGAAAGATTTAGAGGAAAATTGAGAGGGAAGTTGAAAATAATTCTCATTTAGAGGTTGATGCAAACCAAAATTATGAATTAAATTATGAATTAGATGACGGCAAGATTCAGATAATTCCATACATCATGTAATTATGTTTCATAATAATGACTCTAATAACTATATTAATATAAAATTACTTAAATTGATAATAATTAAAACATCCAAATTAAAGAAAAAAATTGCAGCATAAAGTACAATTTAATAAATTATATTTATGTACAAAACTAACTTTGAAATCTCGTAATTTAATTATCATATTACCTAAAATAAGGACAATAATTTTTCAAAATCCTCTAAAATACTAAATCTATTAATATTCTTATCATGAAAATTTTTATTTTCATATTTTAATATGAAAATATTTTAATAATCTCCTATAATTCCAAACAAAAGAAAATATAAATTTTTATTATATATTAAAATATAAAAAGTTTTTAAATTAACACAATTAAAAAAAAATACTGAACAGAAAAATAATGTAATGTAAATTTCCAATTAATAAAAGTTGAAAATGAAAATTTCATTTTCATAAATATATTTGTCTATCTATATCATATATTCCAGAAAAGAAAAATTCAAAATTATTGCAATATTTTTTATAATTTTATTTCGTTTAAAATTTTACTAACTTTTTCTAATGCTATTTTCATTTTCCGTTTCCAAAAAGGATATTTAATATTATCAAAATACACAAAGATCACAAAAATAAACGATGCTGACAATTGCAACAATGTTGATTGTCCTGCTGTGAATACCCCAACACAAGAAAAAATATATAATCGAAAACTTTTCCTTTTTATTTCATCCATATTGTTTCATTTCTGGTTAACCAAATTGTATTTTCCTATTTCGTTAACTGCATTTTCCTATAAAAAAGAAGAAGAAGTAAAACTGACAAGAAAAATGCAATAATCTAATTTTCTGCGTTCACAACTATGTATGACAAAAAAAATAATTTTTTAAGTTCAGTTTTATTTTAAGTAGTCGTTCATTTCGCATTTTAAATATTTAAAACTAAATTTTTGTTAAATTTTATAAAGAAAATACTTTAATTTGAAATTATATTTGAGATTACCAGAATGGAGATAACATACATAATTTTAATATGAAGGAAAAAATGGATATATTCAACTTTATAATAATAAAATTAGAAGTTATTGTGCCAAAAACTTGGACTTTCCTCAACAATAATTTATATAATCTTTGCTACTTATTTATTTATGTTTATTAAAGTGGAACGTGTTCAATAAGTTACAAAAATATGACATGGCAGAAATACAAGAGACAGTCAGTAATAAAAGGATTTACACACTAAAAATGAAAATAATTTATTTAAAATAAATATTCTATGTGTATCAGCAAAGAGTATATAGTATCAGTCATTAGGATTCGAGAAATATTGTTTTTCTTTCCAAATTTAATTTGATAATTTCATCATAGACTGTAAAATTTTTCACATATTTAAGTATTATAAAACATGCATATAAATTTATTATTAAAAAAAATTATTTTATTGTGGTCGTCACATAAAAATTTTTAAACTTCTCTCTATGTGATTGAAAAATGCTTATAGGAGCATAAACTTATGATGATTAAAAACTTTTCGAATATTTGTAATTGGATATTTCCTTGTATGTACATACTTTTTACGTATAATAAAAAAACCATAAATAAAACTGCTTATCCGTTAAATTGTGCACAAAACTTTTATTTAAATTAATATAAAAAAAAAATAAAGGGCAGTATAAAAAAAAGAAATTATATGTAAATATATTTTTTTTAAAAAAGATTTAGCCCATCCAAATTTAAACTATTTAAATTAAATTTTAAAAAAATAATAAAATAAATCATTTAACTTTAAATTAAATTGATATTAAAAATATTAAATTAAAGAAATGTTTCCTTTCTGGTTTTTTTACATTCAATTTCTGTACGTGAAATAAGCTATCGATTAAAAAAATGGAAATCAATTAAAAAAATTAGAATTTGTTTCTTAATTATGCTTACATTTATCGCTTGTCATTTTACAGGTGAAAAAAATTTTATGGGGCTATTAAATTTAAATTTTTGAAATGATAAAAATGGTCATAAAATATGTCACATTTCAGTTGTGGCATATTTCTAAGTTAGGTAGAATAAATAGATCTTCTAAGCATCTTCTAAGTTAGGTAGAATAAATTATTATCTGCCGAAATCATTTAAAGTTTTGACCCCTTTATTTTTTATATGGGTGAGGGGGAGTTTTGACCCCTTTATGCTTTTATATGGGTAAAATTAGTTTTTTTATAATATTAATTTAGACCTTTTGCGAAAATACCAGCTCCATCCTTTATTAATTTTTTATTTCTAGTTTCTGCATGTATGTACATACTTTTAAATAATATTTTTATTTTTATATTTTAAATATTGCTAAAAATTTTAATTATAATCAATATAAAAAATTATGATTATGTATTTTTAAAATATATAATTTTGTCGTTTCATTCTGTTCGTTTCATAATGGTACATAGTTAAGAAATTGATATTTCGTTACATACTTTTAGGCGTTCGTATTATTTTGTAATGTAATTTCTTTAATTTCCTTCGTTTTTTTGTTTATTTTTTCCATTTTCTTAAATAATCAAAATTTCAAAAATATGAATTCTCTTGTTAATGGGGCTGTGAATACAATTCTTATCTACACATATGCCAAGGGTAAAATTTATTTCTATAACCAAATTAAAATAAAAAACAAATTTATATTTTTTATTTTATAAATAAATCTTAAATATTGTACTTTATTTGTTTGAAAGTTTAGTTTGTAATAAAGACAGATTTTAATAATGGAATACTTTTTAGCAAAACAAATAAGTCGAAATAAATCTTAGTAGGGAATCATATGCATATAAAGTTAAGTGTAATTTCCTACTTTTGATACCGTTTTCTACTTGTGAAATTATAAATTATACATTATAGGTATATGTTCAATTCATTCGTTCGATCTAGGAAATTGTATAAGAATTAGAATCTCTAGAATCTAATGCAGCAAAATATTATATTCTATCGCCTATAGAATATTTTTCACACGGAGATGGAATCAACTGAGTTCCAATTCTTTCTGAAAAATATATTTTATAAAATAATATATACATTATGTAATGTATATATGTACAGGACATCTCCAACAATTTGATAATCCTATTTGCATTTGCAAGGAGTTTTACAAGCTACCAAAAAAACAAATGTACTTAAATTTGATGTATGTATATAATATGTATGTAATACAAAAATAGTTTTTAGTAGCTTATGCGTATATATTTTAAAGAATTTACATAAGTTAAATGAATAAATTGTTATACCTATGTATTTTTTTTTTAAATGATGATGAGAAATACATTTAAAAAATAAAGGTAATTTTAAAAGGTTTTATTAAATGACAACCATAAATTGTATTCAAAATTTAAAATAAATGTAATATTTGTATAATAAATCATTGCATTAATTAATACCACCAGTACCAACAAAAATATCCCGAATAATATTAGGGATTGTCCCAATTAATTATCGGTTGCATTTTGAATTTGAATTTAATTATACATAACATACTTCCAATATTATAAAATTATAAATTGTGTTAATAAAACAAACCAAATAGTTTTACTAATTTTGGCTGCATAAAAATCATTTTATAATATATATTCATTCCATATACATTCCGTAATATTCTTACATATTCGTAATATTTAAGAAGGTTTATGTGCTTTATAATATTCCTAAATAAATAAATAAATAATATATTATGTAAAAATGTCAGTTTTACAAAATCAAATTAATTCAAAAGTCTGTATTATCAACAATTAATAATTATGCTTTTTTGATATGGAAAGCATCATCAAAAAAATAAATTAATTTTTTTTTAAATTTTTAGTAAGTTGGTACACGAGTACCAACTTACTAAAAGTAAACAAATTTCAATTTAAAAAAATCACAAATATGTCAATTTTCATACCACTTAACATGTGGCAACACTGTTTTAGTGATTTTTCTATTTTCATGGTGTAAAAACGTCGTTTTTTATTTTGTACTCTAATCCGACATAAAAAAGAAGAAAAAAAACCTCCATTTAAATTAATTTATTCAATTTCTATTTTCTTAAAAATTATTGAATGGTTTTTTTCACTCTTCTTTACATGCACTATACGTAAGAAAACGCTAAAACAAAATCGCGTAAATAAAAGTTAAAAAATACCCAAAAAAAAACGCAAATTGCATCAAATATAATAATATAAAATCTTTGATTTGTTGTGTCGATTTCAAAGCCAATCTCATATTTTGTAAAATTGTTTCGTACATTTAAATTATAAAAAGAAAAATTTTAATTTTTAATTTTTTTCATATTAAATAAAAATCCCATATTGACAGCTCAAAAAAATATTCCATACGGCAAACAGAAATAATCAATTTTTCAATTTTTGGATAATTCAAACAAATTCAAAGGAAACAAACTACAGAAGAGCTCTTTTAATTATCGAAATAGAGGTTAGTATTTTTTGAATAATTAATTAATTACTAATTTAAATAAAACCAAAAAAAGAACAAAATATCTCATTCTTAAATTTATGACATTTGAAAATCCTATACTGTCCTCCGAAAAAGTTATGTAATTTGAGGTTAGACGGCCGCAAAAAACCAATTGTCAATTTTCAAGTTTTTTCCTTATTCATTCTATAGGTATCTTTATTATTTGTGATTAATGATGCAGGTTTTTTTCTTTGAATAAATAATCACTATGAAAATAAAATAAGAAACTAGAAACAAAAAAAAATATTTATAATCTTATATTTGCGGAAGGAATATCAAAAAGTCTGTACAAATTTCATGGTATATGTCTATTTATATAGGGTGTCCCAACGGGAGATGTTTTTTAAATTATTAAATAAAGTATATTATGATTATGAAATTTATATTATTTCTTCGGCAACTTAAACCTAGATTTTTTTATTATTATTAAACGAAGTTGAACATCAACTTTGTAAGCAACAAGGTCTTAATTGTTGGGAATATGGTGAACTTTGTAAGGTCGGGCAATGTTTCAATTATATTTCATCCATACAAGAATATACACATATTCTTAACCTTTATGCTTGAATATCTTGGAGTAAAATCATAATCACACAGTTTGCAAATTATTACTAGCACAATTTTATACCTATTTCTGTAATGATTATAACAAATGAAAATTGGAGAAATTAAAAAACAAAACCTCCTGTTGGGACATCTTATATAATGTGTATTGGCTTTTAATATACAGACAACGAAAAAATAATAATTTTTATATATAAAAAAACAACCAAAATACAATATGGAAAAGTCATTGACATTCAATTTACATGACTTTCTCGGAATTACTGGAACATAAAAATATATACTTATAGGTATATCTATATATTTATACTTAATAATGAAAAAATATATGTTAAATATCTATAATAAATTACAGTATCAAAAAAATAAAACAGTTTATTTAAAATCATTTCTCGGTGGTGGCTCACAAAAAATTCGTATTAAATACGAATTATAAAAAAGGGAAATAATAAATATTTTTTTATATTTATTGGTTATTTTTTTTATTAAGTGCCGTAGTTTCTTTCTCTTAATTTTATTTTGAGATGGTAAGAGTTTTGTTTCGGCTTGCAAAAACCGCACTTTATCTAGCTGAAAAAAACAAAATCATTAATGAAAATGGTGTTTTCTCATTTAAATCTAACTAAATTGGTAGTTAATTTCAGACCGGGTTAAAATATTATCTGGAGAAGTTCAACGGAAATTTAAGTATTTCTTCTTGTTGCCATACAGGTGCTCTATAAAATACTAATACTGCATACCGCTACAATTTGTGACATGCGTATAAAAATAATAATAAAAAATATAGTTTTTATTATAAATGTTATGTTGTTGATGAAGAAATAATTTATTACACAAAATTACAATTTTTTACATAATATACTTACTATGTACATTTGTATTATAATAAGTATATAAGAGTCATATTTGAATAAATGACTATATATAGAAAAATATTGTCTAGTCAACAACAAATTGAAGGTTTTTCGTTTTTATTTATACATTATAATTTAAAATGCATTTTAAATATTATAACGATTTTTCAAATTATAAACTTCCTTAAAGTTCGACTAATATTTTAGTACTTAAGTATAAGTAAATTTCTTAGTTTTAAAAATTGTTTTACATATTTTTACTTTTTTTTAGTTTCAAACTCTCTTAAGCAGTTTCTAATTTGAAATTTTTTATGTGCTTTTATCTATATTCTTTGACCTCGGAAATGACTTAAAAAAAACACGCAACAATCTCAAAAAAATTATATAAAATATGTTTTATATTGCCAATTGATAATTTGGCATTGAATTTTATTAGATATTTTGAAGTTATGTGTGAGTACTTATAAATCATATGTGTATAAGTACTCACCATATGTACCTATTTAAAAAAAAACTTAGTTAATCTGTGTACTCAAATCTTATGTTCTTTCTAATTATACCTAATTAACTTATTTTTGTTAGTACATACTTACATGTTATGTAAAACAAGAATCACTATTTAATACATACTATATTACAATTTTATATACTTAATTTTTATTATTAAGTATAAGTAGGTATATAAAAATAGTTTTTAATTTGATTTTCTTCTCTTTGCGCTCTATAGCACGATAATGGGCCTAGGCCTATCTACTTAGAGATTTCCCCTACAATCTGTTTGATCATTGATAACATTATATCGATGCTTCAGGCGTTTGATTTTGGAAGTGATAAGTCACTTTTTATGTTATTTTGAGATATAAATATTTTTGCAATTGTGTTTACCAGTATAATTTCTGTCGAAGAAATAATACAGAATTTTGAAAGAATTAACAATAAATCAGTAAAACAATCATAATTATTCGCAAAAAGTGACTTATGCCACTTTCAAAATTGACGGCTAAATTATATCGACTATGGATACCGTTACGAAAATAATTATTAAATATTTCAGTCAAATAATTGATAGAAATAATTTGTTCCTATCCTATATGAAAGTTCCTATAAAGTTCCTATATATTTGAACAACGTCACAATTATAACAAAAAAATATTCTACTGACCTAAACCTTGTTTTATTTATCATATACATACATATGTATTAGAATCTACAAATTGACCCAATTAAAATATATAAATAAACTAATTTAAATTTTCCAACATTTTATTTAAAAATTATTTTAATTATAATCTATTCACACAATTTTTATTTTTTTTAAATTACATCATTAATTACATAATTTCATTTCATTTTTACAAATTTATTCATTTGTAATAACAAAAAAAAACATTTAATTTCTATATTATTGTTATAAAATATAAAAAAAAACGGATACAATTTTATTAAATTTAGAATGTTAATAAATAATTTAGATTTTAGATACGTATATTTTTTTAATATACCATACTTAATGAAATTATTAAAGTTATTTTACTTACATACTTTTATGGTAATTCAACATCATGCTCTATATACATACATATGTTACACACATATATGTACGTATGTGACGTTGACTGACGGTGCTATATTCGCATGACTTGTAATAAAAAACGAGCGCAAATAATTAATAAATTAAGCTATTATTTTCTTTCATCTCCTCTCCTCTATCTTTCACTAAATAAATAATATTTAATAATATATAAATAACAAATTGCTCACTATGATTTATTATGGTTTGTTTAATTCCAAATTGCAATATGGAATAGTGAATAGGGGTGGTACTCATAATAATGTATTACAGCCTTTGCTATCTAAGCAGAAATGTATCATAAGAATTATTTCGAAAAAAAGTAGTAGATTTCATACATTTGATTTGTTTAGGAAATTAGGAATTCTTCCTTTAAAAAAGCATCTATTTTATTTTAAGGTTCTCAAAGAATTTTTCCGTAGAAGTGGTTATATGCTCTTTAGAAATTCAACTCTTTACAATCTTCGAACCTTCGAAGTAATAACTCAAGATTAGCTTGTATACCCCCGCATTATGTCCAGCATTTTTTAAGCTCTTTTTTGAATCTTGCTCCTATTTAATGTGTTGCCAAGGGAAATTAGTAATTTGGTTTATTGCCCCAGGCTTCTTAGGGAAATAAAGTCATGGCTTTTTAATTTCAATCACGATGAAATATATAATTTAATTCGTATTATGATTTGATAATGTTATATTTGTATCTTTTCAAATTTTCAATTTGTACTTTTTCATATTTTAAAATTAATTATTTTATGTGGTATCTTATTAATTTAAGGTGTTATTCACGCCGTTTTCATTTATTATTATATGCTGGTTACTCCTAGTAAACGACATTCGATACTGAAACTTGTTTTCACAGAATGTTTGAATCTATTTTTATTCCATTACTGTGGTTTGTTTTTGAAAAACATTATTTATTGCTTTTTTTCAATTTTTCTGGTGCAGAGTAAAATTGTAGTATGCATTGAAATTTGCGAAATTTTGTTTTTCATTAATTTTTGCTGATTTATATTTGAACTTCTATATTTTTAAGTTTTGTAATTGGAATTATATTGAATTGGAACAAAAATAAATAAATAAATAAAAAAAAAATAAAAAATATTTGAGAAAACGTTTTAATCTGAATGAAAGTAATATATGTACATATTATATACTTATTGGTTTGAAGAAACAAGAAAGCATAATAATATATCATAAATTCCATTCTTGGGGGCTTTTAATCAATCCAATGACCAAGCAGAAAAATTTATACATATATAACAATAATTGAATGATTTAAGTGGCGCTAATTTTTTTTTGTTTTACGAGCTTCGTTAATAAATTATTAACATTAACCCTTTTATTATTCTACTTTTTAATATAAAAAATATTAAGTACCTAAGTACTTATATAAAATTTAATGTTTTTTAGGGGAAAGTTTGCAAGCTTAAATTCAGTTATTATTTACTGCAATTTAATTAGTTTAGTAAATTTGTTTAATTTAATTTTGTTTAAATGGTCTGACCTACAAGATGGTCAGAAATTTAACCATGCCGTGATGGATTTTGTTTGCAAATTTGCTGTCATACTTAATTGTAATTTTTAACTTAGCTGAAACCTTACAAACTATAAACATTTCCTACTCTTGAAGCATAATTTGTTTTTCTGCTCTCGTGAATATCATTGTAATAATATTTAAATACATATAATTCTATATTTGATCTATATGTTCTAAATAATAAAATTTTGTATTATTTAAATTTAAATCCACCGACTTTAGAAGTAAAACGTAATTTTTATGCTATTCCACTCAACAATTACAATATTTCTAAATAATATATCTATTAATAATATAATAAAAAAATGTAATTTCAAAAAGGCAACGAAATTAAAATGAAATAAAAGAAAAGTTTTCAAAAAGCATTTAAAGAAAAATTAAAAAAAATTATTCTCTATTTTTTTTTGTGTTGTCATGTTTGACTGTTTGACAACAATTTATTTTTTTAACACTTCTAAATTTTGATAGTTTTTCTTTTTATGTGTAAGTATATATATTGTAGATTAAAAAAGAAAAATCTTACAAAAACATATTTTAGTTGCCAAATTAAAGTAACAAATAAAATTTTAAAGAAACATATTATTTCCATGTTAAAATCACAAAGTGATAATTGGTTAAATTTATAATTAGACTTACTTAAGTAAATTTATAGATTAAATTCAAACATTTCAATTTAATTTTTATAATATAAATTATTGCTAATCTTAACTTAATGTGTATAGCATTGGCGCTGTACGACCAAGAGTGAGAAATTTAAACCGTGTCCGTTGGTCGACAAATAGAAGCTTTCTTGCTTCTTGAATTATGGGAACAAAAAAAAATTATCAAAAAAATAATTTTTAATTATTTTTCTATAAATAGGAAATTAATTCAAAATTTATCAAAGTCTTTTTTGCAAATATCATAAGAATATTTAAGCAACGTAAATTTTCTCGGCGTTTTGTCAATTTATTACAGTTTATTGATATGGTACCTAAGTATGTATAGTATACGTAGCCTTAATAGCTAAATCTACATAAATATATATATATATATATATATATTAATTATTATTTTATATGTATTTCTGGTCTAATTGACTGAAAAATGCATATAACATTTTTATGTACTTTAAGTTGATTGTGTAATAATTTAAGTTGATTGTGTAATAATTTATTATATAGTTTTCTATTCAATTTTTATAGCAAAGTATTTTTTATTCTGGTAATAAATTATTGATTATGATTGAATTTATGTATAATAGAATAATGTTTGTTTATGTAATCACATTTTTTTGTTATACATATATACATCATATTATATTTTTCTTATTGTAGAAGAGAATTGTAGGTGGATTTAATTAAATTGGGAAAAATCAATTGAAAAAATTACAAAAAACAAACATTAAGTAAGTACTTACTTATAATTATTTGGTTTTGTGCCAAAATGTAAAAACACATAAAAAATTATAATTTTAATAAAATATTGATCCAAAAATTCCATTTATTTAATATTAATATCAGTGAAATAGTAGTATTTTTACATACTCGTACTTTCTTCTCCCAAAAGAATGATGGCTCCAAATTATTTTTATCTTTATTTAAATTGCTTTGCCTTGTAAGCAGCTCGATTACAAACATTTTCATGATATCTTCTTTTCCATCAACCTATTTATGGCTCGCTCGATGGAATTACTTTATACATAATATTTACTTAATATCTATTTTTTTCTTTAATTTCGATCACTATTGCTTGTTCACTGTTTTTAAAAAAAAGTTTAATCCAATTTAATCTGCCACAATTTATACATTCACCAGACAATATAATAAATAATAATATTTAAATATTATATTTAAATCTGTATATTATCTAAATATTTTCTTAATTACCACGACAACAAATCAATTTTGATTATTTTACAATTTACTTTGATTTATGGCATCGTTTTGTTCTTTATTTTTTTAAATTATCTGTACATTTTTCAACTTAAAACGCAAAATTTCTATAAATATTCCCACAAAATGTGATGATAAATTTTAATTTAAATAAAATTAGCAACAAAAACAATAGAATTCATTCAGAAAATATTTAAAAATATTTTCTAAATTATATATAAAAAACGTGTTTTTTATAAAATTATAAAATTTTTCATTTTGTAATTAACATAAAAAAATTTATGTGAAGACACTTTTTTTCTAAATAAATTTTCTAAAAATAGAAAAATAAACAATAGAAGAAAAATTCGAGAGATTAAGATTTAAAATTTAAAAATTCTTTTGGGCACATTTTAAGAGCTTTACCATAAAAATATTTTTATGCGCAACGCAGAATGCCAGCGTTGGCAGTCGCTGTAACTTTAAAAAAGTTTCAACATATGAAAATCAATAGAAATACACAATGCTCGCTGACAACAATGCTGGTCTATAATAAACACAATGCTGGTCTATGTTCGCTTTAAAATAGTTAAAACCTAAATCACTTTAACGCTAGAGAGAAAAAAAGCTACAATTGCAACCACAACGACAGCCAACGCTGGCATTCTGCGTCGCGCATTAATATTATTTGGACACATAAATATTTAGAATTTTTAATTACGTTTTAATTTTGCGGGACGGCATTAAATAATGTAAAAAGCTTAAAAAATAAAGTAAATATTTTTGTATAACCGTAACAAAAAGGGTGTTTTTCCCAATGAAGAATTTACAAAAAAACGAAAAATATGTAACATACATAAATTTTTACCGATAAGAAGACATGTATAATAATTGATAATCAAATTCTCCATTATTATCTATTGCTAAACCATTGTCAATGAAATATTAATATGTACATATTCTGAAAATAAGCTGATAAATTACAATTGTAGTTGGAAAGAATGGCTTTTCTGTCAGATTTAATTGAACATCACAATGCCTTTCGGTCGGAACAATTTAAGATATGCTCATTACCATTTATATTATAAATTTAATTTTGTAATATGTAGCAGGTAAATAATCTTTTATGTAATAATTAAATATTACTGATAGTTATTAAGTATTTCAATTTTAAATATTATACTGACAGTCATAATATTATGCTTGTTTCTCTTCTCGTAGTATTAAGATGATAAAATTAATTATTTTGTGCATTTTTTATAATATCCTTAATTTTTATGCTGACGAAAAGGGAAAGAACCATCATAATATTATTATGACTGTCAGTCACTCTGACAAGTGCATGAATATAATTTTTTTAACGAAAAGTTTAATAAACTCTCATAATGTGGAATTTTATTAGGTGTTAGTTCTTTTATTAAGTTATTATAATATTATGGTTTTTCCTAGAAATTCCCAATTAAATGCAACTAAAACATTTGCCCTTACATTATTAATTAAACTACTTTTTTTATTTTCAAAATGAAAAATAAAATATTAAAATGTTTCACATCAATTATTTAATTTAATTAACTTGTACTTAAAAAAAATCTAATTTGCTTTAATTAACGAAAATTATTTTTTATATTATTAAATTACCTGCACATTTAATAATTTGCAAAAGTATAGAAAATAACAAATGTCTCTATCAATTTTATTTATGTGTAAAAACGTAAACAAACTCGGTGTCACCAAAAGGCCTCCATTCATCTTAATGAGACATACATGTATATATACACATTAATAAAAATTACTAGTGATATAATGAAACAGAGTGCGTCTAAAGAAATATATTTAATTAGTTTATCTATAATTAATTGTATACCTAAAAAATTTTATTCAGCACCACAAACTATGCTCGATAAGAGATACTCTTGAAAAATGAAAGTAAATTTCATTAGACTCTCAAACTTTAGTTAATTTGTTCTTATTCTTATACTTAATTTTAATAAACAAATTTATAAGAGCGCAGCGGATTTGTTTTTCTCTTGAAACTATGTTAACTATTTTATGAGCACTCTGTATTAATAAATATTTAAATGTGGGACCCCCTTTCTCGATTCAAGGCAACAAAACACTTAAATAAAAATGTGCGTGCCATTAAATCACACATTTTTATTTATTTATTTTTCACAAAAAAAAAAAAACAATTACATACTTATAATATAAAAATAGAGTTTTATTCAAAAATAAATTAAACTATTTGATAATGAATTTATGAGGGGTTAATAGCTATAGCGGAATTAAAAAAATAAGAAATTTAACATTTTGGATTTTACTATCATATTGATAGGAACTTAAATAGCTATTTCATATCAATTATGTTGTGAATAAATATGTTTTGAGCAGAGAGACATTGTTCATTCCAATCATAGTACATATACTGTTAGAACTCCTATTATCTAAATACGTCGAGTACTTATATAATAATATAGTTACTAAGTTTGTGGCTTGTATAATGTTTAATACAGTATTTAGGTAATCGTAATTGTTACTGATACACCCTTTTCTTCAATTAAATTTTGGTTCAAATTTAGTTTTGTTATTCCTTAAAATGTGTTCGTTATAAAAGAAAGGCAGAATATATCAAACAATTATAAAATAAGTCTATATCCACATTTGGATTCTAATTTTCCTATTATGAATTAAGGTAATCAACGATCAGAGACTTTCAAATTTACAAAAGATGCAGCATTACTCTAAGCATGATAAATGTCGTAAATCTTTTCGTTTTGAAAATTTTAATTGACTGTTAAATAAAAATGTATATAAATAGATTTTTGTCATTTAAAAAAAAGTTTTTTGCTTGCTAATTCGGCTGGGAATGCATTGCAACTTATTTTTATGAACTTTTAAATTACATATATAGTAGGTATCTACTTATATTTAAACGTTGAAATTTATTATGTATACAGCAAATGAAAATTTTCTATAGAAAATGTCAAAACAACAAATTTAAAAAATAAACAGAAATACATAAATAACAATAAAAATATTTTTATAATAAATCTATTTTAAATTGCAACTAAAAGCATATAATAATGTCGAATAACAGGTGAAACATTAAGATTTTATGTTAAATTTTAGTTGTTGATTTTAATGATTTTAATGAGAAACAATTATTATTTACGATTTTGTCTCGTGTAAAATTGATATTTTTTTAAAAATATATTTTGCCCCATTAAAAAAGTTTTCATAGTGAAAGATCAAGGAAGAAGTTCAATGATTCGATGGGGCATTAAAAATAATAAGCTTGATTTTGCATACTGTTTTTTGGTTTTTCGAGAGACTGAAGTAAATAGCACATTAAATAAATAAATAATACATACATTGAATGAGACAAGATAATTTCTTGTTTGGTCGGAATCTATTGATGTCCAGCTTTCTCCAGTAACTCATACTTTTAATGACTGTCTTATTTTTACATCTTCCGAATCAATACCGGAATTGAGTTAGATATAAATTACAATTTCTTAAGCGATATGACACACCCCGTCTACTTATTTAAGGATCATAATTATCCTCGTCAACTTTTTTGTACGTTACATCTATGATGTCATCTCCCTTTTCACTACAATATACAAAACGTTGTGGCAAATTTCATCACAATAATGTTTTTTCTTCCGATTTCCTCTTACATTATATGATACTTTTAAATTAGTTATATCATTCCAGAAAATCTAACCTTTAAATAATGCCGATAGTTTATTTAAATTATTGGTTAAGTAAAAAACATTTTTCACCTAATAAAAATAATTACATATATCGTGTATTTTATTAATTACCATTTTATTAATTAACAGACCTTGCATACATATATTAGACTTTCAATATAACAATAACCAAAAATTATTAATAATTTTTATTATAATATCTCTGTTAAATATTTACACTCATAAAGTACAATGAGAGTTAAATAAAAAAGCTACATTATATTTATTTCTTCCCACCAACAAAGACAATATAAGCCAAAAATAGATACAGCAAAAGACAAACAACTACAGTTCTACAATTCCCTCTAAAATAATATTTAATTATAAAAAAAATTAACTCGTGACGATTAAGTAAAAACTGAGCAAAAAAAGAAAGCTTTAAAAAAATAAGCTTATATTAAGTACATATATACAAAATATATTTACAAAAAGCTAAATAAAAACCTTCAAAATATTTTATCATAATTCCATTTCTGATCTGAAACACTGAGGTTTTTGTATTATATTATTGTTATATTGCGATCAATTGCGGCCAACCGATCGTTTATTACCCTCGAGATCAGATCAATATTTTTGTCTATATCGGTTCGTCGTTTCGTGTATAGATGTTAAGTTAAGTGTGATTGATGAGTGAGGGAGGGTGAGGCTTTGTCTTCATTTTGATACACAATATCGTGGTTTTTTGTAATTATCTGAATACCATTAGCTTTTTTTGGTAAATGCGTCATCGTAACGCGTTACACTTGTTTAGGTTTGATACGCAAAAAAAAGAAGAAGTATAAACTATATAAATAAAGCAAAAACAAAAAAGTGACATATAAAAAATAAAAAAAATAAGAAATTTTTTTATATAGTGTTAAAAAACTAAATGAAAAAGAACACGTGAATTTTATTCTCACTATTTTCTGTTGTTGATGGTTGCCAAATAGACGTAACTTCGTGCTTCGACTCGACATATGTTTTAAAGTTTTTCGCTCTTATCGTTTATTTAGCAGATTTTTTTTTAAAATAAAAAATATAATTAAAAATATATTTAAATTTTTTTATATATAATAATTTTCAGTCGTTTGTCATATTTTCAGTAAGAAACGCGCTATAAATTTGCGTGAAGATTACATTTTTTTCAAATAACTTTTAGTGTCGTCGTAGCGCCAGATTTAAAAATTAAAAAATTTATAAAAATAATTTATTAAAAACAAAAACAATGAATAAATAAAATAAGATATTAAATATTTATTTTTAAACATAAAATTATAATAAAAAAGTGCGCCAACTTTTAAAATACTTTATTGTTGTGTGTATGGGTTTGTTGATTTATTTGCGACAGTTTTTTTTTTCAAGATTTGGGTTGCTGTATAAGAAGGTGAAAATAATTTCTAAATTAAAAAGGAAAATATTTTTGTTTGTTTATTTTGTTTTTGTTGTGGTCGGTATGCGGAAATTTATTAAATTACCTAATTTTTTAACTTAATTTTTTTTATAAAACATGTCAAAAAATTTACAACCTTAAAAGCTTCCTTTGTATATGATCCTTGATGAAATTGTATATTTGTGACTCCGTCCGTCTTATTTTAAAAACACAAGTACAAATGTCCAATTTCTATTTATGTTTCTATTTATGTATGTACATATATGTAATGTAATGTATCTACCTTTATAAAATAAAAAAATAATGTAAATAACACGAAATCCACATATTAAAATTTGACATATAAATAGGTATTATAGAAAATTTATGTAAACAATTTTGACATGAATATTAAGATTAAAATAACCTTTGAAATTTTAATCCACAACATTTTTAATAATTGTCGTTATTTTTTTATTAAATAAATTATTAATTTTTGTTGTTTTTTGGTTTTTCGTGCAAATTGTTATTAAAATTATATTGACATTTTTGTATTTACGAAATTTTTGTCTATCACCTTCCGATCAAATCCAGAGAACAGAGGTTTTGTTTATATTATATTATGCTCTTAATCTTTAAGGACTTTATCTTTTAAATTTATTTTTAGAAAAAAAAATTTTAATTAAATTTTTGATGTCGAATCATAATTTTTATATTCAAATGTTGACAAATTGTTATTCGGAAATTAAAGCTTATTCTTGTCAACTATCGAAATCCTATAATGTAACTACTTCGTCGTATATGCATAAACTATTCATTTTCTACATTATTATAGCAATATAGCAATTGAATTGAATGAAAAGCCCTAATACATTAAACTGAGCTTTTGCTATTGTTAAGTACGTCAAACTTTTGTTACACTACTTAACCAAATATTAAATAACCTAACCACAAAACATCCTTATTTCGGGTGACCGTGACGGGTTCATTCATAACTGAATTGGAGCTCTCTCCCGCTCATTTGGATTACACAAATTATGTATACATACAAGTATCATAATTACAGTTAAACTTTCAAAATCGATTTTTAAATTTATTTATTTACCATTTTTCGCTGAAATTTAATTTCAAGTTTCCTGTTGTAGTTTTTTTCTTTTCACATTATTAGAATTTTAAGTAATAAAAAATTTTTCCTTGTAAATTATTAATTGACATTGAATCTTATAATATAAGCTTAAGAATTAATAATCAATTATATAATAGTTTATTAGTTTATTAGTATTTAAATTTTCAAGAACTTTTTCGATATTATCATTACCTACTTCCTTCAAGCTATTAACAGTCAACTATGCTAAATTAAAATGTTAAAAGAAAATTTTCAATTGCAATATGTTTCTGTGCGGAATACAAAGTGCGATTAATTTTTTCATAAATTTTGTGTTAATTCATTTATTTTAATTGTTTATATCTAATGATTATTTTATATATCACGCTTTTGCTGAATTTAATTTAAAAATAATGTAATAAAAAATCAAATGGATTTGAAAAAATACGAAATAGATAAAATAAAAAAATAAATGTAAACTACAATAATTTATTGATTTTTTTGGTGTCGTATGGTCTGGTAAAATTTAAATATTTATATTGTTCAAAATCACATGCGCCAATGCCTAACCCGAAAAAAGTGTGATTTTTTTTATAGAAATAGAATATATGCAAAAAAAAATCTGGACTAAGTATATATGAATATATTTCCGGCATTATTAATAATATTCTGAAAAATCATGTCATCTGACTAATATATTTTCATCAGCCACCAATTTTTATACTTTCTTCGACGTTTTATATAAAATCCGCAACCAGATTTTTTTTTTTGTTTATCCACATGATATCTAATATCACAGTACTCCCCTTTTAAAATTGATTATACACATTTGTATATTTGAAGAAATAATTTTTTTATTTAAGTAATTTTACTGACGACATTAAAACTTTGTTTTGCGACTTTCATGAATAATCAATATTTTTTTTTTTTTTTTTTAGAAAAATTGAAACATATTGTTATTATTTACACAATTTGATCATAAATCAAACAAATATATAAACTATCGTGATCATAATTTTTATTTGATCTGTTTTTTTTATTAAATAAATGATCTGTATTTTTCCACCTACAAATATATAATATTTACTGATAATAAATAAATTGTATAGTTTAATAAAAAAATAAATATCAACAGTTAAATATCAATACTTGCTTAAATTATTTTTAACTGTCAAAAAAATAAACTAAGCTGTTGGAAAGCCAAATCCAACTATAATTTACGAATAATTATAATCTCTTAAATAAATTTGAAAATTTAGTGTCTGCAGCACTTTGAATTATTAAATTATTATATTATATAATCTTCTAATCCTTTGGTTATTCATTGTCATTTAAACGAGAAGTAATGAAGAATAAAATGAAATGATGACATTATAGGTAATAAAATTGATTAATGAAAAAGCCATCCCTAATAATCAAGGCTCCTAGAATGATTAAAAAGTAAATAATAAAGAATTTATTATAGTAAATTAAATTTTGATGAAAATAAGAGCGAAACTTCGTTGTTTTCAACTTTTTCAAATTCGAATATACTTACCTATTACTGTAAAATAAAAAATAAAATCTTACATTCGATGAATAGGTAGAGAGAAAATCGATTCTCCAGTAAAAACCTACTAAGAAATAATTATAATTATCGACGTAATCGACACAGATCAATTTATAATTATTCAGTTTGTTTTAATATCAAATTTCGCTCTTGATATTATTTTGGATTTGTACCTACATCTATATAATTATACAATTATTACATATATATATGTATTATTCTTAAATTAAGACTTTAATTCAGAAATAATCTAATGATCAAATTACTATAAAGACTGTAAAATTGAAATTATGTAGAAATTAGCTGTTTTAATGCATATTTCATAATTTATATTACATAGGTATATATATTATATTACATAAAAATCTCGATTCATTTATTATTTAGTTTATTTTCTGTTTCTATTGTTATTTTCTGAACCATAACATTATCAAATTTCATAGTTACCTATATATAAAAATTCAAGTTTTATATAATTGTATATATAACAAAACACAAGTAATTTTCAATAAAACAAATATTCCATTTTTAATCTTCTTCCATTTAAATATTCCATTTTTAAGTTTTTTAATAAGCTTGTTTTGTGTTAGCTGTTAATAGTCTCGGTTAGAATTAGAACATCAAAATTATATACGAAAAATTAACTATTATCAATTTTCAGGGAGCAAAAATTAATTTCACATTTTTCGTTAGTTAGTTAAGAAAGGTGTCATAACCGTTATTACAAGCTAAAGTAAAACTAATCTTACTTCGAAATCGAAATCGTTTTGATTTTACCTGTTAAAATTAATTATATTTTATAACAAAATTCATAAGAATGTACTTTTATGATTATACTGAAATGTACTGCCAGAATACAAAGCCATGTAGGGATGTAGGACTACTTCTATTTTATAGTCCGATAAATATTATTTCCTTGCTAGGTAGATTTATCACATTTCTTATTATTATTTTTAAACAGTGTACTTGCATAAATCAGTCATGTGGATATAATTCGTTTTAATTTGATTTAAAATTAAATTGTTTCTTTTTCTTTGATTTTATTTTTATTGTATTTTGTCTTCTCCTTTAACAATCTCCCTGTGTCATATTTCAACTTGGAATGATAATTTATTATTATTCAAAAATTTTATATATCCGAAAAAGTATATTAAGAAAATTAGTAAATTGATCATTGGTTATTTTCCATTAAAACTAAAATTCGATAACAAAAATGTTTTCAGTTTACATCATAAGAATTTAATAAAAAAATCAATTTGTTGCACTAAAATAAATTTTTTTCAATAAGTAATTTAAAATTATATATAGCATTTTCCGGTCAAATTAGTCTTTTTACACATAAAGGTAATCTTTTTATATTTCAAATTAGTCTTTTTACACTTAAATATGTATATATAGTATTTTTATACTTCAAAATAGTCTTTTTATATTTGAAATTAGCCCTTCACAACAGAAATTTCTCCAAGTGTTTTAAATTTTGTATGTAAAGTAAAGTATGCTGTTAGTACGCACTTCAAAAAAAAATTGAGAATTTAGTTGTTCTTTATATGACAAACAGATGGCGTTGCTAGGAAAAAATGTCAAATTTTTACTGCAAATTTTACTGGCTAGGGTATAAAAAAGTGGGTAAAAATTTTTTACTCGGTTATGTCAACGGAATTACCGGGCGTTTTCGATCATTCAGTTTTAACTTAGTTCTAAGAAAGCAGTTCGTTCGATAATTCAATTTTCATCTGGGATTTTCTCTAGCACCCGTGGATGGATTGGGCTGATATTTGATAAACACAATCATTATAGTGTTCTATAATTTACTATGCCAGTAATCAAAGACTAATTTTAATTTTTGACTTGTTGATTTTTATATTCGCAACAACAATGCCAACGATTACCAGTGATTACACATTATGTTCGACAATTATAATAATATACTTAACAAAAATTAATTTCATTTCCAAAAATCAGAATTAATATTTATCATTTTTATATTTATGAATATTCGATAAGAAAAACTTCAAACTAATTTTTCGAGATTATAGTGAAAAAACGTCATTACCCATCTGAATATTGAAAATTCTTAAAAAAACTGTTGCATTTCAATATTTGAATTAAAACATATAGGCACCTATGTATGTATTTATTGTATGAATTTATTTATTTTTCATTTGAATTTATAATTTTCAAGTGCTATAGAATAATAACCATTGAAATTTAATTATTATTTCGTAACACAAAAAAAAGTTTCGATAAATCGTGATTTGTAGGTTTATAGGCTAAAAATCCAGGTTTTATATTATTTATAAGGTTTCTTTCTTTTGGTATATATTTTACATATGTATATGGTTAATGTTTTTTTTATAAAATATTACATTAATCATTAAAGTATCTGTTCTAAAATGAAATTCTTATTTTGAAAGTGAAATCTTATTGAATTGATTTTGTATGTCTTCTCTGGAAATAAAATTTCAAATATTTTTAATATTGTTGTTTGGTTTCTGGGTATAAAAAATAAAGAAAAAAAATTATTTTCGTTGTCATGCTAATTTTTTTATTATATTAATATATTTTTTTATAAATTTTTAACAATATGCTAATTTAATTAGTTATATGTTTATTTTATTTGAATGTGTCAATCAAATTAATAAAATTTATTTTTGTTTAATATTTTGATATGTTGTTGGATGTATACATATCATTATCATCTCATATAAAATTCATCTAAATTTAATTTCCACTTTGGATTTTATATAGAATTTAATATACCTACCACTATTGTGATTTTTCGCGTGATTCAGTTTTTGTTATGATTTTTGGGCTTGTTTTTTAACACAAACTATTAAAAGCATAAATTATTATCCTGTAAATTCAGCTTGTTTTACTTTACAAACTTCAGTTGTCTAATTAAATTAGCAATTTATTTATAAATTAGAAAGGACATTTTGAAAAATTTGAACTTTGGAAATGATTGAAGCAGTCCTTCAAGTGGTTTGGCGAGATCTATAGCGAAATTGTCTTCAACATGCTATAGAGATTCAACATGTGAATGCCTTTTATTAGTCTTTATGATTTAAATTACTTGACTACTTAAATTACTTGAAGTTCCTAAGATCCTCTTTTATGTACATATTATTAAGTTTGCTTTGATTTTATTTTTATTTTATTTTATTTTAAGTTATATTTTTATTTAAAATTATTATATTAAGTTATTAGTATACAATATTATGTCGCCAATAGCATGTCCTTTATCCATTTGTATAAATATTATTTATCTTATATAAAAAGAAAGTGTCTGTGACCTGAAAACGTCAATTGTTTTTGTATATTATATAAATACAAAAATTATGATTATATTACTATTTATAATTATAAATTATTTTTTTCTTATTCAATTTCATTATTAAACAATAATCTTTATTACTACCTACATATGTACTATATATAACTATAACATAAATTCATTCTGTTTATATTACGTTTACTTCTCTGTATATTGACCTGCGTGTCGCACCTACATTATTATGAAAATACGTTTTCTTAATATACTTAGGTTATTGACGCTCAAGTTTTTGGTAATAGGTTATTGATCTTTGTTGGTAAATTATTATACATTTAGTGAATTGTAGCTTTTATTTTTGTTAAATAATCAGCCAAACTGTTAATTTAGTAGGACAAAACTTTTTCTGCTTTAAAATTTTAAAAGTCATTTTTCATTTTTTTTTTATTTTCTCATATCTTCCTCTACTTATATATGTTTGTTTTATTATTTTCTTTCGTAATTTTTGCTGAATCACTTTCAATATTTCTCTTTTACTATATAAAATTTCATTACACACATATCAACAATATTATAAGGTTTTAGTAGATTTTGTTATTTAACAAAAAAAAAGTTAAGAAATTAAATTTCAATTAGGTAATACATACTTATAAGCTCTTTTTTATTTGCAAAATCGTGTGAGCCACCACAAACATCAAATATATTTTCCTTTATATTACGTCGACATTAAAAAAAAAATTTTATATTATTTATTTATTTAATTTTATAAATTCAAAAATCATAAAGAAGGATTTCATGACTTGTTTCAGAAGTCGTTCTACCCAAAATAAATTAAATTATATCATCATAAAAAAGTCGTCATCACTTGGTTAAAAAAATTTATCATTTAAATACATCTCACAGTAAATAATTTAATCAACCGAAAAAAGGATTTATCCGCTTTAAGGAAATAAATTTATAAAAGAAATAATAACAACAGCAATAATGACAACGAATAATATTGCACCTGGTCCATCTGGTGGTCCAGCTGAAAAAGCACCATGGCCAAATAGTAAAGATGATTATGAATTAAGGGATGTAATTGGTGTTGGTGCTACAGCAGTTGTACATGGTGCATATTGTTTTCCCCGTAATGAAAAATGTGCCATTAAGCGTATTAATTTAGAAAAATGGAATACATCTATGGATGAATTATTAAAAGAAATTCAAGCAATGTCTAGTTGTAATCATGAAAATGTTGTTACATATCATACCAGTTTTGTTGTTAGAGAAGAATTATGGTTGGTATTAAGATTATTAGAAGGTGGAAGTTTATTAGATATAATTAAACATCGTATGCGTACAACAAATTGTAAAGCTGGTGTATTCGATGAACCAACAATTGCAACAGTTTTAAAAGAAGTATTAAAAGGTTTAGAATATTTTCATAGTAATGGTCAAATACATCGTGATATTAAAGCTGGTAATATATTATTGGGTGATGATGGTACTGTACAAATTGCTGATTTTGGTGTTAGTGCATGGTTAGCAACTGGTCGTGATTTATCTAGACAAAAAGTACGTCATACATTTGTTGGTACACCATGTTGGATGGCACCAGAGGTTATGGAACAAGATCATGGTTATGATTTTAAAGCAGATATATGGTCATTTGGTATTACAGCTATTGAAATGGCATCGGGTACAGCACCATATCATAAATATCCACCAATGAAAGTTTTAATGTTAACATTACAAAATGATCCACCAACATTAGATACTGGTGCTGATGAAAAAGATCAATATAAAGCATATGGTAAAACATTTCGTAAAATGATTGTTGAATGTTTACAAAAGGAACCATCTAAACGGCCCAGTGCTAGTGAATTATTACGTCATCCATTTTTTAAAAAAGCCAAAGATCGTAAATATTTAACACAAACATTATTAGCATCTGGACCATCAATGGAAACACGTGTACATAAAGCATCACGTAGACAACCTGGTACATCTGGCCGTTTACATTTAACTGTTACTGGTGAATGGGTATGGTCAAGTGAAGAAGAAGATAATGGTGGTAAACATTCATCAGATTCAGAATCTGAAGATCGACCAGTTAATCGACTAGAACGCGCTGAATCATCAGATAGTGATCGTGAATATCCATCTGAAGATATGTCTGAACGTACTGTAACATGTATGACAGAAACAACAGCACCAATATCAGAAGATGGTGGTGGTGGTAATGGTCAAGGTAATGGGCAACAACAACAACAAGGAACAATAATACTACTACAAACAGATTTAAATTCAACGGATGAATTACCACCTGTTAATCTAGTCTTACGTATGCGTAATGCAAGACGTGAATTACATGATATAAGATTTGAATTTGCTGTTGGTAAAGATTCAGCTGATGGTATATCAGCTGAATTAGTTGAAGCTGGTTTAGTTGATCAATTAGATACAACACCAATGTCTGGCAATTTACAAAAATTAATTGATAATCGTCAACAAATGAAAACTGTTACGTTCCAATTAAATTCGGGTTTACAACCAACTGAAATTCCAGATGAAAAATCATTAGTTGGATTTGCGCAAATATCAATAACAGATTAATTTATTTAACAAAAAAATATAAAAAAAATTTTTTCTTAATTAATTTTCTTTTCATTTGTTGTTTTTTAAGTTTTTCTTTTTTTTTTTGTGTTTTTTTAATTATATTATTAATAATTTTTAAATATTATTTTTTTTACTCTTAGATTCATTTATGTTTTTGTTTTTGTAAATGAGAGAAAAAACAAAATAATAAAAATAAATTAATTTAAATTTAATTAATTAATGTAATTAAATATAAAAAAAATTTTCTTAGAGAGAGAAAAGAGAGAATAGAGTAAAAAAACATGTTTTTGTTTTTAAAGAATTAATTTTTAATTTAAAAAAATAAACAAAAAATATACATATAAAAAAAACAATTTATTATTATTGAAAATAAAATGAAAGAAATCCTTCCCGCTACAAAATAATAAATAAAAAATAGAATTAATATTTCCCAATATTACAAAAATACACACATAAACAAAATTGTTTAATTGCCAAACACAAACATTTAAACACAAGGAAAAAAAGTTTCTTTTTTAATTATTATAGTTTAACTTTAATCAGAGCGTACGATGTACAAATGACAGTAAATGTAATTAATATAATTTAAATGTGCAGTTATGCTTTGTAATTTAAAATTGATTTAGAAGAGCAAAATACAAATCTGATGTGTTAGCTAACCTAACAAAAGAGTTCTCAAAATCTATAACTTCAATTAAAAATACTATCTAGGGCTCTTTTTTTCAAAATCACTTAGGTTTGTCAAAATCACTTATTTATGTATAAGTTGGTGATGTCAACGTCGTACGCTTTATTTTAGGCTAACATTGTACAGCAAATTTAATTTTGGTTGTAGCCTACATTTTTTTTGACAATTTATGGTGTATATTTATTTTTTGTTATAAAATATATAAATAAATATAATTTATAATTATATTAAAAAGAATTTATTCTCAATTTTTTATAAGAGAATTTATTTATATAGAAAAATGAATAAAATAAAATTTGTTATAAAATGTAATTTAAAATAATAATAATTATTAATTAAATTAAAGCTTTTTTTTTTGTTTTTAAAATAATTTATTAGCATATTTTGTGTAATCAGACTGTACATTTTTTTATAGTTGGAAAAAAGAACAAGAATTATTATATATTATAGATAAAAAATAAGAAACTATTTCTAATTATACATATACTACATAAAGCCTTTCCAAGTAGTTTTATTGATTTTTTATTAATTTATTTTATTTTCTGACCATTTTTTTTATTACAATTTTACTTAATAGAAATTATTTTCGTAATTGCAATTTATAGTATTTTATTTGAAAATTTCTTTATCGGAAATTTATTACTATAGCTTAAACATAATGGACTAAAGTTTATTTAAGAATATGAAGATTTGTCTCTGTTTATGAAGATTTGTTTAATTCGGATTAACCGAAATTAAAATAATTAACCGAAATATGTCTTAAATAATTTAAGATAAATGTAATTTTGTGAAGAAACTGATTATTTTTCAATTACAAAAATTGACATTTTTTTGTTTATTTCATTTTCAAGACAAATATGATTTCAACTTAACTATATACAATTGAAATTTGTTAAAGCTTATTTTCAGTTGAGACTCATTTATCGACAAAGATTTTCAAATATAACTAAAAAAAAATCGATACGATTGCCTTTACTTAAATCGGCTTGAGTCTATTATGATTAACACTAATTACACATATAGTTGACTTCTTTGAAATTGGCTTTAGAGGAAAAAAATGCGTATCAGAGTCACCAGAACCTAGTAACGATTGCAAAATTTAATATGTAGGTTTATTCAAAAAAAATTATAAGTATGTACAAGAGAATTTTTAGCATTAAACTTTTGGAACTCAATTTGAAAAACACCAATTACAGAAACCGCAAAACTTAAAAGAAATGCATTTCGGAAATTATATTTAATCTGATCCTATAATATTTGAAAATATAAATTTGTGGTAGGTATTCTTCGTTATCAAATATTTTGTTTAATTTATTTGAAATCACAAATAATTTTAGAAAGTTTCTTTAGAAATAACTAGAAATATATACTGTAATTGTAATTCAACAAATAAAAAGCCAACTTCATTGAAATTAACTAAGATTAAAACTTTATTTTTATAATTTTAACAAAAGCAAAAAAAAATAATACCTAATCCTGCACTTAAAATAATACATTTTATTTTTTTTTATTTGCTACTTGAAATTTTTCCCATTTTTTTTACCCCAATAAATGTGATGTTAGATTTATATAAAAAAAATTATTGAAATTTAAAATTTCAATTAAAAAATAAATTTACATATAATACAATATTAATTGATATAAGATATATTTTTAATATTTTTGTAGTTTTTAGACAAAGTTTTCATAGCAATTAAAAACAAATAATTGAAACAAATTACGTATATTAATTTTTTATAAATATTTTATGATTTTAAATAATTTCATTTTAAAAAAAATAACTTAAATATTTTTAAAATAAACTCAGCGTAAAAGTGTTTTAAATTTAGTGTTTTTCTCAACGAAACTCCGTCAATAACAACAAAAAACAACAACTGAAATATTTTAATGAAAATTTCAATCATTAATTACTAAAATATATCATAAATTTTTAATTGTAATGAAAATTATATAAGTAACAAGATCATAAAAAAATAGAATCAATATTCTTAGATTTAAATTAAAACTTTGTGACTTTGCACGATTTAAAAAACTCATTTTATAAAAAAAGAAAAAGTAATAAAATCTGAAATATTTTAAATGTAGATTATAATTTTTAATAATATAAATACAAAATGTTGTACAACTTTCAGACTCAAACTAAAAATTATATATATAATTAAAATACCTCTAATTGCCTGTATAATATTAAAAAATATTTATTGGTTTTTATAAAAGAAAAATAAGAAAATTGGAAAAATCCCTAATGACGAAAATAAGAATTAAGGAATTTCCTTATATAGCTTTCTGTTAAATTAGCTTACAAAAATATAAGAAATTCTGCAAGCTTTTTTCTTCTAAATATGCTTTATAATATAATTTACATACATATATATAGTTTATATAAAATTTATTAAATATAAAATTAATATCTAATCCTTAATTCAATTATAACCAACTCGTGCAATCTTTAGTAACAGAATTTTTTTTTCTTAATGTAAAATGATTTTCTGGCTTGATATAAATTCACCAATGATCCATAGTTTTCTTTTCAGTCGTGATCATAATGAAAATTTCTTGCCAGAACTTTTAAATTTCCAAATCTTATATTATTAGCCAAGTTAATTAAAATTATAAAGTGAATTTCATTGAAATCTCTAAAAATTACACAATTACACTAACATTTAATTATGTCGAAAATGGCTAATTAATTAATATTGGAATAAACATTGTTTTAAATAACAATTTCTGTTGGTTCTTTTTTTATTTACCGGTTCTCTTATATTCAAATATCACAAAATTATGAATTTTTGTAAATTGCATTGGATTATCTTTAATTTTTTACATTGGACATTGGACGATTAGACATTAAATAAATATATTAAATAGTGAAGGTGTCGGTAAGAACATGGATGACTACCCATCTAGAACTTTTATAAAATTTTACCCATCTAGAACTTTTATAAGATTTACATTATATTTAAAATGGTTAATAAAAATATAAA